>VXBO01002025.1:67927-197124 GCA_013400135.1 Rhinoptilus africanus
AGTGCTAAATGCACTATAGACAGGAGAAATACAAGCCATTGGATTGGCAGAGCAAGACTTTTCTTAATAAACACCTACACCTGATAGATGATAACAAGCAGGAAACAAGAAGCCTTGCCAGAAAATATGCTGCTTCCAAAATACACTGGTTTATTCTTGTTCATGAGGCCTGACAAACATAAAAAAAAAGTTGTTTCTGTGGATATTGTATGAGCTGTTCAGTACCTGGACTTCTGAATTCAAGCCCACAGTTCAACCTTATGGAATCTTGGATAAATTCCACCAAAATATCTAACATCTAGATTCATTGTACTGAACTTATATTCTTGTGGAAACATATAGACTTAAAAAAAGATGTCATGGCACCATACTTCTTAGACCTAAATAAAAGTCCTATCTACTATGTTAGCAAGAAACTGTCTTTCCTATTATTCTTTCCTTAGAGCTCTCTTTCCCACCCTGCCATCTAATGATTAAAGTGAATGCATGCCTTTCTTCTACTTTCCTGAAAAGCACTGAAAGCATTATTTTTGAAAAAAAAAAATCATTCCCTGATACTTCTTAAAGAGGTAGAAAAGCCTCAACCATGTAGGTCCGCTTCAAGATTTTTATACGACAAGTTCATACCACTTGTCTTATTAGAAAAAAGTTCAAATCAAATTTATGTTCAAACTGCTTGAAAGTAAAATCACAGCATACTGATTTCATAATTTTAATGTTTTATTTTTCCATTTCAAGACTGTGATTCACAAAGCAGGTAGCTATGCAGAATACTGCACTAGGGACTGAATCTTTATTTTCTTCCTGAATCAGGCTGCTCTGTATTCCCTGAGCTCAGACTCAAGCAGCAAAACTGAGTGCCTGTTCCTTTACACCTCCAACAGATCCATTCCTTCCCTCCTTCAGAGTTTCCTGCTGTGCTTGCTTCTCCCTATCTGCCAATATGGCGTCAGCATTCAGCACTGAAGGGCAGAGGACCAAAACACTCATGACAAATATATTTTGCTCAGCCTGTGCAGTTATTTGCATGTTTTAAAGCTAAGTCATTCTTATGAAAGTGTGAGACAAACACAACATGCCTGCTGGCATTTTTCCTTCGCACCAGCACATCTTATGAGCCTAACAAGGCTCATCCATCATCTGCACCAACCATGGACTGAGGTGAAAGGTCAGGAGTCAGAGTTTGGAGAAAGTCAACTGTAAGGGGAGAGAAGGCATGCTGATAGAGAAAAGACTGTATCACTGTCATCTACTTGCAGCAGTAATTGACAAAGACAATGTTTTTTTGGTAATACATGACAATTATCCTTTTATTTTATACTTTCCTTTTGTTCTCCACGGTTGTAAGATGCAATAGCAACTGCTGAAAGTCTGTGACACTTTTATGACTCTGCTGTGTCTACAGTGCAGAGCATCTGCTCATCCTGTGGAAGTGACCCCTTAGTGAGAAGCTCACGATTTTAGGTTCCAGGTTCAGTCATTTTGCCCGACACAAATGATATTTCTTTTTCCTCCAGAGGATTCAACAACTGTGTGAAAGCAAGTGGTTGCTCTTACCATTGTCAGATGTTCCTGATAGTACTGTCCTGGACATTTTTCTCTGCAGGGATATTCCTTTTAAAAAAGCCATCACCAGGTTAGGCTTTTTTAAATCCCACAGGCTTTATAAAGTAAGTCTCTCTCTCTGAGCAGGGCTTCTCTTTCAATTCCAAACTATCCAAACTACAAGTTTGGCAACAGTTTTCCAATTTCTAAAACAAATAATTGCTCTCCATTATTCTAAATCTCTTCACCATAAGACATTCCAACATATTCCACTTTTTTTCTTTTCATTTATTCAGAAAATTAAGGAGCAAAAGAACAGCAGTATATACAGGATTATGGTAAGAAGAGAAAGACACGTCAGCAGAATCTGCTAAATAAAAGCAGGTCCTGTTCCCTGAAAAATGTTCTGTATCATAAAAGCAGTAGAGAGTAATATAAAAGAAGCTTCCCAAATGACATGACCTTCCTTTCACAGTCCAAAGAGCAAATGATAGGGACACAGATCTCAGAGGTGTTTTTAGGAAAACACATCCACAAAAAATACACAGAAATAGAGTATCCTATTTCTGGGTCTGGACTGTTGCCTGGATCTAAAGGCGATAGTCTCCACTTCTTAAAATGCTGACATAAAGCAAAAGCATAAACAGAAACAGGGTCTGTGACTGTCTTTTGAGGACCCAAGGGTGAAATCTAAAATTTAAACTGTAAGAAGAAAGCAGTCCTTAAAGAAAAATAATCAGAGAATTTAAGCCCTGAAGGGATCCTTCAGCCACTCAGTCTGGCATGCATTCTGTATCTTCCAGCTACCCTATGCTGCACTGAAAAACTTCAACTTGGCTAAAGCAATGCTTGCCCAACAACTGCAGAAACATCTTGCCAAGATGCATCAGGTGAGGAACCCCCCAGTTCACCCCATAGTACATTTGAGTCCTTGCCCGCTCTCGCTGCATGGCGGCAGCTCCCAGGGAGCCACTCTCATCATGCCTTTCCAGCCAGAATGAAGCTCTCTTCAACAGCCAACATTTTTTTTTCACTTCAGAAATACTTACACGCAGTAATCAAGTTACCACAACCTTTTGTTTTCCTTCTCTCAGCTGAACAGCTGGAGGTTTCTAAGTCTGCCCTTTGAAAGCCTTTATATCATTTTTGCAGCTCATTTACGCACTGGCCCCACTTGTAAAATATGACCACAGCCAGACTGTGGGGAACAACGCAGTATTTAGCTTCTCCATATCTGTCTCACTGACTTGGTTTAAAGAGGTAAAAATCACCTACACATTGATCCTCTGTGCTCAAAGCTAGGGATCATATTAGCCATTTTGTCAGCATGTCACCGAATCAGTAGTTATAAAAGAAAAAAAAAATGCTGCAAAAATGTTTCCAGTATGCCACAGTTTATAGCTACAAATTATGTCACCTATAATGCGAATGTCAAAAATCCCACATTCCTTTTTCAAAATCCCAGACCCCAATTAATTGGAGATACAGAACCAAGGAGGTGAAAGTGCACACAGTAGAGAGTGCTAGTCTTTCTTCCAGTCGTTGCCTTTCAATGTTTTACGTACCTGTCTTTATTTCCATGAGAGGATAAATATTTAATCTTTTAAAATGTTACATCCTGGTTTATTCTATTATTGTTTCAAGTAGGATTTATTATAGTAGGACTAACCATACAGTTTTGGTCAAATCACCAGAAAGTCATTAATCTTGGATACATACACCAGGAAAACTGTGTATAAAGGATAAAGAGTAACTTAGGGATTTTACACTTTAGTGGGACACTCTTTTTCTGTGCCCAGCTCCAGAAGACTTAAGTCCACCAGCCAGCACATTTAACTCCCAGAAGGCAGCAGAGGAAAGGTTCATGTGAAAAAGCACTTGACTGCTGAAGGAGCCACTCCGTATAGATATTAATCCTCAAAAAGGATGACGGAGCTTACACAAAGAATGAAATATGTGCAACTGAGGGTGCTACCCACTTCATTATTGACTGCTGAATGACCCAACACTGCAACCTGGTGCAAGGAAGCAATGATTCTCCTCTCCTCCTTTGCCTGTTTCTTTACACTGAAGTTCTGGGGGTTTGGATTTTAGCATCATAGTCAGGCTGACTTCTCTCAAGGATTTCTGGTTCTTGTTTTGGTAGGCAAGTTAAGTCAAGACTATTTTAATGAGAATTCTTGACTATGACACACGGGGGGCAAAACCCACCTACCACCAATTTTGAAATATTTTTATTTGCAATTGTGTAATAGATTTAAGTGAGTATTTTGACCATTAAAATCAATATCAGTCTCACCTGTGAATACAAACTCCACCAGGCTGAGAATAACCCAGACTCTCTTCTTATGACAAAGGCTCTTTATTACCCCTCAGGCATAACAAAAGTTAATGCCAGCGTAAGGGTGGGTTGCTTTTTTTCCTCTTGTTATGAAACTCGACATAGTTGCAGGAGCTGATCAGCCATGCTCAGAGCACACACAGACATTTCTGACTCTTCACAGAGCTTGAAGCTGCCCACAGAGTAAGGTCTTACACTTCTGAGCCCAAATGTTTAAAATAAGGGCAAAAATATTAACTTAGGAAATAGCTCAAAGCTTCTTCCTCCTTTTATCTAAAAACGTTGTCGCTTTCTTTTGATCACAAAACAGAAATTCTAGGCTCATTCACATCATTTAATGCTAATCCTCACAAGACAGTGGATTTTTTAGCTGTCCTTCTCACTACATAAGTAAAATTTTCTGTTCAAATACTGTTAAGCTTAGAGTCTTGAGTTTCTCTAACTCTACTCTCAATTATTTATTCACCTCTGGTTGTATGGTAAGGTTATCCAGATGACTTGAGATGTTTCAAGCACACTGTTTTCACACTTCTGAAAAATCTCACTAGGTACTTACCTACCTATCAAATACATTCTCCGGTGTTTTAAATCCATCCTTTAATGAAGCGTACAGGTAACTGGGCTTAATAATATGTTTAATGATCAGGTACTTTTGAGGAAACAATAACTTGAAATAATCTCTTAGTCATTAGAGTTAATAGAATCTATGTATAAAAGTGGTTTTATCATCTAATTCAATTCATGTAAGTAATATAAAGAAAGATGCTTTTCCCAATTCAGTTTTAGATTTGCAACATTTTGTTTGGGTAACAGAAAAATCATACTTTTAAGGGGTTACCGAGTTGTACTTCTGTCTCTTTCTGGTAATCACAATGACTCTGTATTTAGGGATTTGACTTCCCTGCAAGCACGGAACACACCTTTCAACTCCAAAGATTCACTTAGAGAAGGAATTGCTGGGGTTTTAAGTGCAAATCACTGTTAAGTCTTATACTATATGTGCAAAGTATTGCTGATGTGCTTCAAACAGAGACTAACACCAGAACAAGAAGTTGGTCTTGTTCCCAAGAGGTTACAATCTAAGCAGCAGAAAATAGAGGGATTAGATATAAGAGAAACACAGGAAGACAATGAAACATTGGTCTATGTAATATATTACAGTTAAAACCCACAGTTTCTGGTGGACCATCTGGCCTAATTCCTTCTGGAAAGGTAGATGTGAACCAAGTAAAGGAAACACTTGCTTCCATCAAAGATCTGCAGTGTCCAAACCGAAGGCCAGTTATGTACCCTCCACCATTTCAAAGAAGACAGTGAGGTCACTGGTTTGTCACAAATCTGCTTTTGCATGATTACAATTTAGTTTTGCATGGTTATTTCTGATTCCTATTCCAAGAACTTAAAAGTTCATAAATCTGCAGGGGCAAAGATTCTGTGTCAAACTACTATTACATGACATTATGTCAGAGTACTTAAAATATGTTGTAGCAACTGCCAAGCATTTGATGGCTAAATTCCATTTAGCAATCTGATTCAGAAGAACCTTTCTGTTTCCCTGAGGTGCTCCTGTAGCCACCTCACATGTTTTCAAATTCTTTTCCAAGTTGTTTTCTCTCTCAGTATTGTTCAATGTCTCTAAATATCCATTTTGATTTGGAAAATAATGTCTATGAAAGACCCCGCTGTGCATCCTGTGACATTATAGTGCTCTCCTTGGTTAGTAGTTACCTGGGTTTGTTTTGCAATGAAGAATAAAGTCATCAAAGTCCAACAGGATACATCAGTTAAATGAAATTATATAGCACCAGTTAAATATATTTTTTGTCTCAGGTTTGATTACACTCTTTAGTTGACAGATACAGTTGGTAGGATCACTTCATATGTAAAGCTATCTCTATGCAACAGTCAATCATACACATCACACAATCATGTTTCAGATGTTGTGTTCTTCTAACATTTTGATAAGACTTAACTTAGACTTCTTCATGCTACACTCCACATCTGACATGCCATTCAATGCAGCACCTTTTCTAAAAAAAGACAACCAAAAAAACCAACCAACCATCCTTGCTGTATTTATGGCAGTAATGAAATAGAAGGATAGAATATCTCAAGTTGGAAGGGACCCAGAACGAACATGGATGTAGATATTTCTGTTAATGATGGTTGCCCTAAAAAGTTTGGGTTTATATCTACGATTTCCTTTGGCAATGAACATCTCAGATTTCTGGATCTGTTACAGAATGCATTACATAGCTTTAAATATTCTGTATATGATCCTATAATATTCTAAACATTTTTAAATACTTTTATCTGGTCATAAAATCATGCATAATAAAACAGTATCAAACTCTACTTTGGTCTACTCTCTCTCCCTATTATAAAGTATTAAATATTAAACAATTTAGATAAGAGAAATGGGAAAGAGGTAGTCTTCTTATCATAACTTAGGATTAATATTTCATTAAAGTCCAGATGTGACATATTATTAAATAGTGACTTTTTTTCAGGAGTATTTCTTCGTATCACTGCATTTTTAAATTACAATAGTAAAAATGATCTTTTTTGTATGAAACAATTGAATGTTGAAACAAAAAAAATTCTAGGACTCTGTATTTCTCAGGTGTTTTATGAACTGTGCAAGTGAACCACAGTCAAAATCCTAATGTCAATATTTCCACTCTTGACAGTTTCCATTTTGTTTTTTTATTTATTTATTAGAAATTTAGAGTTACACTGAATGCCATTCACTTCTATTTTTCAATCGGTAATAGAGATATAAAACTGCAAATGCAAATCTTTGTTCCAGAAACAAGGAAAGAATGGTCATTTTACCTAGTGATCTGAATGAGAGAAACGAAGTCAATCATTCATTCCACTGGGGGCTTTTTTTCAAATATATGAAAAAAAAATAAAAAAAGTCAGCTATCAAGTATTTATTTCTTTACAGATTGTTGAAGGCCACCCTCCTGCTTCCTTTAGTTGGAGTTATTGCCACCATCTCAACCATCTTTTCCACAGGCTTTTGGTGAGTTTACACAATATTTGTATTGATGGCTTAGCCTTCCAAAGGCATGGGGGGGTTTTGTTGTTTTTTGTGGAAATACATGATCTGTAGCCTGCTACTGCCTGTATTTGTGTCATCATGAGCTCTTTCCATTTTATACTTGTTTGTACTACGTTTGCATTAATGTTCTGTTGAAATGCTTTGTGTCTAGTTAGTTTCATGTGCTTCAGACAACATGACTGTATCACATAATTGTTGTGTTACATTCTCAAGTCAGCAACTATTCAAAACATGAGAATTTTATTAAGTTGTAGCTGCAATTTTATCTCATTTAAAGTACATTATACTTAATATGCACTTTCTTCATCCTATGGCCGATTCTTAGTAACTTTACCCTGATAGTTAATAATGTAGCAATTGCTTTATTACTTTTAGTTTATTGTGTATGAAAAACAAGTGACCCTCAGAACCTGTACTATTTTGCTGAGATGACTGCACATAATGAAAGAGAAATAGCTAGTTCACACAGAACACACAGACACACAAGAGAGGAATCGGGAAGACAGGTAAGCATATCATATAGGCACAACACAGACATGAGATTAGTGGCAATACACTTATCCCTGGACAGTTCACAACCTTACAGTTATACCTCCAGTGGTCAGGAGCTTTTGCAAAGAATGTGATGACCTATTTGTCTTACTTGGTGGGAATAAAAGGGATCTTTAAGGCATCTGGTGAAATCGGAAAATGAAGACCTGGTTAACCACACAGAACACAATAAAAAAAATATTTCAAGCTCTGGGACATACTTCTTTTGTCCTATAGGACAAAATATTTACCTGTATCTGCTGCCACTATCCACTGCCCTAGCCATAAACTCTTGACTCACTCTATCAGGCAATATTCACACACATGCATATCCTTGGCACCTAAAAGTTCAGAGACTCTGAAGAAGTACAGTAGGCCAGTAAAGCAAAAAATAAAGCCCCCAAAAGAGAAGCTGGAAAGATTATGCTAAGAATAACTAATTCATGTTATCACTTCATACAAAGTTCTTCTAAGAAGGTGGAAAGCATTTGTTAGTAGACAAACAAATTGAACAGATTATGTAGTGGCATTTTTCATCCTGTTTCCTTTGCTTACTCAAATGGGAAAAAAGAAAAGATAAATATTCATGAAGATAAAGGCACAAATATCATTGGGGGAGGGGTGATTATCATAAGTACTTTAACCACGTATACCATTTACCTTCTATATTAGTCATAGACAAAGTGGAAAATTAGGCTTAGCTACTTTTGCTCTGTATGTTGCCCAAAAAACATTTTTGTATATAAACATAGGAGAATTCATCGCCTTTATAACTCATCATCACATTACTATATTCTAGTGCTCAGCTTTTTTAAAAGATTGAGTTAATCAGCATCCTTAATTGATTGCCAAAGGAGAGAATTTCATTTCTTCAATATTGATCTATGTCAAATTAGAATCCTCTACCTAAGACAGTCCTTCAGCACTGTCCCTGCACCTTCTTAAACTCCAAAATACCTTGTAAAAACAGAATATCCCCTTGATGGCATAGTGTAAAATCCCAGTCTGTTGAGCTATTGACTATTGACTATATAACACTAATTGACTACTACAATTTTTTTATTACCAAAAAAAAAAAAAGATAACTGTGTCAAATGGTAAACCAAAGCAGCTTGTGGACTGATAGACATGTCAGACTTGGTAGATACCTGCAGGGTGTGTATCTAAAATTTTGCTACCAGAGAGATATCATGGTAGCAATACAGGGAAATGGTCTGGGAACTTACAGCTGCCAGCTATTAAAGAAGCATCAAGAAATGTAACTTCAAAGTGAAAACCATGAAATCTCTGCAAAAGTGGTTATAAGATGCCAGTGAGCATTCTAAAGGAGCTACACAACATGTGCATGCAATATCAGGGCCTGCACCACATCACTAGCCAGGAAGAAACAAAAGAGGCATTTGTCTTCCCTAACTCTGGCAACTACATGTTTGGGGGTTTCACTTCAATATTTCCTCCATTCCATTTACCACTGTAAACACTACTTCATGGCTCCCAGAATTCCTGAAACCCAAGACAGGAACACCTTCACTTCTCTAGGCCATCTCTCTGACAGTGCAGGTTTTTAAACCTGTGGCAGACCACTAGTTGCTCGCATCCACATTGGGTCCCGGCCTCTGGTGAAGGATATCATCCCCATTCCTGTGGCCGTTCTCTGCTTTTGTAACCACCCACAGACAGTGATGTCCTTGTCTACGCAGAGCAAGAGACAAGGGATGTGGAAAGCATGTACAAGGATACCCCTCTTCAGCAGCACAGATTTCAAGCCAGCTACATCCTCTGTGATGGTCCAGCTGTCGGAACCAGAGCTGTCTGAAGAGGTGGTTGTACCTGTGCAAGGCCCAGTGCTTTCCATGTCACCAATGAATTTCCTTGGGATGGCACTCTCCTAAAGACTAACATTCCACTGGTTTAGTTTCCAGTGTATCTGCAGTCCCCAGGGCTTCCAAAATAATTGTCAGAGGATTATGTGATAGTTAACTCCTTAAGATGACTATTTAGAGGGGCAGATTATACTTCCATATGCCTCCCAGCATTGTCTTGCCCTTTATCAATTATTTTCTGGTCATAAAGCTATAGAACTAAGAGATAGAAAAGTTCAATTAAAATTGTCCAGTCTATCTTCTGCATGTTTGAGTAATTTTAATGATGTTATTCTCCAAATAATATAAACCTCCAGTTACACAAATTTCTGAGGATGGAATTTTTTTTTTCTTATTAAAGACAGAGTTTTAAAAAGTTTCAGAATTTAAGTCATTTATGAGTCTTCATTAATTTAATCATTTTGCTGATTGCTAGTAGAATTCCTGCAGAAAAAAATCCTTTAAATTTATGAATTATCTTTTAAATTTCCTTCAATCTTTTAATTACATTCTTTGCCCATTTCAGTTTTTCTTTTCTTGCTTTACTTTATTCCTGACTTTCTACATTATTATTTAGTTCACTCCTGGATTGCCAGTGAAACAAACATAAATACACCATTTCAGACTTTTGACCACATCCTAAAGTCCTCTTCCTTGTTCAGGGAATGTCCAATTTACTGAACATTGAGACTTAACAACTACCTTTGAAGTCAGTGACATTATGGGTGAACGTCCGCTGCTAAACAGAGGTGACAAGTGTTGTTTCGGACATCTTAGGTCTTGAGATATCAGCATGGCAGATATCACCCAGGAACCAGAAGAGAGCTGTACCTCTCTGGAGACCAACTGGAAGTCAGCTGTTGGAGGCATAAGAAATGGCAATGAAAGCTCATGTTTGGGCAACTGGCTCCTACACAATACTTCTTCAAATGAACCATCACCAGTCAGGAGCCATTTTACAGTAGAACAATGGGACAGGTAGTGACACCTTGATCCTTCAAAAGCATAACATAAGTTGCTAAGGGAATACAGTATTAAACACCTAGAAGGATTAAAAAGAGATATGACACCATATGTTTGAATGGGAACTTTGTAATTCTGGATGCATACGAAGGGAGGACTGCTTTTATCTGGAAGGAAAGAACAGAATGCTTTAGAAATCTAAGTGATAGTGTGGTGTTGCATGAAAGGGGGGTGAGGTGGTTTTGGCAGAAAATAAACTCCCTTGCGGTCTAACACTCCTCACCAAAGTGAGAGGCTAGGAGCAGCTGAGTTTAAATTCTGATTGATGCCCAATTGTCCACTACCAGTCCAGTTGTGTTTACTCCTATTACCTGGATGCACTGATTAGCGGACTGCACTGTCAGTCCAGCCGTGCTCCTGAACTAGCATGGCCACCCTCAGTGGTTGCATCCAGGGAGACTCAAGACGACTAGCTACTGAAGCAATGCAGTTTATCTGTACAACAGCTATACAGGTTCTTTGGATTGTCGGTGAGAACTACACTGTTTGCAAAGCACGTGCAAATAAAGGTGAGGTTAGTTACAAAAGCATGCGACAGAGTTATAACCAATATAGCCTAACTACAAAAGTGGAAAGAAGATTCTCTAGAGAAGTTTCTAAGTTTCCCGACGGAGCGCTCGGTATAGTCTAAGTGTTACCCACAGGCGTTCCTACGGGGGAGAAGAAAGGCTCAGCCCATCGACTGGTCCCAGAAGTCAGAGGCAGTGAATGATGGAATCCTCCTCGACTTGATCCCGATGATGCCTTCCCTGATGGAGTCTTCCCTAAAATCCCCCCTTCCTCGGGCTATTTTTATACTATTTTCCTTGGCTTTCAAGGTGGAGTTTGAGTGACTTCAGTCATAAATATCTTGATTATGATTGGTTCAGAGGCGGATAGCCTTCGGGATGGAGGTGTGTTTTGGTATTATACAATAAGGACAGCATTTCATCAATATTTGGCAGAATTCTGGCTCAGGGTAGCTAGTTGGTCGTCTTGTACCTGCTACACTTCACAGGACAGGGCCACCCAGGTAATTAGTGAGCTGCAGGTGTTGGAACAATACCGCTGCTTGAAACAATACTGAATATCACCTATAACTCATGCCAGCTGCAGCCGCGCTCCCCACAGGGCCTCTTCTGCTATGTGTGATGAGTGCTGTACTTTTTGCAGTTTTAGCCAATTTTAGTGGTTATTCCACACGTGGGCAAAACAAACACCAGGCTGCACTCCAAATGGAAATTGCACATGTAACTCCTAGGTGGCCCACGCAATCCACTAGCTCCTTTCCTGCTCAGTCATCACTTGCTAAAAGAACAGTTAAAAGAAAGACCCAGGGAAGCTGGGTAGCTGTAGCACTTTATCTCTACTAATGTGTGTTGCTGTACAGAAGATAAACATAGCTGGACATAAGCACCCTGACCATACCTACATGGGTTGAGGTGCGAGCTGGCTCCTAATAGATAGACGTGGACTACATCTGACTGTACAGACGAGCTCAAGGATCACTGCCTTCTCTGATCTGCCACATGAAACATTCCTGTGAGTGACTGCGCAAGTCAAAGGTGCTCAACAGCAAAAATCACAATCTCAAGGCTACTACTTAGCAAAGACCATATAATTTTCATTAAAGAACAATTCAGTGAGCAGGCACACACAGCTCAGCCAGTGGACCACAGAAGATGGTGAACTTGAGTAGAAGACAGTGACAGAATGCTGGGGGTAACACCATGGACCAGCACAACTGCAGCCCAACAGGGACATGTGGGTGGGTCTTAATATATTATCCAGGCTGTTTCAAACCTCTCTCTCTCTCTCTTGTTTATGTGTCTGTTTGTTTATTAATCAATATTGGAGGTAAAATATGATGATTTTAAAGTCCAAACAACCTGTCAAACAATCTGTTTTTTATATCTGAAACCGAAGTAGCAATTTTTGAGCTACATACAAATTGAACACAATTGTTTAGTTAGAACAAGTCTACTACTGGTGCATAAAAGAAAATTCTATAGTTAAATATTTAACTTACCCATCCCTTCAGTTACAGATAAAATCTAAATCCCAACAGCCCATATCACTTCCCTATATCTTCCTAGGGAAAACACCAGCAAAACAAAGGAGGGAAGTGAAATTCTCTGCCCATTCAATGTACTATAATTTACAACCTTCTTCACGAGTTACAATAGTCAGTGCTTGAACAAGATACAGTGGCACCTGCGTTCTGTCTGTCCTCTTTCAATTCCTCAAGCTCAGGCTAGAAAGAAGACAGAACTGGAAATACTATGTCAGCTCTGCACCACTGGAGAAATCCACCCACAAGGGAAAATTGTCCACCAGGATTTTATTTTTTTTTCTAAGCAGGCTTACAGCTGCTTCATTCCACAGAAGCAACATGAAGCCACTGGATCACATCATTTAGTCATGTCACAACACCCCTAATACTTTCAAGGATAAAAATAGAGCAGAAAAAAAATCTAATCCTTCTCATCTCCACCTCCTCTCAAAAAAGCCCAAAACTAATAGATCATCAGTCCGTATTAAGACAGTACAAAGCAAAATTAAAAATGCCAAACACAGCATTTTTCCTTTCCTGTCAAGTTAATGTTAAAACTTTGATACAGTATTTATTTTTTCTTCATCTAATTTCCTGCAAGGGCCTATGTTAGAGAAGGAAAGATTTGGAATATATATTCAACAAAAATTAATTCCCCAGGAAAATGGCCTGTACCAGATGTCTGTGAGCTGTTAGCCACATGTTGCCGATTCAGTCTTTTGTTGTCATAAGCTACACACAGTTCCTCCAAGTATCGTTCATCCCTTCTAGTATCACCAACTGATGTGATTGAAAGACCAGACAGTAGGCTCCAAATTCCCAGATGGGGACTGCCTGTAGCTGCTAATAATTTTCACACCAGGGAAACATAAAAAGCTCTTCTTGTGTTAAGAGTGTTTTATTTTATTTTTAAAAAGGTACCTCAGATCCACATCTTTCCACATACTCATTCAAACCACTTGCAAACATTCTTGCACATTTTCACAGTCTGTTGCCAAAATATATAAGACCGACAGCATCAAATTACTTCCCCATCTTTTTCTGATTTTCAGACTCACACTTTTTTGGCTAGTCTGATGGCTGAGGAAATTGCAAGGTGCTAAAACAATCAGATAAAACAAAACAGACCATTACCTCCTCTTACTGGTGTATCCTGTTCTCCTTATGCAACTTTCATATTTGAATAATGATAGAGCTGGCTGTCTTCTAGCCATTACTATTATAAAGCCAATGCACTTACAAGAATGGAATTTAATGGAAAAGACAAATATGAAATGTTTTGAACAAGCATAAACCTTCAACCGAAGACTGAGCCTGAGCTGAAACAGTACACCCAAAAATGAACTTTCTCATGCATTTAGATCCCTAAACTCCTAACTTTTTCACTGAAGCCTACATCCTTCTCATCTATATACAGTATCTAAATGTAATACACTTACAGAAGTTCTTCTATTTCAAGTTTCTTTACTGAATATATTTATTTATTAAAATAGAAATCTTAATATAAAAAGTGAACTACTTTTTTTTTTTTTTTTCAAAAAGCCCTCTTTTTTTCCTTGCTATATTGCAAGACTGGAATATTTGATACTTCTAATCTGTCTCCATGGAAGTGATGTCAATGTATAGTGCAGTCTAATTTTAAAAAAGAGAAATTATCAAAAACTTCCCTTCCCAAACTTCAGCAGCTGAGCACTGAGGAGCATCATAAGAAGGCAAAATGTTAAAGGTTATTTTTTCCTTGCTATCTCTGAAAATGCAACAA
The DNA here is from genome assembly GCA_013400135.1 of Rhinoptilus africanus. Classification (NCBI taxonomy): domain Eukaryota; kingdom Metazoa; phylum Chordata; class Aves; order Charadriiformes; family Glareolidae; genus Rhinoptilus; species Rhinoptilus africanus. The sequence goes on from VXBO01002025.1 coordinate 82,091, forward strand.
CATGTAAAATGTGTTATCTTTCTTGTTAATGCAAAGCAAAATGCAGTTTTGCATGTTGTCTTATATAGATCTGCAAAACAGGAAATGATTGCTTGATAGGGACAATGGCAATCAGAAGCATCAACTATGTTATTAGACAACATGGTAGTTATCTTATATCTTAGAAAGCTACATTTGTTTGAATTGAAGGCATATTCATTGACCTGGAGGCCTGTCAGGAATTACATCATACCTAGAGAAACTCAGTAAGATCAAAGATGATTTTCTACAGTCCAATTACATTTCCAGCTACCCTACATCTTCATGCTTTTTGTTCAAAGCCAAAACTTCACACATAAGTTTGGATCTGCTTCTCCAAATCCTTCCAGTGTATGTTTTTCCACACACCTCTATATTTCCATGTGCAGACAAAAGTGAAAGGAAATAATACTTCTGTTATATTTCCACTTAACCCAGCAATTGACGACATGTAGCAGTTCTATTCCTGCAGTATTTGCTGTTCCCAGACTCTCTTTTGCTGTTTCCAAACAAATTCACAAATGCTTTCAGAATAGTTGTTCTTCAAAGAACTCATTCTCCAGGCTCAAGAGTGTTCCATCCCCCCATGTAGGAAGTCAGGCAAAGTGGCAAGAGGCCGACATAGATAAACATTGAGCTCCTGACTAAACTTAAACGCAAAAAGGAAGTATGCAAGAGAGTGTTGCAGGGTCAGGTCATCCAGGAGAAATATACAGATACTCTTTGAGTGCACAAGGATGAGATTAGGAAAGCCGAAGCCCACCTGAAGTCAAATCTAGTGAGAAACAGGAAGGGCAAAAAGAAGGGGTTTCACAGGTCTACCAACAGCAAAAGGAATAAGAGGTGAAAAAAGTGGGCCTGGCACTGAATGGGGCAGGGAACTTGGCGATAATGGACATGGGAAAAGGCCAAGGTACTTCACTTACAAGGCTTGCCTTCAGAAATCCAAGACCTCTGAGACCAGTGGGGAAGTCTGAATTAAGGAAGACTTACCTTTGGTGGGGGAAGATCAAGTCAGGGAAATTGGACATACACAAGTCCACGGGTCCTCATGAGGTGCACCCACAAGTACTGAGGGAGCTGGCTAATGTCACTGTGAGGCTGATGATAAAAATTGGGAGGAGTGGCTGAGGAACCATATAAGCATGCTGCCATCCAAGGAGACCTCAAGAGGCTGCAGAAATGGGCAGAGAGGAATCTCATGAAGTTCAACAAAGAAATGCGAAGTCCTGTCATTGGGGATGAATAACGCCATGCACCAGCTCATGCTACGGGACAACCAACAGAAGAGTAGCTCTACTTGAAAAGGATGTAGGAAGTCCAGTGGACAACAAGCTGATCATGAGCCAGGCATCAGCCAGTGGCGCCACGGCAAAGCAGTTGCATGAGGAAGAACATCAGAAGCAGGTTGAGGGAGGTGATCCTTTGCCTCTGCTCAGCACTGATGAGAGCATACCAGGAGTCTTGAGTCTGAGCTCCTCAGTACAAGAGAGATGTGGACTTACAAGAGTGAGGCCAGTCAAGGTCCATGAAGATTGGAGCATCTCTCATAAAAGAAGTGCTTGAGAAAGCTGGAAATGTTCAGCATGTGGAAGAGAAGGCTTATGGGGATTTTATCAGTGTGTATAAAAAGAGGGAGATAAAGATGATGGAGTCAGACTGAGTCATATTCAGTGGCAGGGCAAGAGGCAATGGGCACAAACTGAAATAAAAGGAATTCCATTTAAACATCAGAAAAAAATGCTTTACTCTGAGGGTGGTCAAACACTGCAACAGGCTGCCTATAGATGTTGCAGAGTCTCCATCCTTGCAAATATTCAAAACCTGACGAGACACAGTCCTGAGCAACCTGCTTTAGGTGATCCTGCTTTGTGCATGATAGTTGGACTAGACAATTTCCTGGGATCCTTCCAAACTCAGCAATGCTGTGATTCCAGAAAGGGTTGCTAATCATGTATCATAAATATCTCAGAAGTAAAAGTTAGGAACTTCAACATTTGATTTAAGGTGTTTGAAAATGTATTTCAGTGGCCACACAAGACAGATGTCAACAGTGGACAAGTAGTCTCTAAAATATTGTGCAGTGATCTGAAATGTAATTTAGTAGTTTAAGCCCATTCTTACAGCATATGCCTTAATACAGACAAGTGCATGGCCATGAATATAGAAGCAAGGAATACCAGTCATCTCACTTTACTAGAGGACTGCATTCAGGAAAACAGTGACTCCATCCATTATGACTCCTAAATAATTATCAAACAGCTGAACACAAACTCCCAGCCCAGCTCTGCCACACAAAAGGCTACTGTGATTGTATTTAAACAGAATAACATTATGCAATACTAAGATATACTTTACCTCTCCAAGTCATTGATGAGAACTACAATGAAGATACTGTAATATATTATTATATATATACAGAGGAAGTGCCAAAGTGATTTAGATTGAAGTTAGCCTTACATTAAATGAATTCAGAAGTTCCATTGGCTTAGTTTACCAAAAAGAAGATCAAGTGGTGGTTTCATTAGAGTGAACAAGTAGATTCATTGCAACAAACCACTGGGTGTTTAAAAGACTCTTTAATCTAGTGGAGAAGAGTAAAAGCAGAACCCATAACTCATAGCTAACACTAAGCAAATTCAAATAGAATTAAGTCACCATTTTTTAACGAGATGGAATAATGAATCATCTCTCACAGTTTTGAAATTAAGGTTGCCTACCCTTCTGAAAGAGTATAACAGATTATGAGTTGTTAAACTCTATGCATGTAATGACCTAGGGGTTGTGCTACCTTGCCAGCCTCAACTAAATGTTCTAATGGTCCTTTCTAACACAAAATCAATTACTTTGTGGAAGTGTCAAAACAGTCGCATTTAACCAAAGTGCAATTTATCCTTTTCAAAACTTAGGTTCATTCTGAAGTCACCTGCTTTTGAAATTAAGGTTGCCTACCCTTCTGAAAGAGTATAACAGATTATGAGTTGTTAAACTCTATGCATGTAATGACCTAGGGGTTGTGCTACCTTGCCAGCCTCAACTAAATGTTCTAATGGTCCTTTCTAACACAAAATCAATTACTTTGTGGAAGTGTCAAAACAGTCGCATTTAACCAAAGTGCAATTTATCCTTTTCAAAACTTAGGTTCATTCTGAAGTCACCTGCGTGACATGGGTTAAATCTGGGGAAAAAAGCAGGTAATCACTATACCCATGTTCCAGTAGCTGCACTTTAAGGCATATCCACTGACAGAAGCTGAACATCAACCAGCCATCTCATGTAAGATAAAACATTCTCTATGTTTATTCTGCCCTTCCTGACTGCTCACTCAGAATGTGCTAATGTAAGTTTTACAGTTTTACTGATCTGAAAAATACTTATAGACTCATGACTTCTTTCCAGTCAGAACCATATCATTTTACCAAAGATATAACATTAATTCTATTGACCGGTATAAAAAATCTCATGAATACATTTATTTCAGCTAACATGTTTGCTATTCCAATTTAGCTGGTCTAATTACATTTCAGTGAAAGTAAAATGTTATTCCTTTTACCCTGTACCCTGTCTCCACTACAAGAAAGTATCCATACAGATGTGGACATGGCTTTACACTGCACTGAGTCCATCAGCACATAGACGGCCACAGTCCCCTCCTCTCTGGCCTGTAAGGGCTCAGGGCACATATTGAGGCTCAGCCCTTCATTCTGCAAACGAGCGGAGAGCAACTGATCACTTAGAGACATAGACTAGGGCTGGGTGCACGACGGATTTCTGCTTGGAGAATGAACATAAAAATCTGACTAAGCAAAATGAAAAAGTCAGCTTGACAGTAGCAGATAAGAACGTGTTTGTTTTCAACTATATGGAAAAAGCAAAGCTACTTTCATTTGAGGGCAAAACAAAATATTTAATTTTCTCTGACAAGAAAGATTTTATTTTTACCATGGGTGTAGCAAAAGCAGCAAAGCAATGGAGTGAATAGCTAGAGTTAGACACAAATCCAAGGAGGTAGCTCTTTTTATCTACAGAGAGCTTCAGGTTTACAACAGCCACCCCATTACATGCCTGAGCCTTCTTAACCACTCTCCACCTGAGGAGATCTGAACTCACTAACCGCTCCTTGCAAAATGCCCACAACATGAAGCCCTTGGTAATTCTGTTGGGATATGGTCTGCAAGTTTTCCTGTCTAAGCTATTCCAATCTGAAATATTCATTGGGACCACCAGAGAAAAGTATCCTGTATACTGAAGTAGAAGCCTAACAAAAGCATGTTTCACTTAATGCATAAGATCTACCTGACTGGCTATGGCTTACATGAGTTTCTACGCCACCCAACAACCATTTCAGATACCTCTTGCAAAGGTACTTTGAGGTATTTCACTTGTATCTTCCTTTACCAAGAAAAAAAAATAAATAACCTACTACTTAATGCTCTGAGATTTCCCGCGATATTATCACACAGTGGTAAGACATCGTTCCGTCTCATTTTAGGAAAATGACACCCCAAAACGGCCGTAGAGGCCATGGGACTTGTTTCTAACCAGCAGGTCCCTTCCTACCCCAATGACACTCTACCCAGTGTAGCTGTTTTCTATCTAAAACTTTCCTGAGCAAAATGGCTGGTTGAGTGACCACTAATTTTTACCTCCTATTGAGTGTACAGAAGAAAACATCTGCTTCTCCGCAGTCCATGTTAATATATCAGGAACGTTATCTTATTCAACACAATATTCCAAACTATTTCTGTTTCTCCACTACAGAATCGTTCAGCTCTGCAACATCATAGCACAGCATTGTTTTTATGAATTATTAGTCTCTCCTGAACACCAAAATCCTAAGGTTTTCATTTTGCTCTGCCTGTACACACCTGCAGTTGGAACATAACATTCTGACTCTGCAGACATGCATATCTGCAATTCTCTGAGCAAAACAAAAGTGGTAGCAGTCAGCAAATCAAGCTTTGCTTCATCCATCTGCAGCTGAATTACACTGTCGATTACAGCCCATTTTCCTCTTCAGGAGGGGCTTTACTATCTTCATAACACTGTGGTGGCATAGCCATACCCACACTTCCCCGCAAACAGCCTAATCTACCAATAGCAGCCTTTATTGACGTAAGCACGGGCTAGCCCAAATGGATTTGATTTTTTTGTGACCTTTTAGTGACAGCATGTTCAGGGAAGGCTTTCTCAGAGGAGTGAGAGAACAGATGGGCAGCCACGGCTAATAATTCTGTTCACTTTACTGCATGGGATCTTTTTTTCCCCTGTGCTCCCCAGGTGGATTTTCTGATTCACTTTTTGCTTGTAGTTTTAGCACATTTCTAAGGCATTATTTATACGTGTACTCTTATGGCACAAGCCCTAATAGCACCAACATCACTGTTCATCTGCAGTCCATTTAAAGCACGTTTCACTCTTCCAAGGAACAGTGTTACACGAGACACTGTACACCATTCCTTGGTTCACTTCAGCTTAGAGCTCTAGCTCTTTTCAAAGCCTCCTTTGTATCCTGTAGCAAAGCATTTCTAGAGTTTTGCCCTAAATCAAAAGGTTCTGTATATGGGTCTTAGTGCTTACTGCAGGACTAACTTTCTATCATTCCTGATTGTGAAGGCTGCCCAGGGAGGTGGTGGAGTCTCCGTCTCTGGAGACATTCAAAACCCGCCTGGACGCGTTCCTGTGTAACCTGCTCTAAGGTGGCCCTGCTCTGGCAGGGGGGTTGGACAAGATGATCTATTAAGGTCCCTTCCAACCCTATGATTTTGTGATTCTGTGAAATGCGTTGGGTGCCAATGGTAACTAATGCAGCAGTCTGAGGAAATAATGTTTTCCAAACAGATTGCTCAAAGCATACAGATGTTTCTACATCTTCTCATTCTCCCAGGACACTATCACTGCATCAAGAATAATTTTTTAAAAAACAAACATTGGGCCTCAAGCACTACTTATTTGATATCTCCAACTACGGCACTAAAAATATTCCCCTTTTTACACACATAGTTTTTTAAGGGTGCATGAATTTAAGAAAAGTTTTATCACGTGGGGGTTTTTTTTCCACCCCTATAGAGAACAGCAACTGTACCCACTCTATGGATCACTTGCCCTAGGCCGCCGATAGCAACAGGCACATCATACTCTGTTGCAGGACACAAGCCATGAAAGAACTAGGTGAATTTAGCTGTGTTTATGCATGTTAAAAACTTACTATTTTTTCCAGGATGAAGCCCTCAAAAATTTCTTTGAATACCCTCATTCCTCCAGCAATTACCCTCTCTTGGTGAAAACGGTTTGCCATTATTTTATTATTACATACATTGCTTCATGCTGAGCCCTTTATGTATTTTCACATTGTTTTCACATCGGTTTTGTTCACCCATACTTTTATTTACCAGATTCCTTTAGGATATTATGCTCAGAAGCCTTTGCCCTGAAGCGTATCCATCTTCTTTTAGTCATCTCCACCTTCTGTTTTAATGTTTGTCCTTGGCCTCACCATGTCTTCCGTGCTAGTGCTCAACTCAACTATAAAAAAAAAAAAATATCCCATTTCATATCAGATTTATATTATAATATAATCCATTGTCTTTTTCAGGAAGTATTTTAACTAATTTAATTATTTTAATCTAGCAATCGTGTTATCATACTTGGATATGTTTTGAGGTCTGGTAAACTGTTGCAAAGCAATACAAGTTTTGTATCTTCTCAAACCACATGCGCTTTTTTTTTTTCTGATCTTCCAGAATGTGGCACATGATGATCATCTCCATGTGCTTTTTGGGTACACCAACTTTGTTATGAATATTTTCTTGCATTCTTACAGTATTTTGGATCATCTGTCATGACTGCAATGTCAGAGGGCAGTATCTGCGCTCCTCATACATGTTTAAAACTTCTTCCTTCACAGTAAAAAGTCACTTTTGTCAAGTGTTAAGCTACACAGTAGTCTCTTTTTTGATATTTTGATTCCACATATTGCCCATAAACTAATCACAAAGCAGAGAAATAGTATGAAAAAAGAAAAAAGAAACTAAAAATAGAAGGAGAGAGAGAAAATGGCTCTTCAGCCACATCACACATGCAGATAAGTCCATTTTTTTATTTTCTTGTATTTTCTGTTAAAAAATAAAAAACTCAGATACTTCATTCTTACATCACCCCCACCTCCTCCTTTTTTCTTCAAAATGCTTTTTCTCATTCAATAATATTCTTTTTAATTTGAGAAACTAGCATTCCACACTATATTCGCAATGATTGTACATGATGGATTTGCAAAGTGGCATAATGAGGTTCTGATTTGTTCTTTGTTCCTTTCACAATAATTCATAATATTCCATCTGATTTTTGACTGCCACTGAGCACTGCTTTCCTGTTTTCATAAGACTATCTATTACCACTCAGAATGAGATTTAGGGTTGTAATAGTCAACTCACAACCCATCCAAGAACATGTAAAATTAGGACCATTCTTTTTTCTTCCCCCCCCCCTTAAGGGCATCATTATCTATTAATCTACATTGAATTTAAAGAGCTGTTTTATCATAGCATTCTTGGATTGCTTTGGAGCTCTTCATCATCAGTAGATGGTATCATCAGTAAACTTTGTTGCCTCGGTATTCATTCTTTTTCTGATCATTTATGAATATGCTAAAAAGCACACTGCAGCACAGAATAGTAGACTTTATTGGGCAAATTCCTTCCACTGTGAAAAAGCATGTTTTACCCATGCGCTCCTTTTTATAATGCATTACCCATAGGAGAGCGTTCCCTTTTATCCCATGGTCTCTTATTTCTTAGAAGATTTTGGTGAGACACCTCTATAAGCTGCTTTTGGGTATATGTTTATTGAATCCATAAAACACTGACAGAACTGATTTTTTTTTATTTTTAACAAATAATGAAGTTTTATGCCAAGTGTATGTCTTCCACTTGTCCATCTAATATTTATATTCTTCAGAAAAGTTTGTTCCAGCTTGCCTGACATCAAATTGACTGTCATGTGTTTCCCTAGATGGTTCCCAGAGAGAGTGTTTTAAAAACAGAGACCACATTAGCCATGTTTAATACCAAGATAGATTTCGATGACTGGTCATGTATATCAGTAATTCAGCTGTTTCATCTCCAGGTTTCTTTAGAGCTCTTGAGTGCACATCATCTCTGTCTGGAGCTTTATTCTTGTCCTTTTCATCCATTTGCTCAGACACCTCCATCAATAACTAGATTTGAGGAAGATCCTCCATCGGTTTTCCCCACTGAAAAGAAAACCATCTGGAAAATCTCACCAAGTTCTCTTTTTATATGCATGTACATTCAAGAAGAGTTTAATTTTTCAGCTATGTTGTCCCCTCTTTTGTATGTTGATCATCTCTTAGACTCACAGATCTCCAGCAGGCTTCCTTTTTTGAATGCACCATGAAAAGTGATTTGTTATTCATGTCTATGCCTCTTGCAAGTTATTTCTTCAGTTCTTTTCTGAATACATTTCACTGCCTTTCTGTTCTCATTTAGCTACAATCTCAAAAATTTTTAAGGAATTCTTCACATTTTCAGAAAATTTATTTACTCATGGCATGTTTACTTATGTTCTTTACCCATAGCATCCTTCTTTTGGTATTCAAAGACTTCTCCCCACAACACACAGAGGAAATATGCATTTGCTCCGAGTTGTCAGTATGTTTGGGGTTTGGGTTTTTTTTTCTTAAATTAACAATTATTCCAACTGGAGAAGTTTTACTTCTGCCTATACATTAGCCTCTTTTTAATAAAAGTCCTCACATTCAATTTGCTCTTTTATCTTGACAATTTCAATTTAAAATTAAGCTTTATTTACCATATAGCATGAGTCTTTTTCTATAATAATTTAATTAAACAGTATTAAACACCCTAAACCAGCCATTTTGCTGATTTCCTATTGTCTTTCCCTTTTTTCCCCCCCCTCTCCAAAGCCCTGCAGTTACAAAGTGAAACACTGTTTATACTTCCTTTCATATTTTCCACACATTTCAGTTACCCCATCCTTCCCACAAAGAAGTATTCTTTGTACATTTTACTTTTGATATCAGTTCCTACTTGGAAATCAGAGTATAGAAATACAATAGAGGTTTGCTTCTTTCAGTCTCAGCTTAGCATTGTGTACCGTTTATGTGTGCAGACGTTACAACTGGCTCCTCTAAGAGTTGCTTCCAGAGCCCCAGTTACCCACAGTGGCTAGCACTGAACTCATGAAACAGGTTCACAGCCTCACACCCTGGAAGGAAAACATGCACTTGAACCACACAGGTATTCAGCAATTATCTACCAGAGGCCATCAAGTAAGGGAAATAGAACATACATTTTTTCAACATCTAAGTTGTTTTTGTCAGGGAAACATGGCAAATTTATCCTCCACTAATTAACGCCTTCAGGTCCACAAGAGTTTCATTCATCTGGCCCTATTGGTTAGGTTCTCTGTTCAGCTCTTGCACCGCTGTCTCCACCAGTTGCACTTGCCAGCACGGTACTCTCTACAAGTCTTCGTATCTAACAACAAGTTAACAACCATTAAACTGAAGTATTTTGGTGTGCTCCTGGCAGAAAAGAGCAGAATGGAAAAAAAAGGAAAAAAAAAAAAAAAAAGAAGATTAGGGGCAAAGAGAAACAAATAATTTGCAAATACAGAATGGCAAAGTGGCAGAAGACCATCCTGTAAGTTCCAGATACTTGGATAACAACTAACTTTGGTTATTTTCAAGACTCCTTGATTCTGGTATCCCAAGGTTAATCTAGAAAATTGGAAGGGGTTTTGAACTGGTTTACAGCAGTGGAAAACCTGCTTTGCAGAAAGAGACCAAACAAAAAAAAAAAAAGAATCAAACCCCAAAAATCAACCCTAAACCTAAAGCACCACTCACTCATTCATGCATCCAAGGACTAAGAGGTGAGCCAGTTACAGTCACAGTACTAGGAGTACTTCATATTTTACCAATCACAGGGGACTTTTTGTTATAAAGTTCAACAACATCAGATGAAAAAGGGTTAAAAATCCAAAGCGATTTATTTAATCGCTGAATCAGCTGACTTGTGGATCCAGGTACAGGCTCTCTGTGTAATCATGCCTAATTCAGTGTTTCGGCACTATGCCTGATCAGAAAACACCTCATCCTACAAGTTCCTAAGTCCATAAATTCTCAAGTTCCTGAAAAAGTCCCCAAAACTCCATCCGAGTCCTGGTACCACGACCTTAGTGGATTTCTGGTTTAGAGATCACTTCCCTACCTTTCTGAACTTAGAGCTTCTTGTTGAAACTGTTCTTTCCTTTCATAAAACACATTTGCACTGTGCAAAATTAAACATTTGTGACTGCAGCACTACTCAGATTAATCAAATCTGTATTTAATTCTGGAACACAGTCAAAATTGTTGTAATTCTATATTTTTACTGTTGAGATTGTAAATTAATATTTCTATATAATACAGAACAAAAGAAATGATCATGTAGTCATATATATATTTAAAAAAAAATTATTGCGGAGCAACAGAGGCACAACTTGGTCTTGTCCCTGCCTCAGTTAATAGTACAATAGGATACACAATATGTAATATCTTTACCAAGAGACATTATGAAGTTTGAAGGCACAAGTAAAATACAGGACAATCATTATGTCACCTTTGAGAACAGCTGGTAATCTGGGTTCAATTCAGCACTCCCAAGTGGTTCAATAAAGAAACATATAAAAAGAAGAGTCCATGTCAGATGAGCAACGGACTCCTCTAGTCACAACTCCAACACAGGGATGTTTAGGTAATGGCAATTAGACTTCAATAAAGGATGATGCTTATCCCTGAAGTGTACTAGGATAAGGATGCAAGATAATTAAATAGGGGGATCTTGATTATCCTTCAGTGGATACCTGGAAAACACTCACATAATGGGCTCATAAAGACTCAGAATTCTATCGATGATGTTAGAGCCAAGATGTCTTTTGGGACAAAACAGAAGAGAGGAGCATCTCTATGAAACCTTCAGCTGTATACTGTAACAAGAGGAGACAAAAAGCATTGCCAGCTGAGGATAGCTACCTATGGAAGAAAGAGACAAGGACAACTCAAAGGACTGGACTAATCTGTGAATATGAAACAGAACTGAAAAGAAGGTTTGATGCCTTAGAGAATAAAAGTAAAATTTAGGGTAGCAAGAAGGAACAAAAGGGATGCTAGGTCCGAAATAAGCCATTGAGAATACCAGGCATTGGAAACTGAAGGGCAACAAAGCCCGTACTCAGAAACGCTGAAAGAAAACAGAAGGGGCATTCAGAGTCCCAGATAGAATTAAAAATGGCACACAGAAGAAAAGGCTGGCAATTCACAGCATAACATGGAGAGGCAGGTCTGTGTGACTGCGACCTCCTTGTTACTGACTGTCAGTTTGGTCATGGAAAGGGATCCAAAAAACCAAAATGCTGTTGTGTCTGTTAGGTGCAACTGGCAGTTGGACCTGCAACTGAGGAGCATCACAAGGAAACTGGATTTTTACAAATCCCCAAAACCAATACTGCCCAATTCCCACTGGAAAAAAAAAACTATCAAGGACTAATTGCTTCATTAAATACTTGCAAATAGGTAGACATTTATATGAACTTCAAGGACATCAAGTCTCAGAGAAGAAGGAAAGGGCCTAATAGGAGAATAAACTAACCAATAGCTAAATGATGAATGGTATAAGGAAGCTTCTGTAATGTTTGACTGTTGAGATGCATTTATTGAAGGAAGTAATTTTTCAAGAGATAAATTTGACTTGAACACCCAAGGGAACAGCTACTTGGGATCAAAGCCGACACAACTGATGAGAACAGTTTTGAACTGAGAAATTATAGGTCTCCAAACACTATAGGAAAGACAAAATATAGGGTAAATGAGAATTCAGACATGGATTAAAAAAAAAACTGTGGTAGCAGGAGAACATATGGTAAATAAAAACAATTAAGGCTGTGAACAGCGATCAGGTAACAGGAGATGACATGCCTGAGTCTGTTCTATATAAACAATGGAGTAAGAAGCAACTCTGATGTCTAAACAACTCTCAGGAGCTTTCTCAACACAATGGAAGATCTTGAAATACATTTATAGGATGTGAAACTGAATGTTAAGGAGAAAACAGAAGCCTGATAACGTAGAATTGAGAACTGAAATATAGATACAGAAGGACAGATACTATTCAGGAAAGATAGTATTGAAGATAAGAGCAGTGGTATATGCCACAAGCCATAAGATATTATGAAGGAAAGCACATTTTTTGATAAAAGTCCATTTTTTAAAAGATAAAGAGTTTCTGCTGGAATCAAGGTGTAAATTTATAAGAGATCCATGGTCAGATATAAATATGGATAAAGATCACTGTAATGTCAATGGAAGGAGAAATACTATTAGATACTGTGACAATACCTATTGTGACAGGAGAAAAACTTCCTGACAAAGATTAAAACTGACTAGAGACAGTAATAACAGCTAATGATATGGGTGGAGGCAACCACCGTTGCATGTTACAGACAACAAACCTGTGTAACAAATAGCCAGAGCTAACAAAAATTATTATTATTTCAATTTGATTTTGTCACAAAATGAAGATTTAAATAATTGATCATTGAAAGCTGAGTTAGCATAAATTAAATCTAAGGGCTAAAATAATAGTCTCAACTCAATTATCAACTTTAAAAGGGTAAACCTAGGGAGCACTTCAGGGAACTCAAATGAATGGAGCAGTTTAGAGATTGTATTATCTTTAAGTCAAAGACAGTAGGATAACTAGGAATCTGTATTCCAGACATCTGGAGGGGGCTCTACATCTGATTAAATTAAGAACCATCACCAAGTAGGCTACTAGCTACAAACAAAGAGCCAAAAGGGTCATCTAACCTCAACAACAAAATGGAAACTGAATGGGACCCACCAAGGTTTTTCCTGGCATAGTACAGCAAAGCAGAGCCAAAAAAAAAAAAAAAAACACCACAAAAACAAACCACCACCCTAGAGGCAGATCATGATTTGGTGAGTTTGAACAAAGACCAATGACAGCCTAAACTGGGACAGAACTTAATTATTTTGCATCTGGTTTCAAGCGGATTTTGATGACTGACTATCAATATTTGGCATGGATAACAACAGGAACACAGAACAGAATTTATCACAAATGACATAAAAGTACCAAAAATTCAAAGCGCTACATACTGTCAACTGTGAAAGAGTAAAACTTCTTCACAGCAACACCAACAGATATAATAAGGAGGAGACGGTAAACTCCCCCCTTTCCCCATCACAGGACAATATTGTTGACAATGCACAAGAAAACATTGTGAAAAGCCTCAAAGGGTTGAGCTTTGACTTGTAAGGCAACAAAATTTCTTAGGTCTTTGCTTTTGCATGAAAATAGTTCTGGCAGTTTTTTTGCCATTCCATAAACTCAAAGAGGAACTGGACATGCCAGCCCATTCTAGTGGTGGCTTTACACTACCACGTGGAAATAAAGGTGTGCAAATCCTGTGGATCTTGAGAATTCAACAACTTTCAGAATCACCTTTTCCTCAAAACATCTGCTTTGATCTATGCATGCTTCCACAATCCGCACTATCACTTAAGAGTAATCTTCAAGCAGCTCTTTAAAGTAACACACCCCTGCCATCAAACACGATATATAAAAGAACCAACGGTCTGAAACCATCAACAAGAATATGCCCTAACCTAATGACAGGACAAGCTAAGGAAATCTTCAAGAATTTCAGGAGGCTGCATCCCCTAAATGCTCTATTCCACCAGCGGTCCAACAAAGTGCTGGCAAGCCTCAACACTGGTGGCATCTGACAATACACTGAAGGAGCAACTAACCAGAGGCTTAAGCAGCTGAAGCAAGCAGAGAAGCTTCCTCAGTGATGAAAACAGCTTCCAGAGGATGAAAAGAGAGACAGGAAAAATATCCTCTTCCCACTTCATCAGGCCATGGCTGACAGATCCATTCTTAGGAATTCTCTAAGCTCATGACATCTGGGTTTCAACCTTTCAGGTAGGTCTTGGAACTGGTATGACATCACACAAAGTAGCCAAATTTAATCTAACTTTGATAATTTTATCCAAATGCCAATTAAGTACCTGGGCTGTAATGCCAAGCTTGGCATACTCTGCAGCACAGACAGGGAACAGGCTGTGCCACAGCAGGGTCCTCATTTCAGATGAAGTGGATCTCCAAGTACCTCTTCAGCATATCTGAACAGCAACTTCTGCAATTTTGAGTATTTCTAAAAAAAAAAAAAAAAAAAAAGGTAAGCTATTTCACTTTCTCTTTTGTTCTCTTTTGCTGCAGAACTTCAACCAGACCCTCCCTTGCAAGCCTGGAAATCTGTGTTAAGGATTTATGAAGTGGCTATCTCTGTGAAGGATTCTGGTTTATAACAGAGGTCTTAATTAGGGGCATAAACTAGCCTGTAAACAAAATTTCAACTGCTTGTATATACAGCCGATGTAATGAGCTCAGATTTCATGCCTTATTGCACAAATAACACTTTTATTACAATAAAACAGTATAATACTTCTTTTGAAAAGTATTCCTATTATCATAAGCAGTGGAACACAGTGAAGCAATTGAAGCTACAGGCAACAAATACCTGAACAAATGCTTTCCAAATACCATCACTACCACGTTGCCAAATATCATCACTTTTCCTGGTTTGGAAAATGATACCACTAAACTCATGCATTGATTCTTTCCATTTTAATCACGTTCAAAGTGTTTTAAACAGAAGTGGCTGACATTCATGACTGCTTGTAAAATTTCTCCAAGTAAATACCTATTGCGTTCTATAACAATATAAATACATTCGTCAGTATCTTGGATAGTTATACAGGCTATATCATTCTGTTTTAGCAGAATTTAACAAACACTTCATTTTCTTAACACATCTTAATCAGTTTTACAATATGCAAGACAATGGAGTAGTCCCCAAGAACCTGGTATTGCACATTATTTCTTTTGGCTACATTCACAATCAAAAATCCCTGTTGATTTCATTAAGTAAAGACCACTTATGATAACAAAAGCGTAGCACAGAACTTTCACTGAAGGTAAAATATGCTTCTATTTTCATTCTTTGTAACAGAGTTCCTTAATTTTATATCTCAACGTGATCTCTGCTAAACAAGTCCTGGTACTCAGTAGCTCCTCATTCTTATCCTGTACTAGAACTCCGAATTCTCACAAAATCTGCTCAGTAAGCACACACAATATTTATGAAATATTTCATTAACTAGTATTTATTTTACAAAGCACTCCACAGGAACCTTTAGGTTTCAACACATGAAATATATAGCAGGGAAAGAATATCAAGTATTTGATTTTTATGCATGATGAATAAACTCCAAGTGACTTAGAATGAACTTTTATTTTAGATCTTGATACTGCCAAGAAGACAAAACAGGCATATCAGTCAGTAATAAACATTTATTTGAACTATATTTTCTCCTCAAAGAGAGAAAGACCATTTCTGCAGTCTGTCTTCAGAGAGACTTTTCTATCTCTGTCATCAGTTAGAATAACACAAAAAGTACATCTTCTAATCTCACTTACAGAGGTCACTCCAGCCCTGGATGCAGAAATTAAGGGTGGTCTGCTACCCAGTGGGAAGTCCTGCATACCTGCCTTGTCCTCAGCCATGCATCCGTACAATCCACCTTGTTCGAGTGTTAATATAGCTGTAATATAAATCAGGTCAGGATCCAATTTCACCTTTTTTCCTCCCAGGTTGGTTAAGCCTCAGGTCACTACACAGATTCAACTCACAGTACTGCTACGTAAAAACTTTTGTCAGCACAAGGGATGAGGACAGACATGTATGCAAGAGAAGGCCAGGGTGGAAGAGACAAGACCCCATCTAGCATCAGGGGCATGTACTTCAGTCATCTAAGAGTGATTATAGACGTTTCTCACTCTAAGACACTCCATGGCCCTTTTCACAACCACATCATTAGATTCCTGTCTCAGTAATTACTGTATTAATAGCTATTTAATCTTCACTTCATGCGATCAAAAAAAAAGTTACTGGATTCTTATCACATACAAAGTAGTTTTGTATTGCCAAAGACAAAAAAGCTATTTCAGACCTTCTCTCAAAGCCCAAGGAGTCATGCAGTAACTGCAGTAACTATGGCAGGATGTGCTAGACTCACACAGCCTGTTCTCCACCGCTCTGCGGGTAGCAGAATAGTCTGTGGGAGACCTTCCTGACCTGTGCGTGCAACTACAGCCCGACAACAAACCAAACCAGCTCCAGGTACTGAATCCATTGGCATCATGACTGAGACATGTTGAAGTGGCTGTTTCAGTATGCATGTGCACACACAAACATATGCATACGTCAAAAAATAAGTTATGCAGCAATATGTAACTGCTGTATTTCTATAGTATTTTATATCATACGTCATTTAAGGAACTATGTTCTCCTTATCAATACAATTTTATTATATAAAAGGAACTTGCATGCACATGTGTGTATATACAAAATACATAGATACATGCTATATATCTATACAGTATCTCTGCACAGAGATTTTTATATCATACGTATATATACACACACACACTTGTATTTTTCTCCAAAACATTACCCAAACATCCTATAATTTAGAAGAGAATAAAAATCTTATGCAAATTGTACTACGGTACAGTATGACTCCGTTGTGAAAAAATAGCTCCGAAATGTTGATCTGTAATACCATAAAAAGACTTATCTAATTTACTTTTCATAGACCATAACTTATTGCCTTGAAAAAAAATTACTACTGTTATGGCTACTACATTTGACAAGATTTTAACTAAAGAGATCACCAGTTTCAGACTAGAATTAGGATTATTCTATTTGCCCTAAACCCAGTATGGGTGTGAATTTATAGACACCCGTATTTTGCCCAGCTTTCAGGGATGCAAGTTAAACCAACAGCCCAAGTAATTCCTATAATTCAGTAACTATCTTTAGCCTAGCAACTACCATAAGCAAAACCTGCCAACAGACACCCTATTTAAATCCATGCACGTGTCATGGTTTTGTCCAAACTGGCCAATGGCTGGCGACAGATGCTCCCCCCCAGCCTCTTGTATGGAGAAGAGAAAGTTAAAGAGGCCTAGCTAAGAAGTAAAAATTACTGAACAGAGAGTTGGTTCTGTTTTACCTCAAACCAGGACAACATATAAGCTCAGAAAAATAATGTATTACAGCTGGAAACGGGTTGCATAAAATGTCTTGAGAATTTACTTAAACATCCGCATCCCCTCTCACCCCCACTGAAAGGACCGTTTTATTTGGCTTCCTCAGCTTGAAACAGCAAAAGCTGCCTTGCCACCCACACAACCATCGCAGTCTAAAATCCTTTAGTGTGGCAGCTATATATCTTAAGACTCAGGAGGACAGGCTCCACTGAATTTAATCAACTGCACCCTCAATGAGTTTGCAGGTGATATCAAGTTGGGCAGGAGTGGTGATCTGCTTGAGGGAATGAAAGCTCTACGGAGGGATCCGGACAGGCTGGATCAATGGGCCGGGGACAGTGGTATGAGGTTCAACAAGGCCAAGTGCCAGGTCCTGAACTTGGGTCACAACAACCCCAAGCAGCGCTACAGGCTTGGGGAAGAGTGGCTGGAGAGCTGCCTGGCAGAAAAGGACCTGGTCGACAGCCAGATGAATACGAGCCAGTAGTGCGCCAAGGTGGCCAAGAAGCCAACAGCATCCTGGCTTGCATCGGGAACAATGTGGCCAGGAGGACTAGGGGAGCGATTTTCCCCCTGTACTCAGCACTGGCGAGGCCACACCTCAAACACTATGTTCAGTATGTGTTCTCCTCACTACAAGAAGGACATTGAGGTGCTGGAGTGTGTCCAGAGAAAGGTGACAAAGCTGGTGAAGCGTCTTGAGCGCAAGACTTATGAGGAGCATGTGAGGGAAACTGGGGTTGTTTAGTCTGCAGAAAAGGAGGCTGGGGGGAGATCTTATACCGCTGTACAACTACCTGAAAGGAGGCTGTAGCGAGGTGGGGGTTGGTCTCTTCTCCCAGATAACAAGGAATAGGACAAGAGGAAATCACCTCTAGTTGCACCAGGGGACATTTAGATTGGATATCAGTAAACATTTTTACACTGAAAGGTTTATTAAGCATTGGAACAGGTTGCTCAGGGAAGCGGTTGAGTGACCAACCTCATTTAAAAGATCAGTAGATGTGGTGCTTCAGGACTTGATTTAGTGGTGGATGTAGCAGTGTTAGATTAACAGTTGGACTTGATCTTAAAGGTCTTTTACAACCTAAATGATTCTATTATATGATCCTAATTACAGGTGGGAAACTGGAATAACATTGTAGGACAGGAGGATATGTCACTCCCAGGTGGCAGAACAGCAGAAGACAAAATGACTTCACACACCAACACAAATTTCACTTCAGTTGCCAACACGGAGTTCATGCACTACAACACCATGAGCAACCACCCCCATCCCAGGTCTGGCTGCAGAGGCTGTTGATTACAGCAGGTAATTCTGCAATTACCCTTGGAAGAAGCCTCAGGCTCAGCCAATTTGGCAATATCTACCTTATCTTAACTGTCTCTAAACTGTGTGTTCTCCATTCAAGCCTGATATTCCCATTGCTTTCTCACTGGACCACACCGAATTAGCCACCTCTTGCAGCTGATCATTTTAGCGAAGACAGATAACAGAAAACACATTAACGACATCTGCCTCCTAAGTGTTATTTGGACAAAGCAACCAAATTTGTCCCTCCACAGAATGACAATTTCCTTGACTTTCCTCTTAACGTTACAGCACCCAGACAATTATTTCTTGCTACTTGTGCAACTTGTTTCCTATTTTGTGACATTATCTTCCTGGTTCTTGGAGTAGCCTGATCTTTTCTCTTCCTCTCTGTGTCCCTCCTTCACCTAAGGTAAATGAAGAACTCCCAGTTTTTAAGAGCTGCTATCTTACTATGTTTCTTATCTTTCATGCCAAATGGAAAATTACGTATGTCCTTACTACTCACATATTTAAGGAATCTCTGGTCCCCTTTGTTCCCTTATCTCTCAGGCAGGTTTCCTGGAAAATTATATCTTCCAGATGCTTGAATTTACTGAAGTCTACTTCCCTAAAATCCACCATTTCTGTTTTGCCAGTATTCCTCCTAGGCTACCCATCACTGTTACCTCTCTTAATTTCTGCCTGAACAGTCTCAGTTGACTCCCAAAACCAAACATCAAATCTAGAATACTTTCATTTCTAGTCTTTGGGGTTTCTTTTCCACAATTTATATCAAAAGCATCATCATTGCATTTCAAGGACCTGTTGAATAATCTGTGTCCTACTGTACTATCCTCCCAACAGAAATCCAGACAGTTAAATTCCTCTATTATTATTACTAAATCCTGTACTCTGGATGGTTCTACAAATCACAAGTGAAATTCCCCCATCCAGCTGATCATCCTAGTTCTGTGGCTTGTCATGAACTCTCATTATTAGTGGTCATGGGTTTTTTTCCCCCCCTCATCACTGAGAAAACCTGAATGGGCTTAAATTCCCTCTGCATTCTGCACTTCAGAATATGAGAATACACTTCTTTGATATTTGGACTCTTTCTTCCCCAGAAAAAACTCCCTATTAACTTCTCTGTCACATCATATCACTTCTATTTCAATTAAATTATAATTTTGATCATGTATTAAGACTTCACATTTCTTCCTGCTTATTCCTCCTTACCACAGTCATACAAGAGGTCCATTGGACTGAGCCAGCCATCTACATAGGCTTGAATAACACTGTACCTCCCAGTTTTTGTCCTGGTCCAAGGCTGTTATATATGCAGTTAGGTTGGTTTTTTTAATCTTCCTTCTCCTTTATAGAAAACCCTCTTCTTACTAGGTTAGTGAACTGGTAAGTTCAACAGTAACAACACACTTTTCCCATTTTTCTTTAGGAGAGTTCTATACTATGGTCATGAAATTGTCCATTCTGTGGGCCACACATTTATCTCCAGCATATCTGCATCTGTGTGAACCTTAACTGGAAAACCTGATGCATTCTCCCTGCTCTTAAATGCCAGCAGTCACTTTTGGTCCATTTGGGATCATTTCTATGACAGTGTCCACATGGGTGGGCAATACTGGGTGTCCTCAATGAATCTCAGTTTTTAAGTATTATATCAGTTTGGGGATCCAAAGAGGTAACACAGGCCCTGGACTGTCATGTGAACAGATTGCCTCCTGAGACTGATGGAAAGAGCAGTCATATATTGCTTCCTCCTAGGAGCAGTGCTGGTGAATCTTCTTTTCCCCTAGAAACCACCTATTGCCTACACAAGCTTTCTGCCACGGATGGTGGACTTGTTCCTGATTTCAACTTCCTCATTTAACTTACTATTGATTTTCTTATCACTGATGCTTCTCAGTCTGACTACTTTCCTCTGCAGGTCACCTATTTATTTTCTAAGAGATTTCCTGAGGATACACTTTCTACAAAGCACTTGCTCTCCTTACCAATCTTTACTGGAAAGAAAATGTAGCAAACATCTCCCATTCACTTCATAAGCAGAGCTTGTGGCCTCTTTCTGAAGGACCCTCTGCTACACACAAAACAAAGGCTGGGAGCCAATAAAATGCTGGTTCATCGTACAATAGGTTTATCCTTTTTTCCATATAATGTGATACTTGTTAACCCTCCTTAAATTCCATTTTTGCTACCACTATTTCTAAAGCCACAAACCTCCCATGAGGTTATATCTTACTTGCTAGACAAACAGATGAAACAACTGGTTTCAGTCTTCAGCTTCTTCATATTTGGTTAGCCTATTTATCATCAGACCTTTGGATATCATCAGAGCTTCCATGTCATCTGACAAGATTGAGTACACCCAGGAAACCTCACTAAATAGCCCAAGAATACATGTTGCATTTAAAAAAAAGAATAAAAAAAACCACACACCACCAAAAACCACCAAAATTTTTTGTTCCGTTTTTTTAAACCAAGGCTTTTCTTCTTTGTTGCCCTGTGTTTCTCACTGTCCTAGTCTCCTGGTTTCAGTGACATGGGATTAATTTCTGTTCTAATGCTTGGGAAAACTCCACTTTTGGAAGACTCTAGTGACTGAATTTGTGAAAGTAATTACATTATAGCCAGCTATGGGATATGGATTTCAAAGTCTCAGTGTTTTCGAGCTAGCCAGGTGCAGGGATGAGGAGCAAGACCTAGGCACCTGACCCAAGCTGGCCAACAGGATTATTTCATACCATGAACATCACATTCAATATAAATTAGAAAGTCTTCTGAGAATGTCTCCCTCTTCTATGATGGCTGCAGTACTGAGAACTTCTTGCCTTGGTGCCAGACCCTTCCTCCCAAAGACATAGTGCTCACAGTGTCCAACATTTTCTGTCCACTGCTGGGAGTGTACCTTGAACACTTTCAGGAATGGGGCAGCCACAACTCCTCTGGGCAACCTGTTCCAGTGTCTCACAACCCTGACAGTAAAAAATTTCTTCCTAACATTATATTAATATTGCTTAATTTGAATTTTATAACTTCAGTTGAGTTCTGTGCTGCCACAGCCATGCCCATCAGTTACTTAAAGTAATTGGAACCCATTTGTGTCTACATAACCTGCAACCATACAGTCTTTCAAAGAACATGTGCGTACACTTACTGCAAGACATGAAAAGCAAACTCATTACCCTCTCTCCAACTTGAAGAAAGTCTGACAATCAACTTTTCCCCATTGTCTATTGCAGCTCAGACTTCAGCAGTGCCACATCTCTGTCTGATCATGACAGCATCCCTCTGCAGATTTTCCAGCTGGTCAAGAGTCTGACCACCAGGATTTGTTGACTCCAAAGAGCTAAATGCAGACTTAATCATATAAATTCCTCATACTCCTAAAAGTGAAAATATTCCTTAGACTTACCCAACACTCAGTGGCACATTTACTTCTCTTTCTATAAAGCTCAGGTTTTCTGTATAAGCCATTGAACTTGTTAGCCTTCTTGTTTGTTTTGAGAGCATACAACCCCATGCATGCAAGAATCCATTCTGAAACCCAAGGAGACCAACACAGCTGGTTTTAACCACGTCAGTGCCAAGTCACATTGAAACAGATTTCCTTCTCCATGCAGAAAAGCAGCTATTTTTAAAAACTGTAAAACTGCATACATCTGGTAGCGCTTACAGTACTAGTAATCCCTATATAGTATGCGTTGTCATCACTAGTAGACATTTCCCCCTTCCTTGACCATAGGCCCAAAGAACACAACTTCTTTGAAGCAGCTCTGATTTATTTGGGCTTAATTTCAGATATTTTTTTTTTTGCCATACACTTATCACAGATTATTAGTAATTTTTCAGTCATGGAAGTTTCTACTACACAACACAAAGTCATCATACTATGCTATAAATACAGAGACACGTGTGCCACGCTGTATTCTTTATTAACCTATCTCTTTCAGCTCTTGCTGAAGAAATAAACTATAAATAGGAGTCAGGGTCAGCAAACACCCATGATTCTTGATACATTTCTTCAATAACCTCCAACACTCTTTCTTCTCTAATGGGGGTACTTGGTCAGATGGCTACTGAATGGTTCAGCCTTCTTCAGAAAGCAGCTTATGCTACCCCCATCCTTTACATCTATCTTGGCTTTTCTGTTCCTTTAAAAAATGCTACCACTGTCCCGAAACAAGAGTTTCTCCTTCATGCTTTTTTTCTAGTCCCACTTTTACTAGACCCATGGCCTCATGCTACGCAACAACCCTTCCATTTGTTGAATATTTGCTGTTTGTGAGAGTTATTTGGCAAAACCATCAAAGGGCTGTTACTATTTCAAGGAATTCTGCTAATTTCATCCCATTAAGAAAGTCTGAAGACCAGACTCAACAAATCCCTTGTCTTCACTGAGTTCCCATTCATTACACCTACTTGCCATTATGGTTTCTATCCCTGGAGCCAGGAAACTCCGTTCACTGAAAAAGCAATTATGAAAGCAAGCTGCTTTCATGCAGTTTGCCTCACCTAGCCCACATCTGCATTTCCATAGATGAAATTTCAGGATGTTTTCCCTACCACTTATTAAGCAGTTAATAATCATACTGGAATCCAAATCAACTCTTATGTCAATCCTTATTTTTGCTTTCCAGCTTTCTTCTTCAAATTACAGAGGCTTACATATCTCAGTTTGGAATAAATGCATGGTTATCAACCACAGCCTAATAGATTTCAACCAGTTAGGATTCACATTGTGTTAGGGAGAAGTAAGGGCCAGCTGCTCCCTAAGGGAAGGCAAGCCTCAAGCTAAGCATGACGCACTGCGGGCAGTGCCACACCAGGGCACGGTCCCACAACATCTGAACACAGCATGTAGAGCAGGGTACTTACCGGTCACAGGGCCCTCCGGCAATCCCAGACAAGCCAAAGTAATGAACCAGGTCCAGAGTCCAGGTAGACAGTCCAGCCAGAAGCATAAGGGGATAGGACTGAAGATAAGGTTACAACACAGGCCCAAAGTTAATCCAGAAAACAAAGACAAGAGAGAGACAAGCAATAAAGTACATATAAAGGCATCCATCCAGAGGATATGCTATCTACAACACAGGGCTGAGGTCCCTCCAGGATCTGAAGCCCTAAGCACAAGCTAAAATGAGGCTTCTGGGTCCTTGGACAGTGGTGTGGGCAGAGGCCCCAGCTGAGGCTGGTTAAAGCTATTAAGGCCAACTGGTGCTCTTAGAGCCTTGATATTTTATATTTTCTATTCATTTCTTACATGTTTACTCTTTGGATTTCATTTTTATCACATCTACTAACAGTTTTCCTTGCCCAGAGTCACCACTCAAGTGCACTTCACAGCCAAACCTGTATTATTGCTCTCCAGTTGTCTAGACCAGAACTAAAATTTTTGGGTCACTTTTCCAGTTTTATTTTCTGCTTCTATTTTATATCCTTCCATTTCTCCAACAACTGAATGACTTCAGTACCTGACACTGTGACTGTCAGCTCTACCCAAATTCATAGGCATGTTTTTTCTGTCCAGGTCATTTTTTCTTTTTTGTTTTGTTTTCCACAGAACAACCAAATAACTGAGTTTGGGGGTTTTTTCCCTTAATTTTTCATTACAGCTAAAATATTGGCAATAGCTCTTGGACTTGTTTTTCTTGGGCCTTGAAACTTTGAAGGGCAGCTCACAGACCTTTACAAGATGCGGGTGGCCCAGTATCTTTCAAACGTTGTGATCTGCCACTCAAGCAGAGCTTGGCTGGGCAAGCTTTTTGGCAGAAAACCACTCAATTCCTCCAGCTTCAGTCTTTACATTCACTTATTCTGACCATTTTTGAAAATAGGATATTGAGGCAAATGAACCATGATGGTTTTTCTCAATCTTTTATCAGACTGACCCTCTTCTGAACATTTCATGGTCTGCAAACCCAGTAACACGCATGTTACAGATGTCTATTCTAACTCAGGCACAGCGCTTGCCCAGTCCCATGACCTTACAACTGGTTTCTTCTAAGGCCTGTAGCGCCTTCATTTGCTTAGTGGTGTGATTTAGTTGCTCTCAGTTCAAACAGACATTCTCTTCTGGTTAGTGGTAGTACGTTTGCCATTTACTACTGTGATTTGCTCCAGTTTGGTCCCACGGGAACACAGATCACCAGTTTGCTCCTCGGAAACTGGATGTTGTTTCAAGCACTTGCGCAGGATCTTTTCACTAAGAAGTTGTCTGACATTTATCTGTCTGCAAGTTGGCTCTATCACAAGTCGCAGACGCTGGGTTCACGATACCTTTGTTTAATTAGGAATACATTTATAAAGTAAAATGGCATGACTTAATTTATTTTATCACAGGCCCAATTACAGACTTTTGCTGTAAATGTTTATGCCAAACTAGCATTCCCTTTTTATTTTATGACAATTTCCCAGCTTCTCTTTCACCTCTCTTTCTCTGCGTCCCTCTTAGTCAATTCAGCACACTTTGTGTATTTTGGCCAACTTCTCTAACAGGCCTTTGATTTCCACTTAAGTCTAAGGTTTAGGTGTACCATTGCATAAGAATTTAAGCCATTCTTCATGTCTCCTACATCCATGTTTGCAAGCAAAAACATCAGTAAAGTTCCCCCTGACTCACTACAATAATTTAGTAATAAATAAAGACAGCAATCACGTAACTTATGTTACACCGTTGTGAATCTGTTCATAAAGCTTAGACTAACATTTTAATATTAATTTCCACAATTGATGTTCATAGTATGCTACACTCAAAAGTGAAAAGCCAAGCTGTGCTTGCATCTCCCAGGCAGCTCATGCCTTTACAAAGTTCTTTTCCAGAGGAAAAGTACTGGGAACCTTCATATCCCTCCCACACAAACCTCCAGTACAAACTCATTAAAAAAAAAAAATCATCTTGGTTATCTTCTCAGTGCTACAAGCCCACCATTAGGGCTGCCTAGCGGGCATAATTTAAGGCCCAAGATCTTTACTCGCGTATTTATTTACTTTACTCTTACAAAGACGGTCACAGTTTCTCACATCGGGAAAACCAGGCGACGCTTGTCCAAAGGCACAACCTAACGGGACCAGACGGAAAAAGAAGCGGTCAGTTCTGGATCTGCTTCGGGAGGAAGGNACCCGCGTAGTTTATTTGGTAATTTAACGGCATATGATTTAAATCAATATAAAATTCAAATACTTTTGTGCCACCTGTTGGATTTTGCCACTAATTACATGTAACTGGAAGCACGCTTCCGTATTCGGGTCTGGGAAGTATTTCCCATGGTGTTCCTAGCTGCCCTTAGGAAAATACTACTTTGTTTGCTGTTTAGAAATATTTTTTCTCTGGGCGAGCAGATAGAGCTTGCTTTTTTTTTCCTTGTAAAAATCTAATCTATGAATTATAGAATTATATACAGAATATATATATATTCACCGAAGACACAGTGTGATGCGAGGCTGGAGTCAGAGTTCTTACGATAATGTGATAATTATTTGGAAAAGTTAGTGACGGAGAGACTCCAGTCTGAAGGCCCCGGAGGTGGAAATGACAGGCTCTAGGCACACAAAACCATAAAGGCACCTGACAGTAGAAGTGGGCCAGGAAAAGGCGGAGTACGCCAGTCCTGCTTTTTCCTCACTCCTCTGAATACACAAGTACCAGCACTACTGCTCAGACTATCAGCCATGGGTGGCCACACAACACAAAGCATGCCAAAATGTGGTACAGTTGACTTTTAAAACATAATTTTGTTTGCCGCTTCTCCAATAGCTGTCAAGTCACAATGTCAGGACATATTTTATTGTGCAAGAATAACCTGGTTTTATTTCACATTACAGTGGCCAGATTCATTTATTATATAGTAGTATTATTATTATATTAATTATTATTAATTAATTATTATATTATTATTATTATTATATTAAATGCCCAAGTATAAATGAATTGCAAATAAAACCACATTCCTGTAAGAATCTGAAAATTAACCAACAATTTTATCTGCATTTCCCTAGAACAGATAATGACCTGTGGGTTATTCCTTCCCTGCGTATAATCACACCACAGATACCTTACTGTTCACTGAGATGAGGAGCTGCAGAAGCACATACAGAAACGCAAGTGGATGGGGAAGGAGTGGCCTGCTCTTTCTTCTTCCCAGCTGTAGCTGCTAAACTGAATGCGGGAGGTCTCCACGATGCCACCATTTTCATACAATGACAGGTTAAAGGCCCATCTCTGCTTCTCATGAAAAGGTGGATGATTGCCATCCCTTCAAGGGATGGGGAAGGACACCAGATCCCAGAAGCATTTTTCCGTGGCAACACCATAAATAAGTAAAGCCCCAAAACTGCTTTAATTTACATCTTCTTCCATTATTTTCCCACTTTTAATCAGGCAGTACACATGACCAGTAATGTATAAAACTGGGGCTCAGCGTTGTTCCCAGGTTTATGTACAAATACAGCCATCTTTTTGGTACATACGTTCCCACAATGCATTCTTTTATGTTAAAATGCAAAAGTTTAAAAAGACATGAAGTACTGTTTAATGAAAATACACACGTTTTCTAAACTGTTTGTGTTTTTTAACCCAAAGCTGTCAAAGGACTTAAATACAAAATTAAACTATAAAATTAATAAACCGTATCAGGCAAATAGTATGTACAGTACAGTATTTCAGTGCTGACATCTGTCAATCTAATTCGCAGAGGCTTTAGTGATAAATTTAGCTGAGGCTTCTATTAGCGAACAGTATCTTTAAACTGACTCCATTGACCCCAATTTTATCTACTTTGGATTTTGTGATAACCCTGCTTCAAAGTCTTCCCGGGTTTTATGAGGACAATTTTCCACTGTTTGAACAGTCATAAATGGCCACAAAATGTACAAGATGACAGAAAAACACACCGAGTAAAACTAAAGTGTTTACACACCAGTATTTTGCTCTTGGCAAGTGCATAACTGACTTCACAAGATGCAAGTCAGTGCACATTACATATTACACATTGTCTTTTTAGACCAGTCTGTAGGCAACATGAGCACGTCCCAGGGCCCCAACACAATGGCTGGGGTTTTGTTCAGTTTCTAAAGACTCATAAATAGCATCTCAGACTTTAGTTCCTAATGTGGTAAAAAAAATATGACAGCTTGGAATAAACAGAAAGCCAGTTATTTAAAAAATGCACAACTGACTTCTCTGCTTTCATTCCCATCAGCTTCCCTCTCATGTGGATTATATTAATTATTTGTTGTAAATTTATTGCTACATATTCAAATAAGCCAGAGTCTTACACCATTTGAGATTTTCCTGCAGGAGAAAAAAAAATGTAAAAAGAAGCAGTTCCCATTTAGCTAGTACTTTTAAAAACAACTATAAATAAGTTGATGAAATCTCTTTTGTGTGGTGGAATTTAAAATTTAAGGAGCCTTCCTTAGAGTGGAGGAGTCAGTAAAAGTTTAGTTATTGTAAGCCAAAATCCAAAGAGGAATACGTCAATTAAGGAGGAAACAGTGCTTTTTCTAATCCTCCTTCTTAGCAAACCTGGGTAGACTTCCTTGATGCAGACAAGGTTAGGTGAGAAAGGTTTGACTTGGTATTGATGCTAATCCTTTCTTGAATGAAGGAAAACCTATAAAAGCTCTAAAAGGGGCACCCCACAATGGTGTCAGAGATCTGCAGAAGTTATGGCACATACAATGTCTCAGTTGGGTGAAGTCACAAGGAACTCAAATACAGACATTCGCTGCAGAGGTGGTTGGATCACTGCCTGGGAGAGATGCAGGAAGGGAGGCAGGAAAACCTTCTTTCACTGTCTGAGCTCTTTGCAATTGGAACTGCAGAATGAGGTAGCCCTTTTCAGTGACAAACATGCCAGGAGGAGAGCCCAGAGAAGGAAATCCTGCACGGAAGGAGGAAGAAGGGAGGAAAGAAGATGGAAGAGAACCATATGGCTTGATCTAGGAAGCCATCTTAGAAAACGTTGCCCTTAACCCCTTCTTCCTGTCAAAGAGCTTAACACTTCTGAGGTTTTGGCTTTCATCAAAAGGCATCCTTTTCAATTCTTCCATGATTTTCATTTCTGTGCTATGATTTCTCAGCTCATAACATAATTTTAGTTTTAATGCCTTTATTTCACAGGCCACACAGAAGGGAGTCAAGTTCCCTTTTTCCATTCCTCTGCGTTTCAAAAGCCCTATGTTTTCCTCTTCTCCCTTTCCATATATTCCTTCAGATTACTCCAGGAGCAACAATTTTGTGAACTGATCCATGTGACACCTTGCTTAATCTATGCTCTTCCTTACTTCTAAAGTAGACATAAAAAATAGGCTAATTATGGGGGCAGAGGAGTTGAAAACATATAAAACTCATATTTATCTCTTGGAATTACAGGCATTACAACTACAATTCAGGCTCCATTTTTCCTTAAAAAAGGTTCTGCATTGACTCCAAACAGGCTATAAAGTATTTTCTGTAGGTGTGGAAATATACTAGTGTTGGCAGAGTTTGGAGAAATGTGCACTGACCGTTTAGAAATGTATGGGATATAGTTTTCCTGGTTCATAGGATATACATTTTAGGTGACAGTGTCTGTGTTTCAATAACTGTGGGAGGAAACCAGACTTTAAAAAGTGCATCCATCTTCCTAGACAAAAGAAAAGATCAACTTCCCAGAAACTTTTGTCACGGAGTCAATTCTTACACAATGACATGTAATGCTAAATAAATCATTTCTTGAATTACAAATTGTGAATCCATCACCCTGGACAAATGTTATTCATCTGTGGGGGGAAAAAAAGGATGACCTAAGAATAATTGTCTACAAGTATTCAAAAGAGAATCTGATTTGTCACTCCCATTTTGAAGTGCCAGTGCTAAAGTTGTTGCCAGCTTTTAAAATCTCTCCTTTGACTTTCAAGTAATGTGTGCGTGCTTAAAAGCCAATTAGAGAACAGTGGTATGATTTGGTGACGCAAAGCAAGTGGCACAGTTTAAAGTGTCATTAAAAATCTACTCTCTTCACAGACTTAGATAAGGCCTTTCTTTCCTTTAGTCATGCCTGGATGTCTATTCAGTGTAGTTACCAGACTGATATTAACAAGAATTAATGTGTAAAAGTAATGCTCTCATTTGCATTTTCTAACCCAGTCTCTTCAAGATAAGTTTTTTTCAGCTGTTTAAAAAGTGCAATGACCAGCTATATATTCAAGCAAAAGAAACTATTCTTTTTGGCCAAACAACGTGACCCCATCCTCCATCACTGCCTTAAACAGCTGTAAAACGATGGTCATATTCTTCCCTTCAGTTCGCAGTAGCGGAATTTACCTACAAGTGTCAGCAGGAAACAGTCAATTTACCTGACATATCATAGAGCAGTATTTTGTGATGTAAAGAAACTTTGGACTTAGCCAATGTGCCAATCAATATGTATGTATGATGAATCGTCAAACAAATATTCGAGGGCAGGGGGGGGGAAATAAATCTAGGTTTGCCCCACATGCCAATCAATCCGAGATTGCCTGAAGAATCATGAAACACATTCAGAGATAAGTAAAGAAATTTCTGGGCTCTGCCAGGGTGCTGGGCCAATCAATCACAGTGCGGCTGATGAATCATGAAGCAGACTCTGCAGCGTGTCAGCACACATACGCGGTTGGCACAGTGCTCATCATCCCGAGTTTGTCTTGCAGATAAATTGACTGAAGGCGAGCTATAGGACTGTTGTTTCTCCCACCTACTGACCTCCGCAACCAGCCGCTCTTAAATCCTCTTGCCCTGCACTTCGTTAAAAGTGGAGATTCAAGACAAAGGTTCAATGTGAGAGCAAACACGGTTTCGATGTCAGATGGGGTGTTAACATGCTGCTGAAAGCTGTTCAACACATATTTTGACAACAGGACAGACACCTACAAGAGTGGTATTCTCTTCAAAGTTTTCCATGTTATTTACAAGGAAACTTAATATAATACATAATAAATATGTAACATAATACATAATATTAAAAAAAAAAAAGAAGAGAAAAATTAAATCTGGAATTTAGGTCACTGTCCCAATTGGTAATACCTAAGCAGCTCCTGCTGTGATTTATTACACCAGGGGAAGGTAGGGTGGCACCATGGCACTGTCATTATTTTTGTCCTCCTGTCTCAGACAAAATTGTTCAGTACAAAATATTTCTCCTATGGAACAACTCAACTTTTTACAACTTTTATCAAAATCATATGGGTGAAATTAACATTGTCTGCCAGTCTATTTTCTTTGTCTTGCAATCAGCTCCCATTGCAAATATTCTAATAGTCCACTGCAAAGCATTTTCCATGATTACAGGAATACTCATCTTGTACAACATTTTCTAGTTAACATAAGATTGTTGAGTTACAAAATGTATTCTTGAAAAAAGTAACTTTTTTACCAAATCCTAATTCCTGCAGCATTTGAGTACTCATTGTGTCTCTCTACCTAATACTATTTTACGATGCATTTCTCTCAACCAAGGCAGAACTTACCACACCAGCAGGAATGGCATTTGCATAAATGACAGTGGCAGTTACTTTTTAAAAAAAATTAGGAGCAAAGAAAGAGCCCGTCCTCACACCACATTTTTCCATCTATAGTCAGCAAGACTATGTGATGAATTGGTGAAAGGTACTTCAGCAGGATGTGTTCCATTTTTATATGAAATAGCCAGTTTACTGAAAGAGCAATCTGGCACCTGATTCCTTATAAGTATAATATCCAGTTCCTTATGGACTCTCAAACATCACCATCATTTCATTAAACAGATTTCTCAAACTTTCCTAACAACTCTTCAGCATTCATGTGGGAACTGTGGGAAATTTAACTAAAATATGTTGTTCTGCCACATATAACATTATAATCAGCTTGATAGAAAGAAGTTTGGTTCCTATGACAACAGAAAGGAAATACATTACTAATTTCATAAGAATAGGTAAAGACAAAAGGATGTTTTGAAATAAAATACTAAATTATCATTACCAACTGAGGATAAAATTTGATTTGACATTTTCTGTAACTTCTGTTATTTCTTAGTACCCGTTCATAATTTATTTTCTTTTTTTGATGGTTTTTAGCATCCCTATTATTATTCAGAAACTGAAATTTATGGTTGCAACAGGACAAAGAGCAGTTTAAGTTGCAAAATATACTGTTTACAAAATATTGCACGTTAAATGTAAGCTGGTAACTACAGCCAGTTTCCTTTGATGTCAAGGTGATGGTAACCATATTACAAGTTTACATCTATGAATAATATACTACTACTGGAGGAGGTGCCAGGAAAAGATCATAAGTTCTGAAAAAAATATGAATATATATATGTACATTCATGCATATTCTGAACAGAAGTGTATACATGTCAGAGAGGTAATTATTTAAGAAATCAAAGTATGGATGGTATCTTTCATCATTCTTCTTAATAATTAGCTCTTGTCACCATTAAGGTCTCCCAAAAACTTGCACATATAGTCCTGTCTCAAGTTAAAGATATGCTGATAGGAATAAATAATGATGGAGAATGAATAATGATGGAGAGAAGTTAGATAAAAAATATTACTTTTGAGTCTTCAGTTCAAATAAAACTTCACTTTTCACTTTTTAGTAAGGTGTATTTAAAAAATATACTCCTCCCATCCTATGCTGAGAATATCAGCTAAATAATCAGATGATGTAAATCACCAGGGCTATGCCAACTGACTTCATCAAAGAATACAACCCTGTATGTTCATTATTTTAAAGAGGAAGTACTTTTCCTACTGTGGTCAGTAAATGTCCATCTCTTTATTTCAAGGTGAGTTGTGCCACATTGTCAGGCTTGTTTACTTACGCTTCACTGAATTAGGCTGAAGAGGATGCAGAAAAAATGACTGTATAATATTTATGAAATAAAGGCTTAGTCCAGTTCTCTCCAGGATGAAAATATGCATTATCCTTTAAAGACATCTACCAACTCAAAAATACACTGATTTGCCAGCTACTGCTTGTAAGAGCCACCTCTAAGAAATAAAGAATGAGATTTGAAAAGGTGAATCTTTCCCAAAACCAAAATTTGCAAGGCTTATTGTGTGCAGATGCTGTTTTATTCCAGCAAATGTGTGCCAGATATGCACAGCTGTCTTTGTCACTTTTGATCCACCTCAGTATGTCTCCCCTGCTAGTCCTGTCTGTACATTGTTGAATGTGTTAGAAGGGAAAAAGTTCATTTCCCATTTTGAAACTTTCACTTCTCTAATATCCCTGTACATCATATTTCTGTGAGGCCTTTATGTCTCTATGATGTGGAAGCCACATACGGATGAGAAGGTGTTCAAACACCGATCGGATATAAAAGATCGCATCTGAGTTCCCAAAGAAATTAAATAAAAGCCTAAAACAATAATAAAGTGGAGGTGCTGATCCCTCCTCTAAGAAAGCCAAAAGCTGATACTTTTCACTTAACTGCCTGAAGCTTCCGATTTAAAGGCTTGTTTTCTCAGCTGATAGCCCCAAGCTGTGCCCAGTTTCCCTGCAGACAAAAGGATAAGAGAGACGGTGACAAGCACACACCCCTTTTATGAATCAGAGAAACAGTGCTCTTCTTGTTCCCTAGGCACCAGCCAGTTGAAACCTGAGCCTCAGTTTTACAGCTTAGCACTTACCAGCTGGCTTTCACGTGAAAGGCTTTTAAAATATAGACATCTACACACACGCACGCACACACACAGTAAGGTATTTTTTATTCTAATGACAGTTACAGAAATATAGGAAAAAAAAAAAAGGAGCTTTAAATTACGTTTCCTGTTGCAACCGAGGCTCTTTGTATCTTCTCCTGTGCACCTTGGGCAGGGGGAACAGATTGTGCGTCTCCTCTTTTCATCAATCTTTTATGTATTTGAAGGCCAATGTCATATCCCCCTTCAGACGTTTCTTCTTTAGGATAAATTACTCCAGGTTGTTCAACTTCTCCTCATAGCTGATATTTCAGAGTAGCCCAGACTGTATAGTTTGCTCTTGCTAATACTTGGAGCATGTTGATAGAACAGAAGGTTTTCTTACCTATCTTGGCATGGTATTTCCATGTTTTATCATCTCAGTGAGATGTTTGCCTTTCTTTTCAACAGCCTGACATTGCTTCCTAACCAGTTCATCCTATTTGCTGCCCTCCAACCAGTCCAGCTTTACACTTGGTCGAATGGATGAATTCTTCAAGTATCTGCACATTCAGTCCAGACTGAAACAGAGGAGTCTGATACATTGAGTTTTCTCTGCTTTATGGATTTATTTGGGCAAAAAAATGCAATAGAGTTCCTCTAACTTTATTTGTATCCAAACTAGTCATCCAGTATCCCTTTGTAGTTAATGGCAATAAAAAGGAACAGGCAATTCTGCGGTACATTTAATCTCGCTCTGCTATACACATCTCAAGTAGGTCAAATGAATCACCCACTATCTGATTCAAGTGTCAGGAATGTGAATGAGTAAAACTGGGAAACAGTGGAAAACAGGTTTATCAGGGCAGATGAAGAAAATATTGAGAAGAAGAAAGTGTCAAGGAAAAGACAAGAGGGAAGAAAGTGGAAAAAAAGTATGAAGGCTTCATTGGTATTTTAGAAAGAGCAATGGAGAAAAACCAAAGTGAAAATAAGCTACAAAAGTGTCATAACAGATTCTGTACGTATTGAGAACTTCTCAACTAAGCAACTTAACTAATCACACAGAGAACTTCTGAACTACTGTTGAAAAGTAGCACTTTATGTTAAGGAATATAGCATGTCTACCGGAAGAGGAAATTGTTTTGTCATGGAAGATGAGGGAAAAAGAAATAAAGAATGAATCCATGTAGGAAGCAAAATTTCAGGCTTTCTGGGCTAGATACTGTAGTGTAAGAAAGACAAAGGTAAAGAATGGAAGAGCAAGTGGAGTGATTCAACTGGAAAGGCATCAGAATAAAGGGAAAAGAAAAGCAAATAGGAAGAGAGGTGTAGAGGGGGAAAGGCAAACACAAAGCCATGGGCTGAATTGTAGGTTAAAGAAAAGCCAGTCAAATAAGGTTGGATTGGTTTTATCTGCCTTCAGGAAAAAACGCACTGGAGAAGCATTACATGTAATTACCCTGAAAATATGCTTTTGCAAGTCACTTTTATTCTTTTTGTGGAAAAACAAGAAGTAAATGTATTACAGGAACACTTTTATACTTGTTCATCTGGAACTATCACAGAACAACATTTTACACAATGATGTATCTTTTGCGAGATATGTTAAGCAAGTGTTCCTTACTCAAACTAGTCCTTAAGTAGATTAGAACAGTATAAAAATATATGAAACGATTGCAAAAATTGTTTCGAGTTCTATGCTTTCATTACTTTAAACACCTTACCTGGAGGTTTTTCTATATTCAGCTCATGCACAGAAGAAATTGGCCCAAGAAAAGAAACATTCCTGGATAATGGGAAGCAACATGTGCGTATTTCTAAAAACAGAGAAACTCTTTGAACATCTTCCAAGAAATCCAAGTATATGCACACATTCTTTCAGTGAAAAGGAGAGTTAACACTTGCTGTCTTCTTACATGTTGCTTTATTTTATCCTATATATTCATATAACTCCTGCTTATACCCTGCAGTTGATCCATTAAGCATTGTTTTGGATAGGTGCTCTCCCCCCTGCCCCCACCCCTGATGGATCGTAGGAAGGAATTGTGTCTCAGGGGAAGAGGAAGAATTTATTTCAGGTAATCCTGTCATATGGAAAATGGGCACCGCTCGTTACAACATATCTTAATCCTACCATCTTCTATCCTGTTGTCTGGTTCAGCCCATGAAAGAAGAAAGGAACAAGGATAATAGCAGTACTTTTCACCCTGTTCCTCTCTCTTGGTATTGCTCACAATTGAAGAAGAAGGAAGGAATCGCTTAAAGAATGAGGAGACTACCATTACAAAAAACAGGCAGAAAGCAACTACTGATGTGCTTTCTCCTTTGCTTCTGCAGCCATTTCACACTCATGGTCTCACACTCAGTGAAAGGGAATGACTCCTAGAAACAGAATTAATGCCAAGTCTCACCTGACAATAAGTTTTAAGTCCTTTCTCATATCAAATTATTTAAAATATCCTCATATTAACTCTTAAAATGTAATGCAGGCACAATTTAAGGAAAAAAAATCTTGTGACATCTGAAGTAATTTCTTCTCAGAAGCAAGCTCAGAAATACCCAAAGAAAGGGGAGCTCCTTCAACCTAAATAAAGCATGAAATTGAACAAGAAGTAGATTCAGCAGATCTACAACGAATGAAGAGTAAGGGCCCAGATGATGGTAGCTGTGTTCACACGGCTCCAAAACTTAATCTCATGGTCAAACTCAGTGTCCCAACAAGGGATATTTAGGATGCAAATATTCTTTAGAAACACTTTAAAGAATCAAGAAGGTAGTTAAAACATTATTTTGAAGCTAAATAAGTAATTCATGGGACAGAGAGCTTTAGAAATAGCTCTCTTTTCTCTTCATGCCACTTACTATTTCAGCTAGACATGTCTTACAAATGAGGAAGGCAGACAAAGACAGAGGCCCTGAAATGGCTCACTTTTGCCTCCTCATTTTGGTCCCATTTTTATAACTTCCAGAATTGGTAATGCAGAAAAAGTGATGCTAATGGAAAGGAACATGGTACATATCATATGCATTGACAGTCATGGCTGGAAATTAGGAAGGTACTGAGAAAAGGTGAGAGGGAATTTGAAGGGTGAATGAGCAGCATTCCACAAACAAATGAAGTCAATGGTGTCAAAGAGGTCAACCATCTGTGATTTTGTAGATTGTAAGGCAGGGATCTTAAATTTTTATTTAAAAGGGACAAGTAATTGTACAGAAAGTGTCAGAATAAAGAAGCAAATACCATTTGCACCACATGTAAAACCAATCTCCCCTTGGAAACTGCAATAGATCTGCAAGATCTGTAGAAAACCCCTTTTCTGTCTTCAACAGCAGACTCAACTGGAACCTAACCTGGTATATAGAAATAGACCTAAGCCTACAAAGGTATCCATCTTTCTATCTGAATTCTACCTGTGACATGCTCTGCATTTTGATTTTCAGAAACACCCTCATATCCATTTCTCCTGTAAATAGAGGATGAGAGTACAAATGGGCCATGCGTCACTGGAGGGATCAATGCAGTTGTGTTCTCATGTCCTGAAATAAATCACCTTTTAAGGCTGAGACTCCTCACAGAGAACTTTCTGTCAGCTTTCCTAGCTAAAAGAGGGGCTAACAGATATTGCAAGCATTCAGGTGGTCTCATCAGGGAAAAAAGCAGCCTCTGATGATAATCCAGTCACAATATAATTTACTATTTTGTTTGGGGTTTTGCAAATTATTTATATTATTTTACTTAATTTACTTGAAGTGAGAAATATAATTCAAGGCAATATAGTTTTATACATTTACTCAAGTGTGAATGAAGCCTCGTGCTTATTCAGAAAATAACCATATATAAGAGCCTGTATGAGCAAATCCATAATTTATGTACAACTTCTGTTAGGAAGATGAACCCTTTAAAAATCTACTGTCCTTTTAACACTGGTAGGCAACTCTCAAACTTGCTAGAGTTTCAGTCGTAGCCTAGAATAAAAATATCTATCACTAATGTTAGCATGGGAATTTACTGACAGGTGGCATTGCTAAGACCAAAACAAGCAGGTAGGTGTGGTGGAGAGAATGAAACGCAAGGAGCACTTCTGTACATATCCTTTGGCTTCAGTGAATACACAAAATAGTTACTTGAAAATGTCCTCAGAGGTAAAATGTAAATGGTTTCTGCAGCAGGTTTTATACCACCTTAGCAATAAGAACTGAAAAGTAGGTCAGTTCACTCTTACTACAGTTTTTGGGAGACCTTAGCTCACAATAATCTAGTTAAATTGACTTTCACTGGTGAGCATGTAACTGAAATACATTTTGAATTAAGACAGCCCTGTGTTTTAGTTGATTTGGGGTTTTGACTTACTGTTCTTTTATGGTTCTGCCAGGGTAGTTGAAGAAATTATCGTAGAATCATAGAATGATTTGGGTTGGAAGGGACCTTAAAGATCATCTAGTTCCATGGACAGGGATATCTTCCACAAGACCAGGTTGCTCAAAACCCTGTCCAACCTGGCCTTGAACACCTCCAGGGATGGGGCATACACAACTCCTCTGGGCAACCTGTTCCAGTGTCTCACCACCCTGACAATAAAGAATTTCTTCCTGATATCTGATCTAAATCTCCCCTCTTTCAGTTTAAAACCATTACCCCTTGTCCTATCTCTGCACTCCCTCATAAAGAGTCCCTCTCCATCTTTCTGTAGGCGCCATTCAGATACTGGAAGGTCGCTATGAGGTCTCCCTGGAGCCTTCTCTTCTCCAGGATGAACAACCCCAACTCTCTCAGCCTATCTTCATAGCATAGGTGCTCCAGCTCCCTGATCATCGTCATGGCCCTCCTCTGGACTTGCTCCAACAGGTTCATTTCCTTCTTCTATTGGGAGCCCCAGAGCTGGACACAATACTCCAGGTGGGGTCTTACAAGAGCAAAGTAGAATTTATCATTACGTGAGTTTGTTATGTCCTTGTTGAAGAAAATAATTAACAAGCAGAATATTTTACCTTCACAGCAAAGATTACTGTCTGTTTCTTCATCTTGTCATATCAAATGCTTGAGAAGCTAAATACTTCTCAGTGTAATTATGCAGTTATACATCCTGGTATCCGTGTTTTTGTCCCAGGGTAAAGTACTGGAGTACCTGCTCACTGATTCGAAGTTTCCTTGTCATTCTTATATCCCTTAATATATTTTTCTTGTTGGTAAGTAGTTTCAGAAGTTTTTATTTTCTAAGTCAGGTCTTCACATTCTTATTTATTAACTTTTCCTTATTTGATTATTGTTTGGGGGGGGGGTTTATTACAAGTGCTAAATAACAATATCTGAGGACTGCATCTCAATGTTCTTGTTTCTGCTGCTCTTCCTCTTTTGCAAGGCTCTGTAATAGATTCCAGTCATACAGTAATGAGGCATGAGGTTGCCATTCCTCCCCATTAAATCTCTGATCACCCACTTCTGTCTTCTGGTCAAACACGCTACATGCCCCCAGTAATACAATTTGTTTAAGTCCTGCCCATGACACCGGGTATTCCCTCCAAGTGGGAAGGGTACTGCATTTAATTAAAGAGAAGAACATGGGCACCAGGTGTCCTTTGTTCCCACTCTCATCTGCCTACCAGTGTGGAGAGCTGGCAGCAGCTCTTTCACCAATTTTCCGCTGTGCCACAAGCCTGCTATCAGGTCTCCCAGTTTGAAATGTAGAACGTAGCACCAACCCCTTCTACAAACAGTCTAATGTGCCAAACAGGCACTTACAAGTTGGATCCTAGTTTTAACAACTTTTCTGTTTCCTGTTGCTGACTGGTTACTTAAATAAAACATTGTCCAAACATGATAAGTATTTTGCAGTAAAAAATAAGCATCACGGTCCTTCCTCCCTTGAGATGAGAATAATTTGTATATTAAGATAACCAGAATCATTTAGATAAAACAGACATATGAGATCAGACTAATGTTCAGCTTAATCCAGTAGATGTTGATGGTAGCCAGTGGTGTATTCCTAGCCAAGAGTGCAAGTATGGGACAAGCAAAGTGGGATTTAACAGTCTCTTCTAGAAAATTGTCCAAACACCATTCAAACCATGTGAACTTTTAGCACCCACAGTGTTCTATGTCAGGGAATTCCACACTTTAATTCTGTGTTATGACAAGAACAACCTCTTGTCGTTTGCTTTGCACTTACTGTTTGGTAGTTTTCACTCCTAGGTCTTGCAAGGAAGAAAAACAGAGGACAGACAGTTCCCCTTCTAGCCACTTAATGGCACTCATGATTTAGTAGACGTCTGTTGTGTACCCCCTGAGCCATCTCTCCAGTCTGCTCTGTGGTTTCTGTGTGGCTCAGAAACCACACCAGAGTTTTGACTGTCCTTGTTGCCCTCCTCTGAGACTTTTGCAGTTTTATCATTTTATTTTTGAGATGGAGCAACCAGAAGTACACAGGGTTTTCAAGCAGTACATGCCTCAGGGATTTATCACCATCAGGTG
Organism: Rhinoptilus africanus; assembly: GCA_013400135.1. Lineage (NCBI taxonomy): Eukaryota > Metazoa > Chordata > Aves > Charadriiformes > Glareolidae > Rhinoptilus > Rhinoptilus africanus. The sequence continues at coordinate 121,743 of VXBO01002025.1, forward strand.
ATGGCAGAATAATGTTAGTCTTCTGTTTTATATTACTTTTCTTGCCTACATTCATCCCTAACATTCAATATTTTTTTAAATTTTTTTTTTGTCTGCTACTGAATGAACATGTTACATCCATGTTTTGACAGAGTTATGCATCAAAATCCTAAAATCCCTTGGATATTCATCCAAGATCCCAAGGTAGTAATGGTCAACTCATGATACATGCAGCATTAGGATTTTTGTCCCATGTACATTATTTTACATTCATCGATTGTAATTAGCATCTCCATTTGTATACTAATTCAATACAGTGAGATACTTCTGCACATCTTTCACAGATGACTTTCAGTTTCACTGCCATAAATTATCATCAGCAAACTGTCACCAAAGCGTAACCTTTTCTAGATCATTTATAAATAATTTGAACAGCATAAGATGCAACTGTGGTCATTCCTAAGTCATCAAGTGATCCACAGAAAGCATGAAATTATATAAAGTCTGTCTTTGTTTATTCTTATTCTTACTGTGTATGCATTAGTTCTAGCTATAAGGAGGCAGGTTGCCAGGTGGTGTGTAAGGAGGCATTGAAAAGCCTAGTCTTCATTCTGTTGTGGCTCCTACAGGCATCTTGCTTTGGTCTGGGAGGTAAAAAAATAAAGATACCTACAGTGAAGCAAGAAACAAAGTTCAGAAACCAGCGTGAGAGGTAGAGAGCATGAGCTAATGACTTAGAGGACTGGGAGACTGAAATAGAGGTAAACCTGAACAAAGCTTTGAACTGTGGGGATGAACAGAGAGAGCTTCAATACCAGAAAATGGCAAAGGGCAAGTGGGAAACAAAAAGGAAGCTGAAAGCAAATAAAGAGGCAGAGGGATTCTCCAGAAAGATACTAGGTACCAAGGGACAGAAGGGAAAATTGCCCTCCAGAAGTAGAAGAAAACACAGGTAAAGAAAAAAGAGATTAATTTAAAGGATGACTCTCTCCAGTCTTTGCACTTAGAACTGTAAAGGTTGTCATTGTGTTTTCCAAATAAGACATCTTGAGAGAAAAGTAGAGTCCTACAGAATATAAAATCACCTGTTCTTCTATTTACTGTTGCAGCCTAAGACAGAAATCTTGTATCTGCTGGCACTGGCTTTAGCAGATCTACAGAACAAATGTATGTGTAGTTTAGCAGTGCTTTAAGAATTGAGAAGATAATCTGCAAGTAAACAGGCTGTGAAAGAAAATAGTTTCAATCTTTCCTAAATGGCCTCCAAAGGGAATTGCCCATGTTGCATGCTGTATAGACCGTGCTTGTTAGACGACAACTTTCTCAGCAAGACCCAATGGATAGAAGATCTAATTGATACTGTCAAAAAAATCTGTTGCCACATTTCTAAACTCAGTAGTTGTTCACAAAGCACTGAAATCTGTGCATCTGGCAAAACCTCCCTCTGACCCATAAAATTGCTAGTTCAGACATCATGCTTGTGAGAAACAGTTGAGGGCTGATTTTAAAAGTCTTGTTCCTATTAGAGGGCTCTCTCCAAACTGCAGATGAGAAAGTTATTCAAGAGATGGTAAACTCCAAGTCAGAGTGTGCTTCACATTCTGGTTTTTGTTTCTCATCATCTGAATTGATATTTCTTGGCTAGTATTTTTATCTGTTTAATTAGTAACGAGCACCAGAGTGATAACTCAAGCCTTTGCATCACTCACTGTATAGATAGAGTACTGCCAGCAAAAAAACAAGATTTCCAATTATGAGCTGCCAAATTCCTTTAGCCTTGTTACAGAAGATCCACTCAGAATGACAAATTCATTCATTTTCCTTGCCAATCTAGTCATTGTCCTCTCCACTGAGACTGTCAATAACTGCCAATTGCAATGCTGAAAATTGTGATGTTTTATGAGACACTTGGCTTGCTTGCTGGTGGCAAGGGATAAGAAGTAGGTTTGACAAAATCACTTGGAATTTGTGCCCTACAGAACTGGTAAAAACACCCGAGGAAGAAGTACGTGCCTGAATGGTGAACAATGACCCCCCAAATTATATCTTAAGAATAGAAAAGAACTAATCAAGAATCAAAAAGATGTATTTTAAAGGTCAGAAGTATCAGTATAAAATGATAAAATCACTGACAAAAGTTATGCAAAGAATATTAGAAAACAAAATTCTTTATCTGCATGAATTTTTTAAAAATCAGCAAAAAAATAAAAGAGAACATAGCAAGAAGAAGGGGAACAGCAATGTAATGAAAATGAGGTGGAGATTAAAGATAGCTGAGATGCGGTCCCCAAACTAAATAAATAATCTAGTTTAGTTTCTCAAAATTATAAAGATCAACAATCTAGTGGGAAGGTGAATGGGAATGGGGTTTGTGAAAACAGAAATCACTTCATCTTAAGTGGAATTAAAGCTGAAAGATTTAAATGATGGCAAGAGTGAGGACGAAGAAAAATTAACTTGATAATCTCCAACCCAGTTTCTGAGAAAACTGCCACTCACAACTAGCCTTTACAGTATCACAGTGTGTTTGGCGTAATACCATCTGACTGAATTACGACATATGTAACATCTATGTTTGAGGATGAATGGGGAAAAAAGTGACCACACAAGTCTATGTCCATTAAGATGATTGCCATAATGCATTAGACATTAGAATGGAGTTTGAAGAGACTAGCAATTAATAAAATGGAGATAAATAGAATGCATAATGGATTTAGCCAAGGTAGATTGTATCGCACAACCGCATAGTCTTTTTTAATCAGGAACACGATTCTTTAAAAAAGAGAATAGGAATGCAGTATACCATGGTTACTCAGATTGCTATATAGTCGTTGGTATGGCTCAAGATGGGAGATTAGTAGCTTAGTGGAAAAAGAGAATGGTAACTAGAAAAACTATAAATGGAGTAAAGTAGTAGCTAAAAGGAAGACAGCAATGAGGAGTATTGAAAGGATGTATCTGGCTAAAGTGAGGATTAGTATAGGAGTTTCTTATGGATTGGGTCTAGTATTTTTTTCTAATTTTCAGCATTTTCATTAATTGTCTTGCCACAAGAAGCAGGAGTGAGCTAATTACATTTACTGATGACAAAATGTGTGGAGGAACTGCCGATAAAGAGGAGAATCGGACCCTCTGTAGGAAGTATCACTTTAATAAAATCAGATTAAATTAAATACTGGAGAGTCTCAGGAGTTACTTAATAACTAAGACAAAGGATTTCTGCTAGGACTTGATGATTTAGAAAGGAATGAAAGGGAGAAATGCCTGGGTGTATGAGGCAATCACAGTACCTATCTTAGGAATTCGGGGCAGCTGTATAAAAGAGAAATACAACCATGGGATGTTCTGGTTCTAATGCTATTGATAAAGGCAACAGGAAGGAAATTTTTGTCAAAGCAGAGATGTTTCAGACAGAGTTGACTGGCATTTTTCAGTGACATTAGGTTTTGCTAGCAAATTTCCACCTAGCTTCAGCAGTGCCACAGTCCTGGAGTGTCAACAACATTCACTCTTGGGTAATCTGTTAGCCTCTTCATGGTGCTTTTAAATGACTTGAGATAAATGTCACATCCATGCTGTACCCAGTGGCGAGCTGATGGCATCATTTCACTTCCCAGAGCACACTCAGTAGCTCCTTTTTGGGGGTTGGACTAGATGACCTTTAGAGGTCCCTTCCAACCCAACTGATTCTATGATTCTATGATTTTTGATTGTGTTTGCTGCCATGGTTGCTTAGAGTTTTTTTAGCAATTCCTGCATTTCCTCCTTACCCCTTCTTTTGAGGCTTTGTAGCACTAGCTGCTTTGAAGAGCTGGGTCTGTTGGGAAAAAGCACAATATTAAGTGTGCCTTTGCATTTCCAAATGTCTGTAATTGAATATTATTGTGGGGACGGCTCAAAGGTTGACAGGACTTCCAACATAAAAATTTCAAAATTGTAGCTCAGCTTAATAAATGCATAGGCTTCGTTCACACTTTTTGACCTGGACACTTCCATAGTGGCTTTTAAACCCTGTCTGGAAAAGTATCTCAGAAGTCAACATATTTAATTTAATCTGATTTTATTAAAGTAATACTTCCTACAGAGAGTCCCAATTCTTCTCAACAGGTGCTTGACAGAGGCAGTATCAGTCCCTGTTGGCTGCATTTTTCTTGCATTTGGTGCTCTTGCTATCTTGCTCTGCTTGAAGATAAGCAATAAGTTGTGTCTGAATATTGCCTTAGAGTAAAAGCAATCAAAACTCAGGACTGCGCTTCCATGAGAAAGGTCCTCCCCACCCCAGGCACTTTATACAAGACTGACAATACATTACACTTCAGGGCTCAAATGAAAAAATACATGGAAGAGGGGAGGAGGGGTGTCTCTTCCTTAAGGAAAAATTAAAACACTTCTCTCTCTTTTTTCTTGAATGATGTGGAGTGCAGAGCCATCCTAACTCCTGGGAAGACTTCATGATTACCTAGGACCTGAGGGCAGCTTCCCAGGCAATCCCCAAGGTTGCATGAGCCTTGGAAGGTCCCTGGAGGCAGAGGGATCATCCTCCCACCTCAAAGCCCCTTGGGTGAGTCCCTGAGAGCTGTGGAAGCATCTATACTCCAAGGGCAGATGTCTGTCACTCACAGCGGACTCTAAAGCTCTATGCCTTCCCTCCAATGAGTTTGACAGTGTTGTCCAAAAGCGGTGGGCTATCCGGTCTCAAGGGGGTTGTCACCTTGGTCCTGCAAGCTGTTCAATCAGTGGCTGAGAAGCCAGGCAGCAGTTTAATGGGATTTTTCCTTCATCCTCACAAAAGCCTTTCAAAACTATGTTTTGCCAAAGCCTGGTTTGATTTTGTTCAAGTGGTTTAAAAATACTTTATCCAAAAATTCCTAGGCAGCTGTAGGCCATAACTCTTCCCAAAAGCATAGATAACACTGGAATAGCTCTTGGGAACAACTGCTCCTCACAGAAATAACTGTGTGACAGTACCTGCTAAATGATGTGGCACAAGTTTTCAGAGCTGGTCTTTATAGTTCACAGGGCAAAACTTATTCTTTAACATAAACAACAAACTTTTTTTTGCCCTGAATAAATCAGGTGGCCAGCCTGCACTCATTTGCAATGTTTTATAATTTATTGCCATTACAGTGCTTAGTGATTTGGGTTCAGTGCAGATCCTTGAGCTTATCTCTAACCCCTTTTTATCTCTCATCTCTGCTAATGTGAAGATTAGTTTCTGCGAGCGTTGAGATGCATCATCTCTGCAGACTGCTGGCTTCTTGTCGCAAATCCCTTGCTTCACAAAGGCTGAATTTTAAAAATTTCATTGGCCTTTTTCCATCTTAAGCTCTCTCACTCACAGTCCATCTCCCTAAAAGATATTTCATGCTCTGTCAGGGTGCTGGACAACAGAGCTGGTTTTCTCTCACACCCAAGAGGATCTGGCAGCGTACTACAACCAAATCGGTTGGCTGGCATTGCTCACTGCCTAGCAGTGGGAGATGATATCGTGTGTCTCACGTATGGTGCTGTCTCTAATTAACCAAACGTCAGTGATTCCAAAGCTAAATGCTGGTGCTGGGAGCCTTAGCTCTGTGATATATAAGTTTCTGTGCCATCTTCAGCGGCTTGGTTCTGGGCTTAAGGAAAGTGTTTTTCTCGTTTCCCATTCTCAGTGGAGTTTCAGTGCTTGTCAAGCAAAAAGAGTTTTTTATCAGCTGTCCTGGTGTTTCAGGCATTATTTCTGTCAAAAGCTTCTCTAAGTGAGAGAGTGAAAAGCTTTACCTTTATGATTGCTTCTATATTTCTCAATATCAAGTTTATTACATATACAAAATATGGTTTTCTTCTTTTTGCTTTTATTTTTGTCTGGAAGACAAGTATATTTTGTTGTTGAACTGCCTCCATGCTAATACTGCCAATTTGTTGGTTTTAAGCTATATTTTCCTGATAAATACTCATTTCTTTTGCTGTCCTAAATCCTCATAAACCAACCATCGTTACCTTATTTAATGTGACAGAGAGAACTGCGGGTTTCAGCAAACTGAACCAATCTGTGGACTTATGCAGGTAAAAACAAACAGCCTTACAGACTTCTGTGTGGATCATCATACAACTCCCCTTGCAACAAAGATATATGTAGGTACACATATGCATTACCAAGCTGTGGACAAGTGGGTCAAGGCAATCATGCAGGATGAACTCATGCATCAGTCAGGTAATTAACATTCAGCAATGAGGCGTATTTTCCCATTGCTTTGTTACGGAAAGGCTCTGGTATCCCTTGGCACAAGTATATTTAACCTGCAGGGTAACTTTTCCTTCACTTGGGAATCTGCACTTGCTCCTGAAGCTACTGATCTACTCAATTCACATACTCTGGCTGCATTTTCAGGTAGCTTCCTCTTTTTTTCTGCCCACCCCACTGCTGAGGGTGTCACAAAAGCAGTGGAGTCAGAGGAAGGCCAAAAGTGTATACCATGGATACCTCTGTACCTTGCCGAGGGCGTTTATCTCTCTGATCAAGGACAAGACTATAAATGGGGGAAGCCGAGCTGTGACCATATTTTCCCCCTTTTGTACATCATACAGGACAAAGAAGGTGGCTGCAGTGGACAGCTGAGCACTACATCATCTTAAATGCCATGCATTAAATATTTTCTCATATACATCTTCAGTGTTCAGCACCATTACTGAGGTGTTCTCGAAAGGCTATAATACAGCTTTTTATGGACTGGAAAATTAAAACTGAACCACAGCATCATACAGTGGGCAATGCCAAAAACCCCATCTTCTCTAGAAGAGCTATACATGGTAGAGTAAGGAACTGATAATATTCTGTTGAAGAAAACATATTTATTTCCAACAGTTCGTCATCTTTAATAAAACAATTTAAAACAAGGCTTGTTCTCAGTGTTCGTTTGTAGTCCAAATTTAGTACAAACTTTCATTTTGAGAAAGAGTATTTTTTAAAACATCACAATGAAGAAGGAAGAAAACATGGTGCTATTATAAAAGCTAACAGTAACAGAACTTAAAAAAAATGTTAATTATTAATATTATCCTAGGAACAGATCTTGGTAAAGTATTAATAATCTCTTTGAGCTAAACCGAGCACTGAGCAAAGATATCGCATGCATAGCTGCACAAACAATATCAACAAATTATTCTGCTTTTTTCATTCCAAAAGACCAAGTTCATCAAATGCAAATCTTTTTCCAGGTGTGTTTTAATTTCAACATTTTTCCCTTGGATTTGGGACTAAGTTTCTGATCCAAATGAGAGAGAGAAGCAGAACCAATTCCCCAAGTGATTGTTGAACTGGGACATAGAAGCCACAGGTGCAAGTCCCTGTCTATATCAGATAGAAGGAATTTCACTGCAGAGCAAGTATTTCATTTCACATGAGTGCCTCTGGTATTGCTATTCTGAGAATAGATCTTTTTTTCAGGCTTTACACTAAGACAAAAATGTTTCAAAGTCTCTTGTTCTTTTCCAATATGGAATGAAAACAAATTTCCAAATATTCTACTTATTTTTTTTCCCTCTGAACTTGAATTCTCATTTTTCAGCTAGCTCTGCAATCACATGGTCCATCTTATATTTTACTGCCAATCTTACATATGTCATAAACAGAGTCTCAAGATACAAAATGAATTATTTATATGAAGGGAGTGAATCCCAGAACGTCGCAAGTTTCCTGCATGAATACTTTTGTGCCTCTCATTTGTCACACACTTCATACCATATTTGGCTCTTGTCAGATTGAGAGCAAAGGCCTCAGATAGCTGCCCCAATAGGAGCATATGCTCTTCCCCTTTTTTCTTCCAGTGCCCAGAGGAGGTAAAAAATATGACACTGCTATACTGGGAAAGTCTTATTACCTCCTTTGTATCTGTCCTGTCCCTGTGCTTGCAGTCAAGTAGAGAAGATGGAAAGATTTCTTCATTCTTAATAGCTTTGCTCATGCGTTGGGTGACTTCTAGCACATTGGCCACATCTGCCTGAACATCATGCTATGGTTTATACAGGTCCTATGTGGCTACAGAGAGAGTAAGTGGAATAGCTTTTATGTTTCCACAAATAAATAAATGGGAAGGAGGCTTTTACTATTTTAATATAATTTTACTATTTGTTACTTAAAGTCTTTTTTTTCCTAGTCCTCTAAAATCATATGATTTAGTCCTCAGAGTGCTTGTGGGGTGGGTGGTCATCAGCCGACCCTGAGGTGTCAGTTCTTCATAGCATGGAAAGACCATATATCTGAATTTTCCCATTCAAATTACAGGATTCTCCTCCAAAACTATGAACCTGGAAAAGCCTGTAGAGAACAGGGAAACATATGAGGCCTTAATGAAAAGGACTGGACCTGCAGAGAACAATCTTGGGAGGTTAATACAAATTGTGGAGGGCACCTCCTTTCAGCAACACCAGGAACAAAGCAGTAAAAATTACATGCAGAAGAGAAAAAAATCTAACTGCAATTAGGTCAGAAGTGCATGTGTCTGTAATAATGATTTTCTCAGATGCTGATGCATGTTACGCCTGTTAAGTATTAGCCTTGCTCCTCCACTTTGATGCTCCTCCCCAGCTCCGGGCTGTGACTCCAGGTTTTAGATGTGTTTCACCAGGAGCTCCACAACCTGTTGCCTGCAATGGCCCTGGTGCATCTCCAGAAGGCTTTGAGTGCATTTTCTGCCTTAACTGACAGGAGCAAAGCCTTCTGGGATAATTAGTGCTGCTTCAATTGGACAGGTAGCGGATGGGAAATAAACAGGTTCAAGAACTCAAGGGACATCCGTGTTGCTGTAGGCAGGGAGGCAGTGGAAAATAAATATAGCTAAGCAGTTGGAAAAATATTTATTTATTTATGCTGCTTTCCTTTTGAGATGTGAGATGAGGGGCCAGCTCCAATATGAACTCAGTCTTTTTTCTAGGCAGTTGCCAACTCTCTACAGCCCTTGAAAATGGTATCCCACATAAGTCTACGGCCAGCTACAGTGATGACCCATTTGGAAAAGCTTTCCCTTATTGTTAACTGTGAAAGGAGATAATTTGTTACATAAATAATGAATTAGATGTGTATTAATTTAGAACTGCTTGTCTGAATGGTTTGCAAAGCAGCTGTGTGATTTTAGGCAGTCATATGCTGTCAATTAACAACTTATTCTAAGCCAAATCTGTTTAAGCTTATTATGTGTATCACACAGTGTGGAATTTCTTCATAGGTTTTACTAATTCGAGCTGTATACTATTGGCTGCATAGTAGTTTAAAACTGCTGAAGATTAGTAAAAATCCCAGTTAAATTACTGACAGGCAGAGGGAACTTCCAGCTGCATTCCAGCTATTAATCTGCTAGTGATACTTTTCCTGTTGTTGAGGTTGCGAGACCTCATTAAAATCACCAGTTTTTCTTTATGGAAAACTTAATACGAGTCCAGAAAGGCAACATTAAAATTGAATATTCATGGCATATTATCAATATATTATCCAATTAAGGCAGGGAGCTTTTCAGTTCATAGTTAAACAAACAGCATGGCTTCTACTTATAAGTCTAATTGTTCACTGTCTTTCCAAAATTGCAAAGGACTGATCTAGTGCCATTACAGAATTTGGGAAAACCTAAAACAACTCATTAAAAAAATATGTTTCTGCTTTAGAATAGATTAATTTAAACCTTTGTCAAGTTTCTTTTACTTTTTAAGTGTACTGTGTATCAAAACAGGAATTCCACGTTTTGATTGTTCTGATCTGTTTGGAAGTGAACAGGACCTTTAACAAATCTTGAAGGGCTGCCACTGAACAGTACAATTATTCAAAGCCTCTCTTAACAATGCAAGTTTTCTCCACTCAATAATTCTAAAAAGGTAATCCTAAAGATAATAGCATCGCTGAGCTACACCCTTTTATACTTGCCATTAGTATTTGCAATATACGCCACTGTATAGTTTGGACTGAAGTACACAAGGATAACCATAGCCCATTTTCTGCATGAGTGTCCCTTCTCTAAGAATGTAGTCACCACTAAGAAAAAAAGAGAAGCTTTTACACAACATTTCAGGGCATTTTTTGCCACGCAAATTTAGTCACAGTCTCCCAAGCATATGGAGCTTTAAGCATTTTCACAGGAAGAATTGCTCACACTGTGTATCAAGTCCTTAATAAAATCACTTATAACAGAACATGTTCCACTAGAGAAACGGTGCAGAAGCTTGGCTAGGAATCAGACAAAACTCAAGAGTATCAAGATTTCTGTATTTGACAGTGTGATGGATCCCCAGCTTCTCCTCACTCACATTATCTGAGCACCTGACCCACAGATAAAAAGGAGAAGGAAAAATTCTGTGTCATTGTCAGGAAATGTGTCCTACTGTAAGGAAACTTGAAGAGTTTCACTAATAACAACATTTTCTACTAGTGCTTTGGGATATCTGCTTCTCTTACCTGTGGAAGGAAGCTCTGCCTTCCATTCAATACAGTGTGAAAACATGCAGTCCTTACTCCTTTACTCTTCTTTATCTCGATGGTCCTTGCTTTCTTCATTTCCTCTCTTCTCCACCTGATGTTTTTCTTCCATCACCTATCCAGCTCCATTTTTCCTCTCCAATCTATCTGCTTCTTCAGAGACAAACCAAATTTTTCAGGTATGGAATTCAGTATTCCTCCTTTCCAGACACATGGGAAAAAAATTCTCCTTAAACAAATGTTTTCAAAAAGATGATAAGGAAAAACTGCAGGAAAAGTTTAATCAAAATGCCTTTGGGGTACACCTGCCTGCAGATAAACCATTTCGCCAAACTTAGCCAATGAATAATGAGTTTCATTATCACCACTCCCTGATCCCTCTCTCAGTAGAGTAATTCAACTGTAGTTAAGTGGCCAAAATTGCTGTTAATGTGATATAAGAGTAAACAGAACTACCATAAAACTGAGACAATTTTTAAACTTGGTAAAAGGAAGTATTTGGAGGATCAAGTGAGGGATCAGTTAGGTCAATGAGATATTCCCAGGTCCATGGGCCCTGATGGGATGCACCCAAGAGTGGCCAAGAAGGCCAATGGCATCCTGGGGTGCATCAAGAAGAGTGTGGCCAGCAGGTGGAGGGAGGTCATCCTCCCCCTCTGCTCTGCCTNTCTAAGGTTGGACTAGATGATCTCCAGAGGTCCCTTCCAACCCTATGATTCTATGATTCTTTGATTTGCTTATGCAGAAAATATTTCACACACAGTTTTCCTTGGACCAAGATAACATTGACACCAAGAGCTTAGAGCAGTACAGAGAAATACAACAATTTCTACAGAGTGTGAACATCCAGTTACCCTGGACAGATTTCGGGTCAAGACTTATATGGCTATTACCTAATCTACCAGAGTCAAACCAGGCTGAAACTTTCCTAACAATAGATTATTTCATCATTTGCCATAACAAAACTTGCTGAAACTTTTGGCAATTAAGACATGTACAGAGAGAAGGTAGTGCACCAAATTTATAGCTTAAGTCTGCTTCATTTAGTTGTAGGCAAAAGAAGGAGCATCATACTAGATCATTTCATTTATGTTAGGAAAAATCACAAAGAATCATCCTGACTTTTTCAGGTCAAAGTTCTTCTTAACTAAAATGAGCTGCTCTTATATTGCATTTTTTTCTCTTCTTTCTACTTTTTCCAGTATGTCCTTTCTGCCTCCCCATACCTCTAGCACAATGGTACAACTCCTTCTTCACTCAAACTAGCAAATTCTGATTCCCCAGCTAAGTTTCTCTAGTAAGCCAAGCAGACAAAAATTAATAAGATTTTCATAGCACCTCTTTTTAATTCACTCTATTGCTCAATTTGCTTATATGATTGTGCAGCTGAAGAGAAGGGATAGAATGTCAGACTATTGTACAGATCCAAACCAGCCCCTTTGAACTCTGATTTTACAGCACAAGCATCAAAGAAGAATTGCTACTCCAAGGCTTTTTATCAACAGAAACTATAAAAAAGAAATGATAAAAAAACATACTCACATTCTTACCTGAATTTCCCATTCTAACTTCAGGAAGCTACTATTGACTTTGATGGTGTAGGATTAAGCCTTTGGGCCCAGATCCTCAAAGGTACTTAAAAGTTGCAAAGCTAACTTTCATTCCCCCTGTGACCTCGTGGATTTCTCAGCCCAAATACAAACTCTCAGGCAATGAATGGTGAGAATGAAGGGCTGACTGAAAAAAAATAATAAATCAGGAATCAATTGAGTAAGGATCTGCCTAAATCAGCCACGGCTGAAGAGCAAAGTGGGACTAGGCACAGTCATCTGCCTCTGCATAGGCTCTAAGTGACCTGCTGCCATTTCTTTCCACATACATTCTGGCTATTTTGGTATGCTAAAGCTGGTTGAGGGCTTTATCTGCGTGACAATGGCTGATATATGCCCAATCCCAACTCCAAAGCAATCCGTGATTAAAAAGATAGAATAGAATAGAATAGAATAGAATAGAATAGAATAGAATAGAATAGAATAGAATAGAATAGAATAGAATAGAATAGAATAGAATAGAATAGAATAGAATAGAATATTTTCAGTTGGAAGGGACCTACAACGATCATCTAGTCCAACTGCCCGACCAATTCAGTGGATAGGTCCTGGACCTCATGCAGCTATCTCAGTATCTCAGCATGCAGGATGAATTCACCCAAGTTGTACCCAAGCTCTGATGCAGGTATGTTGCTTCTGGAGCCAACTTGCTCGGAGTCAAGTTACGTATCTGTCCACAGAGCTGCACTATTCATTGTAGACCAATCAGGTCTCCTGTTGAAGCCCTTCCACATGTTGATTGCAAGATAGCAGACAACCCATGATGAGAGACCTCACTTGACATGTAGGAAGGTGGCATTCCAGCCCTCGACTTGGAGATCAGACTTAGATCTACTCTAAAACCCAGTTTTGGGCTGAGGTGGGGATCTCAGCCACTGTTAACTCATGGGTTGACCTCAGCATTTAGGTTGCGTAGTGTGTGGTTTACTGGTTAGCCAGCTACAGGTTTTAAACACCCATCCAGTCAAGTGGCAACTTGGCAGAGATTTTGAGCACTTTAATGGTGTGTGTGTATAAGGATGCCGAAGAAATACCTTTGGGAACTTCGGCCTCTGTTTCACTAACCTGGAGGACCTTTTCTGTTTCCAGCCTACTATGATACTTCAAGGATAGGATCCTCTTGCCTTGACTGCGGACCTGCCTCATCATGATGCACCTGTTCGGGGTGATGGGGACTGTGGGTTACCATCACCGGGTGTCTCTCCCTTCCTTGATGGGGTAGGGCAGGATGGCAGCCCCCAGCGGCAGGGCACTGCCTCTCCTGCCCCAACTTGGGGCTCCCTGCGCTTGGAAAGCATCTGCTCCTACTGCTCCCTGGCACATGAGACACGAAATAGCGGAGCCAAGAAGTGTTGCAGCTGCAGGGGAATAAAAGATTTCAGCTGTAGCTTTCCTGCTGCTACCTCTGATTCCCTCCCCAGCTGCATTTGTCAGGCCCACCATCTTTCACTGTGCTCCATCACCTCTCACCCTTCTCTGTTGCTCCATTTTTATGGAAATTCATTTATGAAATGAAGACAGTTATATTTATAATGTAGAGCGTGCTGGAATAGTTAATCTTTCGCCTCATTTTTTTCAAGTGTGCCTTACTCAGACGTGGACTGATAAGATGACAAGTGCTAAAACAATCTGTGAAATGATGCATGGACTTTTAAGCAAATTAATAAGTGCCTTGGAGCAAAGATATATATAATCACAGAAAAACCTGACTCTTTTCATAGGAGGTATATCCTTGAAATACTGTTTTATCTGGTTAATTAGAGTTAAGGGGTGGAAACACTGGCTTTCCCGAGATTAAAGAGAAAACTTAAAATATTCAGATGGGAATTTGTTTTATATAATATACTACATACACACTTAAATATTAAAGTTTGATCCTTTAATATTTAACCAATGGACAGTCCACCGAGACATCTCTTTCATTTCCACTGGGGTCCTAGTACAAGCATCAGCTAGTTTTAATAGACATCACACATTTTTTAAAAAATAGGCACAGTTAAGTCACAGTTCAGCTAAGAGCCATGGGGCACAATATGTTGCATGGGTCAAAAGCGCACGTCCTAAAGGAACGAGTGAACTAGAACAGTGTCTTTGTTATTAATCCGGAAATTGCATTTTTAGAACATATATTGCTGACTATATAAGTCTCCTTTTTTTTTTTCCTTCCAGTAATTTTTTTTTTCAAGTGAACAGAGCAAACATCTCTCTTTGTTCCTTATAAAGATCTTTTAACTGTGCTCCTGTTCCAGCTAGGCGGTAACAATCCCTTATGCATCTTAACATTTATGTTTATGCAGGCTAGAAATGTTCATGTTTATACTCATACTAGATGTCTTTAACACACACTTCCATCTGCCAGTGACCTGCTCGTGACCTTCTTCAGAAATGCAAGGTAACTTGGCTAGATCTATTTCTGGTCCTTCTGAAAAAAGGATTGTCAGGTCAAATTGTGACAGTTTAAGTGTGATGTCTGATATTGACTGCTGTCCAGCAGGGACTGTAAGCACTGTGTCTCCCACTTCATTCAGGACCTTACTATTGACTTGCACTATCATCTTAAGGTTAGTCTTTTATCTCCTGTGCTTCCAGGCAAAGAAACGAGTGGCACTGGAGCAAACTGCTGTACTGCAGCCCAGGGACACTCCTCTCATGAAGCTGGTGGTTATACGACTTCAAAGCCCACAAACTAGTTGACCACTGCAAAGTGTGTCAGGGACAGCTGCAATTACTATTAAAGCATGTTTCTGCAGCTCACTTTTAAATAAAATAACTTTTCCAAGATAATTCTGTGTGTGTGTGTGTGTATACTTTGGGCAACATAGGACAACTTCATTTTAAAAAGTCCTTCTAAGATGATGAGGCAGGAAGGTAAGGGAGATACCAAAAATCAAGCAAACAAACAAACAAAAAAAACCCCACAGTTGTTTGCCTTTTCTAACAGCACAGTATTGCTAAAATATTATTATTTCACCTTTTTCTTCCCTTTTCCATGCTCCTGATCTTTGACCTAATTTAGTATAACGATGGAATAACAGACTCTTCAAAACATGTAAATTATTTATAATCAGTAAATATCTTGCAAATGGACTCCATTCAAAACATAGTTTGTAAATCAGCTGCACTATTATTTCTGTTGTATCTAATTGGAATGACTGTTATTTAGACTGTAGAAAAGCTTGGGTTAACAGGCTATATGTACCTTTTAAGCAAACAGTTGCTCCTCCTGTTTTTCTGCTGCATGCAGCAATTGTACTTACCATATTGAGCCAGGACTATTGGAAAGGCTGACTGTGTGCATCATGACTTCTCTCTAAGAATCATTTTTTTCCCCTAAGTACTACAGCTTTTTTAACGCTATTTATTCATTTGACCAGCAGTGCTTGTGATGTAGAAGTGCAGAAATTTCAGGAGTCGGAGAATAGTTTAAGTTCTCTCCCTCTTTTTCATAAAATAATGATAATGATAATGATGATGATGATGATGATGATGATGATGATGATGATGATGATGATGATGATGATAATAATAATAATAATAATAATAATAATAATAATAATAATAATAATATTATGAAACAGGTAAAGGAACTTATTCATTATTGCAAAATATAGATTTGTTTCCCTACTCTATGCAGGGGCAGATACAGCCCAGGATAAAACCACATATTTTTATTCTTCTTGCTCACTTTCCAGGTGCAGTTCCTCACCTGGATTATATCCATGGTTGGAATCTTTTTTCCTCTTCTTCATTTGACATGAAACTCTACCCAAGCCTTGAGGAAACCTTTGTTGAAACAAATACATCAACAGTATTTTTTTTCATCTGGATTTTAGCAAAAGAAAAGTTGAAAACTCCTGCCTCATTCCACACATGAAAACTTTGTTCAGTGATGGCTTAGAATAGCTCAGTCTAGTTCAAAGAGATTAGCAACAATGGGTTTTCAGTTTTTACCATGTTAATCCATGATTAATCTAAACATATTTTAATGCTCCTTGAAGCACAGTATTATTTTCCTAATCCCAAATTTGCCTCATTGATCCCATCCTTGCTTATTTTTTCCCACAAATATTCAATTTATACAAGACTGTAGCTAAAGTGTACAGTTAAATCTGATAGTACATTTTTATTATTACACTGAATATAGACGTAAGAGTCGATAAGATAGAAAGATAGGCCTTTTACTCTTTCCTGTCCTTCAAATATGACCATCACACAGAAAAAGTACTCAACATGTAAGCGTGGATGTGATAATTTTTCTGCGTACTTGGTCTTCATGAGTATTTACAGATGCTGTGCGTCTGCTATTTTATATTACCAAGAAGAAAAAGAGTTAACAAGATGCCATAAAATGCTAGTTTAAAATTTTCCTCACGAATATGATGTGTCAAAAAGGAGAACATATACAAGTTTTCAGAATGATAAGGAGATCTTGGATTTTGAATTATACCACGATATTTCCATGAATACTATTTTTTAATATTTTTCATGTCTTTCAGGTGAATAATTGAGCCTATTTGCTATTTCTGAGTAGATCTCGGTATCTGAAACAGTAATGGGCAATTAAAAGAGTGTGATATTCAAAAAATATGCCTTCAGACTCATAATATCTCTAGAAATAGAACAGTTTCCCACAATTTTTTTAAAACTTAAGGCCTACATTAAATAGCAAAGGTAGGTTAATGCTAAGGGTAGATTCATGGCTCCTGTTGTTTAAAATTAAAAGCTCCACATGGATTTGTTAAGCGTCTCCCATGGCTGATGCCTCATAACATCTGCAGCACTCACCAAAAACACTGTGGAGGTCAGGAGACAGGCATTATTTAGCCTTTGTTTTCAACATGTAGGTTGTGAGCAAAGTCAACATCCTGAAAACAGCTGAAAGTTTTAGAGCATTCCCTTTGCATTAAAGTTTGAATGGCCCTTAGTGAAAACTAATCATCTCTGTAACTGTTAATTTTTCTGCTTCCAAATTGCACTGTTATAAGTAATCTTTTTCACTGCTAAAGGCTTTATACTCCCCAACAATATTTAAGGAACCCAAAACATATTTTTTAACCTTCCTGTGAAAATGTAACACCCATCCCATCCACCACTGCTCCTCCAGTGACTATACAGGTTGTTTCAGCAGGCAGGGTGTTTCAGCAAAATATTGTCCACTTCAAACTGAGTTTAGCCCCAGCTGGCTCTCCAGTGCCGTGGTCAGATGGATGGGAAGAAGCTTCTGGCTTTGGGGTTGACTGTGAGCAGGCAGCTGCCCAGGCTGCCATCCATTCACCTGCAGCTAGAAGAGGCAGCGTCCACACTCCAGCCTGTCATAAACTTGCCTCTTGTCAGGGTCCAGCATCCACATGACTGAGGTTCCCCTCCTTTGCCCATAGAGGACATCAGAGTTGTCACACCACAACAAAATACCCAGTTCCACTTAAGTCAGGCCAGCTGCTAGGCAAAAATGAAATGCTACCTAAAGGGAGAAATACTCCCTGTCCCACCAGTGGGGACTGTCAGCTTTCCCAGTGACTTACCACACTGGTGTGAACAAGAACACCTTCGTGGTTGCCCATTACTTTTGGGCAGCCACTGTGAGATGACTGAGGACACCTCTGTGGTTGCCCATTGCTGATGGGCAAAGTTATGGCCTGTTCTGTAACTCATTTGCTCTCTAGCAACACCTGCTCGTATCCAGGTAGAGGAATAACCTTCAGAGAGCTGCGATACCCTCCCAAGGCTAGCAGTGGTTGTAGGGAAGGTTCTGGGCTCTCCATTCCCTGCAGAACTAGGGAGGGTGGGAACGCGAAGGAAACAGCAACAAGCCAGGCAGAGCTCGGGCAGAGGGGTCTTGTCCCTGTGTATCCAGAGAGGCCATGCTCACTCACAGTAATCCCAGCAAAGGCAGCAGTCTTCCAATATTCAGAGGAGAAATACCATCTGAGCCTTGTTATAACTGGTCAATTTGTATCTGAGGGTATAATACATTCAAATGTTTTAGAAATAAAATACATTATTTAGAACTAAAAATATTTGTTATTCAAGCCATTCTATCAATCCTAAAATAATATTTAATGGCTAATGTATTAAATCCATTTTTTATGAAGTCAAAGAATTTTGATTTCTTTTTTCCTTTTGTCAACTAGTTTAAAAGTCATGCCGAGAAATAGCTAATTAAGTTCATTTCACAAAAGAGATTTCTATTTTTTCTTTACAGTCCAGAAACATGACAAAATAAAAATGAATAACTAATGTTTTCCGTACCTTAACACTATAATTTTTAAAACTCAAAGTAGTGTGTGTGCAAATTAAAGGTAAAAATGTGTTTAATATTTCATCACTACATTCAAAGTTCACATCCTGTACAGCCATTGAGAATGTAAAAATCTCTCTCAGTTTTATGAGCTGTAAATGCAAGCAGAAGAATTGCCCATATTATGAACTTCAGAAAAATGTTGAAAATTTTTGAATGATGAAATCCTTCTCAACCTGAAA
Source organism: Rhinoptilus africanus (assembly GCA_013400135.1). Taxonomy (NCBI): domain Eukaryota; kingdom Metazoa; phylum Chordata; class Aves; order Charadriiformes; family Glareolidae; genus Rhinoptilus; species Rhinoptilus africanus. The sequence continues at coordinate 140,256 of VXBO01002025.1, forward strand.
AGAAGCAGTAGCAACTATTTCACATAGCAACAGAAGCAAACAGAAACTTGCAGGAGATTACAAATCGCTGAAGTGCAAAATAGAAATGCAGTGCAATACTCCTAAATGATACGCAGGATGTGAAGGAAGAAGAAATTGCAGGGTCCTCTCCTCTTGAAGCTGCTGTGCAGAAGTCAGCTGCAATGAGCCTCTGACAACCAGTGCGAAGACTAGCAGAAGGATGACGCCTACCAGCATCATCCCTAGTTTCAGAACACCAGAGTGTGCGCAGCAGAAAGCAGTAATTCCTGACAGTAAGAATGGACAGTACACCTAGGACCTGCCCATAGCATCAAAGAAGTGCCCGAGTTTGGACTCTGTTCCTACAAATGCTCTAAAGAGTCTCTATAGACTTACCTTTCTCATGTAACTTTCTCCATATTTTTCCTACGGGTCAGAATGGCAATTATGAATCAGAGTCTTATTTTCTGCAAATACTCTATATATTATATTTCTGCTATTCAACACAAATGTTAGAATATCAATAAAATGCAAATGCATAGAGGCTATAAGCAATGTGGAAAAAAATTCACATTATAAAAAATAAACTTATAAAACAGTGGCTGCAATAATTCACTGGATCTATATATAGCACTATCTTTTTATTTGCTTGTTTGTTTTCATGTTCTCTTACCATACTTGTTTTCTTATGTTTTAATTTGTTTGGCTGTGCTCAGCACTTTCACTTTTCATCTTGCTTCCTTTTTGTTTCAATGCCTGCAGTATTTGCAGCTGCGGGCTCTTTGGAATAACTTTTCTTCTGAAACAAACAAGATGCAGTATGTCCTGCCAAGTGGAAGTACATTTTATGAAATATATTATATATGTAATATATAATATTACATATAGAAATAGTGACTCTTCTGTGTTGCAACAAACAGTGCTAAATGTTGGATTATTCCGAGAATCATTTTACAAAACATCCTCAGCCTGCTTGAGAGCAATGGTGCAAGTAGTTCACAAGTTTGCTTTCTGTTTATTCTGTGAGTACCATCTATTATGTTTTGGTAAAGAGGGCAGGAGGGCTGGGCAGGAGGAAGGAAAGCAATTTGTCCTGGTTGCTGTACTCTGGGGACCTTCTGGAAGGAGAACTGCTGCACCTTTCCTGAACATGTCCAGCACAAAATGCTTCTAGGGCATGAGAAGGAGGGGGGACATGACAAGGGAGGAAAGATTTGGCACAAGGAGAGAACCTGTGTGCAGAAGGGAGCAGACCTCCCTCTGGCATGATGGAAAGAAAAACAACTTTCCTACACAAGGAGTTTGAGCAAACTAAGGGCCGTTGATTGTTTCTGGTCTGAAAGGCAAATGAGGGGGAGAAGTTTCCCTGTAAGGATACACTGGGCAGGAGAAGGGAATTCAAAGATTTGTTTTCAAAACTTCTTACTTAATATGGGCCATGTGACAGATCAGTGATCTCTCTGTACAAAGAATTATCTTGTTCTAGTTAAGCAATTTTGATCTCTGGTAAAACCTGTCTTTAGAGTCAGGGAGGTATTTAGCGCCCCTGGACTCATTCATAAAAGGGAGAGCTTTACAAAATTTGGCCAGTGCAAGGTTGGGTTCCTGTAATTCTGTGTTCGCTCTCATCAAATGGTTTGCCTGCAAATAAATATGGATTTTTTTTTGCACGTTACGTGCTTCTCAGTAAAAAAAAATTAGACAGCAGCATACCTGACACATCTGTGACAATTTCTATGGTTTGTGCTATATTACAGCTTGCGGTGGGAAAAGCTGATGAGGTGAATGATATACTCAGGTCTGATACACCATGTTTTTTATCAGAGGGTACATTTTTGATACCTTTATGCACGTTAGAGCAGAAAGGATGGCTGTTGCTCACTACCATTTAGACTGTCACAGCACGTACATTTTCTAGTCTACCCACCTAAAAGAAACCAGCCATACAAATTTATCTGATGTTATTTGCATCAGACCTCAAATTTCATGTTACTTGTTTCAGACTTAAAAATGCTGACTGAACTGAAGGTTAGATTGAAGAAAGATATAGGATCCCATCTCCTTCGTAAGCCCTCTTTGTGAGTTACTAGTTTGAGGAATGTTAGAAGGACCAGTTCGTGGGGGGAAGCACCCATGGGCAAACATAGTCATATTTTAGGTTCTAGTTTATTTCTGCTTATATTAAAATACATCATATTACTTGGTAGCTCTAAACAAGTTATCCAGTTCAAACTGAGTAATTTACTCTGATTTACCAAGCCACAGGTCTCAGTATCATCTGTGAATTTTACATATATGTCTTACATCCTTTTCTTAATATATTTTCTTCCAGAAAGTTGATTGAATTGCATGGGCCCCACAGTGCTGCAAAATCAACCTGCAGCCAATAGCCCTTCATACTTCCATGCATATATATCAACAAGCAAACTTTTAATCTGTGGGAGAATACATGCTCTCACACTTTGACTTCACATAGTAGCAGGTTCTTACTGAAAACATTCTACAGCTATTAAGTCTGAAGTCACCTTGCTGATGGCCAGCTACACTATGGCAATGCAGTTGCTTTTATCAGTTGGATTTTTTATCTCTTCAAAAAAGGGGAACTCAGGTATTTTCAGGAAAATTTATTTCCACCAAGCCAGGATGATTGCTAGCCACTCCTGTTCTGTCCTTTGATCCCATGTGCACAAGGCTGCGAGCAGCGTCAGCAGGATAATCCATCTGATCCCTGGCCTCAGTGACTCTTTCTAAAGGCAATGTGGGACAATGTGGACAATTGCCCTCGTGGTCACCATAGCTTCAGGGATCTCTTCAGATGTCTCCCCATCATATCACTGTGCACCTGGAGGGCACTCTGCCTTCTCTATATGGAAAGGTTTAGTGCATGCTGTAGTATATTCACGGCTTGCTTTCTGCGTTTTCTCAGTGAGCTCACTGTGATAGCTTTAGGATAAGAAAGGCAGTGAAGGGGAGGGCAGCAAGCAGCGTGAAAGTTCTGTGTGGGGGCTGTGAAAATTTGGGTGTCACTGCTTCACGTTCCCCTTTTGTTGAGTACCATTTCAGCCATCGTCATATTTTGTCCAGGATGAGCATCCGACTGATTAGCTAATATTATCTGGTTTCATATTTTTAAGCTGCTGTTACTCTTTTTCAGACCCTGGTATAACCCTTTCCTCCTCCTCCTCAATTCCTTAGAGCAGTTGGCAATAGATACTGCAATGACACCAAGAGTTTGTAGGTTTTAATTTTCTTATTTATATTCACTCTTACTCATATTCATGCTGATTGCTTATTTTCCTTTTATAATTCTCTCTTTCCTTATATATTGGACTCTGTTTTCTAATTTCCAGAATTCTTTTTTGCTCATGAAACCTAGTGTTCTTAAACAAATTTCATTTTCTGTTTGACAGTTTGCAAATACCTCTTTTGTTTAAATGTCTAGATATTATATACTGACACTAATACTGGATGATTTTATTTGGGGGTAAAAGTAACTCAACCATATCTAATTAATTTTAATACAGGATCTACGATATTAAAGGTTACACTAGTTGTCTTCATTACCCTTTTGCACAAAGTAACCGCAGAAAACTTTTCTGAAGTCTATCAAGAAAGAAATAACATGCCAATATTTGCTACTACATGCTGTTTCTAATACAGGCTGCTCAGTGCAGAAAGCGTATGTAACGGGTGATGGAATGTCATTTGATTCTGCATTTCTGAGGTTTTTTCAAGCTGCAAGTTGAGTCTTTTGTCCTTTCTGATTGTTGGCATGAAGAAGATACATACATACAATTTCCTGTGGTTTTTTCATAAAACATGTTAGAGCAGGGGATGATTAGTATAAAGTTGCCCAGCCAATTTCAGCACATCTTGGACAAACTAATTTCCAAGCATTGCACTAAAGCAGTGTTTAGGGCTGCTATTGTTTGTTCCTCTACACATGTGGATACACATGTTTGTTTGTATTTGTGCACATTTGTGGTTGCCTGTAGGTATCAGTTCCTCTGCTATTACAGCACGCTTTCATACAATTTTTTCATAACCTGAATGAGTCAATGCTGTATTAACCAGAGCCAAAAAGCATATCTTTTCTTTGAAATGTGCCTTTATCTATATTAATTTTTTCTGTGGTTTTCATTTAATTGCATGGGGTTTCCTCATATCATTTTCTATTCTTGAGAAGTATCTTTCCACCAAAGATATATTTTTTACGCCTTGAACTTACAATGCATTCAAAATAGTAACTAAATTAATGTTAGTTCTTATCATTTCAGTTGATTCTTTTGTTGAACAAACACCAATTTAACTGCTATCAGTATATTTCAAGAAAATATAATATTCAGACATAATTGTTTCTAAATAACCTGACATTTTAAAAATATGCATGCTTCTAGTCTTACAAAGAAATTACAAAAACATTACAAATACTACTAGAAAATACTTTTCTATAGGTTTGTACTACTTTGTTCACTCCTAAACATTCTGTGGACTGTTTTCAGCAATAATTACTGAGACTATCTGTTCTTTTTCCATTGAAATCATGTAAAGCTTTAATTTTGGGAACTGCATGTAACTGTGTTAGATTAATATTAAAACCAGGCAGTGCATGACTAGCATTCTGAAAGACACTGATAATAGTGGCTCTTGTATAACACACACATCAAATGATGTCCAAACATACAGTCATTCACAAACTACATGTTTATGATTTGCCTATTGTGTTCAGACTATAACCGCAAGTCCCATCAGAATGAGAAGTAAGGTTTGTAGAGAGTGAGATTCCCTCTTTCATTCAGCCAATTTATCAACCAGAGGATATTATCTCACTCTACAACTCATTTACTGCATTTGCCACAAGTTCTGCTGAGCTCAATGACAGTTGCCCCTGCAAGTCAGGGGACAGACTGTTCCCATAGTATTTATGAATCACAATTGAAAGAAATGAGCAGTTGCCAACTCTTATACCTAGACCAGAGCTAAAGCCTTGTCACTAAGAAATGCGGCTGCTGAGACAATAAAAAGGATGATGCATGAGACTGCAGGGCATTGCAGTACTTTGCAGTCTGTAAGTAATTAAGAAGGATGTTGAACAACTTCCACAAGAGATAAATATCTTAAAAACAGAAGATTCAGAAATTTTTCCGCCAGGAATTAGCTGAAATGCCCTGCTTGCTGATACTCATCTCCAGTACAGCTTGCAATAGCAGAAAGATTTCAGATGCCTAGTGAGCATTAATTTTGTGAAAGCTCTCAATAGAAGGGCAAGCAGACGACCTGCATAACTGAAGACCAGCGATCCTGGTATTAATCCAGGATAGATTAATGAAAAAGTCATGTAGGATTTACATCACAAAGAATTAAAGGATAAGAATATTAATACTACCACCAGTCATCAGAGTACATTGGAAAGTACATCTTGTCAAAAAACTGATTTGATTCTTTGAGGAAAATGGTTCACAGACAGGTTTTAAGAAGTTGGGAACAACCTACAGCAGAAAATGTTTCTACTGGGGTCCATATTTAGCCTGATAGTACTCTACATTTTAATCAAATCTGTAGCTGTCATTGATCCTAGCTAAATGGCAAATGAGAGAAGGGCAGCTCAAGTACACTGCCAAACTCTAAACAGCTATGCAGCCGTCTGCTATCAATACAGTCTGGGAGACAAAGGGACTGAGAGCAGCCCTGCCGAGGAGGACTTGGGGGTACTGGTGGATGAAAAGCTGGACGTGAGCTGGCAATGTGCGCTCGCAGCCCAGAAATCCAACTTATGTATCCTGGGCTGCATCAAAAGAAGCATGGCCAGCAGGTCGAGGGAGGTGATTCTGCCCCTCTATTCCGCTTTCGTGAGACCCCATCTGGAGTACTGCCTCCAGTTCTGGAGTTCTCAGCACAGGAAAGACATGGACCTGTTGGATCAAGTCCAGAGGAGGGCCATAAAAATTATCAGAGGGATGGAACACCTCTCCTATGAAGACAGTTGGGGTTGTTGAGCTTGGACAAGAGAAGGCTCCAGGGAGACCTTATTGAGCCTTTCTGTACTTAAAGGGTGTTTATGAGAAAGATGAGAAAAAAATTTTTAGAGGTTGCGATAGGATGATTAATGGTAATCGTAATGGTTTTAAACTAAAAAAGGGAAGATTTAGAGTAGATATAAGGAAGGAATTTTTTACAATGAGGGTGGTGAAGCACCGGAACAGGTTGCCCAGAGAGGTGGTAGTGCCCCACCCATGGAAACATTCAGTGTCAGATTGGACGGGGCTCTGAGCAATCTGATCTTGTTGATGTCCCTGCTCATTGCAGAGGAGGTTGGACTAGATGACTTTTAAAGGTCCCTTCCAACCCAAACTATTCTATGATTCTATGAAAGTCATACATCTAGGAAAAAAGACTGTCGACCATAGCCACAGGCTGAGAAATTGCATCCAGGGTCAAAGAAAAAGTATTAATTAGGGCAGCTAGATACACAGATGTGTGAAGGTAAACTTCCATTACAGTGACACAGCAAAAGAGGCATCTATGATCCTCAGATACACAAAGAGCAACAAATATTGCAAAGCCAAGGGGATTTTAGCTACCATTTATAGCATTGGTGAGACTAATACTAGAATGCTTCCTGCAGCTTTGGTGTTCTTATTTCAATAAAGATGTTGAAAGTGCACAGAAAGTGTCACCTCAGTTATTTGAGAGCTCAAAGTAAATGCCTTGCATAGACAAAATAAGAAAGTGAGAGATGGTTTCCTTACAACATATCAAATATCTACATGGCAAAAAAAAAAAAAAATAATAAATTAATAAATCAGGAAAGTCATAACAAAACAAAACAAAAAAAAACCACTCAGCAGACAAAAGCTAAGCACAAGGAAATTTAGATGGGGAAAGGCTCTAGTTATTAACTGCAAGAATGATTAATCCCTGGAGCAACGACCAATGGACATGTAGTTTCCCCACATCTTAATGCCTTCACATAAAGATTGGAAGCTTTTCTGTAAGAGCTACATAAGTCAGATGCAACATATGCACCAATTAATAGCGAATTATTAAGCTCATTAGAGACATAAATGCTCATATTATACAAGACATCAGACCAGATGACTTACTGATTCCTTCTGTCCTTCACCCTAAAATTTCACTTAAAGAGCTAAACCCTATTCCAACCCAAATTTCATGTATTACTGACACGTGGGTGTTTTATGAGTCCTTGCTTCTCACAGAAAGCCCGCTGCTGGAGTGACCATGCATGAATTACGTGCAAATCCTACGCCATTGCCTTTCTCTGAGGTATAAACCATGATGGTCCTGATCTAAAGTAAGATCAAAATATAACATGTTAATTCTTAATTAAAAACGCTTTAATTGCAAATGACTTTCTACAATGTGTTTGCTCAAATAGTCTGTTCTGCAGCAGTCACTTAAGTAGTTCAGAAGATCCAGCACAGCATTATTTTTCTTTTATATGCAAAAGGGTTGTAATGAACCCCATTATGTAACCTGCTGGTGAAATAAGTATGATTTTGCAGAAGATACTGTAGAATTTGGTACAAGAAAAAAGGGTAGACACGAAGAATCTCTCTTTAACTCACAGTTAGCACTAATGATGACAGACTGTCAGGAAAGAAATATGAAGGTATATAATTAGTGGCTGGCATGCCTCAGGCATCACCCAGGTGTTAACAATACATAAAGGCTGGGCATGCAAGGACTAACCTCCTCCAAAGGTCCTTTGGTGTCTATCCCCCAAAGATTTTAATAGTGCCATTTGTTTTACAGTATTGTTGGACTAGCAACAATTGGTTATAACAGAATAGTTACAAGAAGCACACATAAATATAGTTCTTTTTTTTTTCCCCAGATATTCTGAATCCATACCCAAGATAACTCGTTATTAACCAAATTGTACAAAAACGTAACTTCTGAACACTATGTGCTAAACTGACATGCGTCCCTGCGAAACTGGTGGTGTATAGCTCCTAGAAGTGATTCTTTTGATTCGGTAGCACAATTCAAATGAGCAAAACTTTACTAACATTACAGAAGGTATGCAACACTTGCTTCCTATTAGATGAAGACTCACAACAGGAATTGAAAACCAGATCCTTTAACTGTTGTTAAATTCTGACTTAATTTGATATTCATTGTTCAAACGTCTTTAAAGTTTTAGTTCTCTGAAAGGGAAGCTGAAAGCTTACACTGTAAAATTGTTAATCAATCACCTCATGTGAACAGCCAGTGGTGACACACTGCAGCAATCAGCTTATGGACATCCTTTAGTCTGAAAGTTAATCACCCGGGTTATTCCATTTATTCTTACAAATACCAAAGCAATAGCAGAAACCTGGATCTGTTTCTGAGTGATTCATAAGCATGGATGGAAAATACAACCCCAATAACTACCTGACGAGCTCTGACACACACAAACACCCACGGATTGGCATACGGTGCAAAACAGTTCTTGTGGTTGCAAAAGAGTTTCCATTTATTCCCTGCTTTCCAAACTTGAAACTTTCAAAAACATTTCAGGCCAATAATTTCTGATGCGTTTTCTTCCCTCAATGGGTTTAGGGTATATTTTGTTCTTGGGGTGGGTTCTTTAGAAAAGTCTGAAAAAAGATACACCATCACTTTAAAATAAAAAGAAGCTTTAATATATTTTTTGCATCATTAAAAAATAATACGTGAAAAGAAAGTTCTCCCATTTCCTTTAAGGCCTGGAGCCAAAAAATTATTTAATTTTAAAATGTCAGCTTAGCAAGAAAATATTTCTCCATATGCACAGTGGGCTTTCCAGAAATATTTGTTTAAGGGCATGATACACCTCTCATTCACGTCAGACTTATATTGACTTCAAAGGCTTTAGCTGAGGCCCTACAGGTACATTTGGACAGTGGTGAGCTTTGCCATGCATAAATCTGTAGTTAAGTACACACAGAAATGCCAAGTCCCATTAATTACTCCAGTATGGTCAGGGCAACTTTTCAAATGCTTCAAGAAACTCAGGAGCCATCCAAAAGCCCCTCCTCTCCGAAGTCCATCACCTTCCTCAAGCAAGACTGTCCTGTGAGCTACAGGGCTAAGCTCTTGAAGATGTCACAGCCTTTATTCCTTTTCTTACACTTCTGATTGAACATAATGTTTCTTTGCTTTCTCCGCACATGCTTAAATGAGTTAGCTGAAGTGCCTGTGTTGAACTCAAAGGGTGTCTGTGGATGTGGCTAAGCTCAACAGGCAGTATGCATGAGGAGGTCTAGCTTGGGCATTGACAGCGACATAGCCTTAGTGTAGCTTTGCACCTGGACTAAGAGCTGTCACCTCTGGGTTAGCATGGATATACTGCTCCCAGATGTGGAAATATGACCAGATGCCTGGTCACTGCTGTCTGAGGAAGCTCAGAACTCCACACACTGAAGATTAGCATTGCAACACAGGGAAGTTGGATCATCTCAACAGGTATCCAGAACTGTACATTCTATAGGGAGTGTTAGACGTGTCAGACTACAGCTCACCAGAAGAGTGGAAGTAGGACTAGCGACTCACCTTCCTCGCCCCTATATATACCAGCTAGCGCTCTGCCTCAAGTATTCTTTTTTTTCCCCACGCCATCTTTAACTCCTGCAGAATATATGACTTGCCAGAGGAAAACTGACATGTAGAAAACAACTTGGCAGGAAACAATGTCCTTCTGAATGCTACTTAACTCTTCAGATCAGATGTTTTACTAAGTTTCACGTTTCAAAAGTGCAATTAATTCTGTCAATTGATTTGCCACTTCCATTTCCACATAATGCTCTATTTGAAAATGTAATTCCTATGTACGTCACCACAAAACAGAATTTTAGGAACAACATGTTAATTTACATGTCTAGCATGGATCATACATCAGTAAAAGTACTCTCACTTTATTTTAGAGGATTTTTGAGTTCTGCTTTCTGAAGAAGCCTTGTCTCATTATAAGAGACAATTCTAAAGTATATAACATTTGCTGTTGTGATGTTCCAATTATGAAATCTCCAACATCCTTAAATACAAGTTTTATGCTTTTGTTCTCATTTGAACCAAATTTTCTTTAACTCCTTCTGTAGATGGCTCTATTTGTCAGTATCTATTTTGTATTTTCTACCAAATGTTTTCTTGAAATGTGAAGAGAAGATGACATAGATTTACTTTAGTATTTTCTACTTTCTGACTACCAGAGCTTGTTTTCAGGTGTGTGTTTCACATGTAATGTTGATTGAGAAGCACCACACTCTTACTGTTAGTATTTTATTTTATCGCACTTTTTACTCTTTTTCCTTTTCCTGTTGAATTTAATGCATACAAGTTCATTGAGTCTCATTCAACACATTAAATTTTTTAGCTGCTAGCTTAAGCTAAGAATCACAGCTCTTACATACAGCTTAACGCACCTCCTTTAACTCTCCTTCCTTCCTTTCCTCAGATCTGTTGGTGCTACCCATGCCCCCTAAGGCACAAGCGTCTGTTGCAACTCTTTAGTTGCTGTCGCTCCCTGGACTATTACTTCATTCTCTCTTTCCTTTTCCCCCTTTGCACCCCAGACAGGGTGTGGTGCATTTCTGTAGCGAAATGTCTTCAGAAGTAGCGCTTCTTAGCATTCCTAGAGTGGGTTGCAAACCTGCAGTGCCAGGCTTCGTTCCCCTGTAGCTCACACCTATTGCCCCACAACACCCCAGCCTTTGGCTCTCCACCCCATCACCTCAGGGGCCACAAGTGTGCAACCTATCCACCACGGAAAAAGCTGTCATCCGGCAGTCGTGCAGGCAAGAGGTGGCAATTATGTTCTCCCAGAGCAAGAGTGATATCCGAAGCAGCTCATCCTGCAGGCGTTCAGTGCTTCATACCTGGGGAGAGCCTCTCCCATGGCTTTCAGTATGTCCCCCACAAATACATATGTTGTAACCCAAGACAGCACAAGCATGCAGCAAACCGCGGTGGTCAAACTGCGTAACTCACAGCTTCGCATGCCTGCAAGGGGTGAGACTGTCTGTGGTACGCCGAATCTCTGCAGGTGCTTTCTCTGAGGGCCAGCTAAATTGAACCATTATGTAGCTGCCACAGGCAAAGAACACAAAATTGGGCAGTTAGCACAGCTCAACTGACACGTGTTAACTTGCTGGGCTGAATGTGTAAGATCAAACGTTTCCTATATCTTACAGTACACATCAGATTCACTACATATCAAAAATTACCATGCAGAATCTAAATAATCAAACTTAAAATTAAAAAAAGAATTAACCCAAAACACTTTTTGGTACAAATTGCCTTTCTGTTTACACGTCCAAAACAGGATAAAGGGAAGCATCTATGGAGTATGTTAAGGATCACGATCTCTGCTGTCTGTATGGAGAGCGGAACCAAGTTTTAGCAAGTTTACGACACAAGAGACAGCAGGAACACCGTGTGGTGGCAGCTGCAGCAGCTTAGCACTGCAGCCCAGCAGAAACGCCAGGATCCCATGAGGTCTCTCCCAGAAAGCAGTACTTTTGGTCACTGTCTACAAATGCAGCCTCACTACTTAGCAGTCATCTTTCTCAAGGGATGACGCATGTGAAAAATTACTCCTGTTGTTTGCCCACCATAAAAATCTTGGGCGACACTCCACTATGTCATGACAAACCTGAAGCCACTTCAGCAATAGCCCACTGAGATTTACAGTGCCAGATCAGTAGTGTATGGAGGAGCCAGAAGCACTGCTGCCATGACAGAGTGGACCGTCACCCAAGCTAATTTACCCTGCTTCTCAGGTGTTTGCTCCTGGATGATTGTCTCTTTTGTCCCTGTTTATCAGAGGTTGTTTCAAAGATGCTTCAGGAATGCTATCTGTGGCAGCCCCATGCCAGCCCTTTGAGGATTTATGAAATAAGGATCATGGTTTCAGGGCCTATTAATAACAAAATGAGCAAATAGTGTAAGACAAAAGCTACTGATTCAAAATTATGTTCATTAATCTTTCTGCATTAATCACCCTGCTGCATGTGGCACCTTGTAAAGCTTGTGTATCTCCTCGTAACTAGCCTCAGATCACTTTGTAGTAGTCCAGACTGGATGGGAAAAAGGCATAAATGACATTGTAAATGCTTTGTAATCCATTTATTCCATTTGTTAATTTGTCATCATGCTAACTACCTGCAAAACAATGTTTGTCAAATGCCACATGAGTGCAACACATCAATCATGACAAGATGCAGGGCACACAAATATGCTTTAGGATGCTGACTTCCACCCTCTGGTGCTTCATCCCTGGTTTGTTGATTTGGTTATTTGTTTGTTTTGTTAATGGGTGTTGACTACAAGGTCTTTTCTTTTCTTTTTTTAAATTCAGGGCATGTTTTGAATTGATGGATTTGGTCATCTCTAAACATTCAGCACCTCCAAAATGCCAGAAAAATAAATCATACACATGTATAAAAATAATCATACAGATTTAAAAAGCAATATTTTTTTTGTCCATTTGTGTGCAATCATTTCAGTACAACAACACAATTAAAATGCTGTATGGAAAGTACCTTTTCCAAAATTTGTTTGCTATTAAAGCAGTTTATGGTTTTAATGTGGAATAGAAAGAACCTGTAAATAATCTTCTTACTATTGCAAGGAATGCAATTTTAATACTAATTTTCCCGGATTTTAATTAATTAGGTAGTTTAAATTTCTTTATTTATTCATTACAGTTTCATACTTTACCTTAGTTTTAGGTGATAGGTCATTGAAGCCTTAGGGAAACAAGTTGCAACACAATCCTACTCAAACCACACAGACCAAGTTTCCTGAAGACACACATTTCATTGTCTAGTCCCTACCTACATTCATAATTACCACTAGAATAAACAGCAGTTAAATAAACCTACTGTGGGTTTAAGTCTTTGTCCGTTATAAAAAAAAAAAAAAGAGATGAAACTGTCCAGACCTAAATTGTGGCTGTGTGTTCCTTCCTAATCCTTCCCACTCAGCCTACATTTCTGAAGTTAGCAGGCACTTAATGACTCTGAAATGTGCTTTTCCTTCTTGTACCTCCTTCTACAGGAGAAAGGCTCAGATTAGTCTTGCTCTGGATTCACTGGTGCACTTAATAACTGTTGATTTCTTCACTGTCTTCTAATATTAACATAACGGAGAGGAAAATAAAAAATAAATAAAGAAGGTGTTCAGATCCTGAAACACAGACAAAAAACCGCCCAGCCGAGCTTCACAAGTGATCGCTCTGGGCAGCGCAGGAGCCACTACAGCGAGATGCGATACTGCAGTGTGCTTTCGCTGGAGGAGCCGTCTACCAAGTCCAGTGAATCCCACCAACCAGCCTAGTTAACCAGCTGCCTACCTGTGCATGGATACATGTGCAATTGCGGAGTGGCTGGATTTCACAACTGCTGTTTAAGTTCAGAGCGTTCACTAATAGTAATACAAAAACGAATGTGAGGCAAAGTACCTGCTAACTCAGTATCCGAGGAAAACTGGGATGACGTGGTGGTACTTAAAGTTGTTCTGTCCTATCACCGGGCATCTTATAAATGTTTAGAGAAGGAAGTTCCTTCTAGCTCTGCCCAGCTTTTCTTGCCCACTGCAAGTTGTGTATCTATCTACACTTTTGGTTGCTATGGGGTTTTTTGTAGGGATCGTGACTCTGATTCCAGGCTGTTCCTTGGACTCTGAAAAGTTACAATCTGGGGAGTTGCACAGGGATGCACAGGGAAATTCAGAGGTATTGTGAAAACCCTGGAAGGTATGGTTTGCAAATTCAAATTAAGGTGGTTGTGGGACGTGTCAAATGGCATCTCTACAGAAGACGCATCAACTCAAATTGCAGACAGAAGCCTTGGGGAAGCAATTGTTCTCCTCAATGATGAAGGACCAAAACATTTTTTTGCAGAAGCCTCACAGCAAAAGCTACGCTTGCCAAGAGCACTAGCCAACAGCTTGTTTTGAGCCGACAGAAGTCATGGCAGGAATTTGCAAGTCTTGCCAAAACCCTTGTAACTAGAAGACTGATAATCAGATATACCCACAGGTGAGAAAGCATTCTCACAGTGGCTTGTAAAAATCTTTCTCTGTCCAATTTGCTTTTTGATACACAATAGCTAGATTTTTACAGTTAGACAGGGTGTTTTCCCAGCTTGTAACTAGTACTTTTAATTTCTGTATGGATCCCTCTCCTGTTCAGATCCACAGGAACAGCCTCTTTTGAACAACATTCAGGCAGTTTTGCTTGTCCTGAAAATGTTTCTTACTTGTTACTGCTTCTGACTGTTTTACTGCCTGGTTCGCCAACCTTCAGCACCATGTATTATGAATCATAAAATATTAATCTTGAGTCTTTAACAACATAAATAAGAACCTTGTTTAAACAAGAACAAACAATCTTTGAACAGGGTTATGCTACTGTGAATGAAATTCCCATTACTTTGATAGTGCCAGGCTTCCAGCCTGGATGCTTTCTTCCTAGTTCTTGAAGTTTCAGAAATAAAAATCCCAGCAAAAAAGCATAAGAGCATAATTTTGTTTTCATTTTCATGATACAAGTGAAGACATTAGCTAAATACATAGATTTCAAGTTTACTTCAGGATCTATTCACTAACACTAAATAATTGCATGCTTTTAACTAATTATTCTATTTATTTAACTAATAACTTCAAATAATTTTAATATTACTCTAATTTTAAGAAGTATTACCCCAAAACGCCAATAGCAAAAGAAAAGTGAAGGGACTCTCTTAGCCAGCGAAATACATAACAAAGAGAAATGAATTACATTTAAAAGGCATCAGACCTTTAACACCTCTGCTAAGCATCAAATCCAGAGAAATAATAAATAATGCACTACAGCTCATGTTAATTCTAACATTATTCATTCATGAATGAACAGGAATAGGTAGCTAACTCAATAATGGCACTTTTCTAGTATATCCATGGTAATGTAAAAACTATGTTGGCATTTTGGGTTGGCTTTTTTCCCATAAAATGCAGGTACCATAAAACACTGTGCAGGGACCTGNACAAGAGGCTGTGACAGTATCTTAATATTACCTCACATGCAAAACCAGCACAGTTTCAAGCAAGTAATAGGGACATGACATAAGATGTTGTCAAGCATTTAATAAAGTGGGTGCTGCTGTCATAATTTTTAAATGGATAGGTTACTTTTGCTTTAGTGTTAGCAGAATTGTTACCCACTCTCAGATGGGTTTATATGTAAGGCTAAAATTATCAAATCCCTAGGAGTCTTAAATGTTTAGTCACTTGGCTACCTCTTCAAGGTAAGCAGCATTTACATGAAACCGAAAGATCTATTTACTGAGTGGCTCGTGGGGTATATTGTACAATTAAATTAAAACATGGGATTTGCAGCATTTAAAAATATTTTTCCCATTTTTTTTTACTCTAATTGGGGTTTTTTTTATAGCATGTAAATTTTTTATTAAACTAATGGCAACCATATAAGGTTAGAAGTCCTTATTTTATCCTCTAGTTATTACAACATAATTCTTTGAATAAACACAGAACTTCCTTTTTTGTTAACATATTTCCCATGACCAAACAGCTGCTACAAATGGCAGAAAGAAAATACACACACATGAGCATACAAAACCACCACTCATGTCACTTTACACTATCATTCTGTTTTCCTTTTTAGGTCCTAGACCTGCATTTCTTGCATATTCCAAACTGCCATTACATTTCTAGGGGGTTTTAAGTGCTCAGAACATGTATTCAGCATCTATGTAAAATATAAATAAAAGTGGACAGTAAAAAGAAAAATCTTTGTGGTCTAGACACTTACATGGCTTAACGCAATTTCATTTGAAGGACTTAATTAATAGGCTTTCCATTAAGTGAAGTGCAAAACAGATAGTCATTCTTTTCCAGTGTGAGATTTGCATACGCCGTGTCTGCATGTCCAAGATCAGAAAGAAAATCTTGACCTGCAGCTACTCTAAATTCCAGTTCAAGACACTCTAAATTATTTTATATATCCATATTAGTCCTACACAAATGACAAATAACAAAAACGTGTATTTGGCAAAACTAAGGTGATTATTTCTTTGAAAAAAACTGAATTCTCACTTTTTTTGTATAAAATGCTATTATTGGAAAATGTCACGCTAAGCACAGAAATGTAAGCCCATTTTATGCTAACTTAGTTTGGATCTGAAATTCATTATTGCAGTTTCGAAATACTGTAAGAGGCTCTATCATTTCTAAAGGAACTCTTTGATTTAATGCCCTAAAAATGAAGTATCTCATTCAGGTAAAAAGATCAGTCAGATTTTGTAGGAAATGGTATTCCAGTTCCTGGAAAAGTAGAAATTCAACTTAAGCATATCATAAAACCAATTTTTAGTGTAAAAATTACTTCCTGTAGCTGTAATTTAACTTTGCAAAAATAAACAACATAAAACTTTTTTCAGACAAGAAAAATCTTATATTTTACGTTCCAGCACAGTATACTGTGGGCCCTGAAACATTTTTTTTAATTCCAAAATTGTTGGGTTTTGGTTTTATTTTTTCACTCAACCTGAGTGCAGTCAGGCTACATGCTTTGTCTGCAGGGAGGGAGAATAGGGCTTTAGTGTGACAGATGAGTCTGGTGAATACTTTTGTGAAATAATAAAAATAAATATGTCAGCTTGTCATTAAAAGAAATAGGTTGTCATTCTTTGTTTATTAGTCCTGCCTGCAACCCAGGGTTACCTACTGTGTATAAATAGGTTTGCTGGATAACTTGATTTCCTGTTTCTTTGTAAAAAAATTTAGAACAATTGGCTCATTTATAACACTTGTTAAGTTAAAAATCTGAGGGTTTATCATTTCCCTTAAAATCTGTACATTTTATATAATAGAGGAGAGGCTATTCTAATTCTGGTTTATTCTAATGATGTCTATGAGAAAAGTAAGAACAGTGCATGGTAATAGTTGAAGTGTCAAACGAACTTCATAGCAGAACCAGAAAGAGCCTAAATGATCACATATATATATAAAAAAAACACATTAACAAAACCAGAGAAGGGTCAGTGGTCACAAGAGCCACAGAATTGCTGGATACACTGTAGGCTTCTCCTGAAGCCTAATACAAATGTCTCTATTATAACATACACCTTACAGTGACACTGGTCCCTTTGTTCCTAAATACAGCCTTGTGTAAAGATGGAGCGCTGTAATTAAAGGAAATAACTAAAGTAAATTACTATTTACAGCAAATTGAAGTAATACAGTGCTTATTTTTCAAAATGTGCCTGGCTCAGGCGGCTTCATTTAATCATGCTTTCAAATATTTCTGTCACAGACATCTATAGGTTTGATCTGCTAGTAAGAGAGATGTTTTGAGAGCTCGCTCCCTGCCTTTGCTCATGTCAGCCAGGGAAAGTTAATAAACTTAGGACATCCGTTCAAATTATCGCTTTCTCCTATACGTGGCCTAGCAGGCGAGACACCTCACCTGATTTCCAGAGCCAAGACAAAAGGAGGAAAGACAACAAGCCCCCATAATGAAAGCACTGAAAGGTGTTTATTTTTGGATACTGTGTCCCAACCCTGGGACTCTCTCCCTGATGAGATCGCTGTGTGAAAAGGCACCGTGCAGCTTTCAGGCTGTATCCGTACCTTCTGGTGTGCGAGGAGAAGGTAGATTTTGATGCCTCAGTGACCAGATCTCCTTCCAAGTAGTTTGCTAAATTCCCACTGGCTAGCAACAGCAAAGCTGGAAGTGCACTAGATGGAAACCAGGGGCCACGATAATTGTACGAAGGCCTGCTGAGATTTTCCTAACTGCTTCCAGTAAAAGAAAAGAGTCCCCTAGTAACAGTGGTAAGTCCCACAAGAAGGAACAGTACACTATGTTCACTCATATATGAATAACACTTATTTTATCACATGAAGTTATAGATCCAGGTGCCCTAATGGAAAGAGGGCTCAAACAAATACATCACTGCGTAAAAAACCTTGCCATTATTCCCTCAGATATGACTTGACTTGCAGTCAGTCCTCTGTCATCTCTAACACAAGGGGTGTGTTGTAAGCAGTTAGAATCAGGAAGATTATTAATTTTTATTTGGTATTGTAACCAATACAAACAGGATTATGTGAATTCCATCTTTTTTGTTTATACAATCTGGAAAAAAGGAAATCAATTTAAAGGGCAATGTGATTGACCATTAAAGGTAGGAGATTACGTTGCTATGACAGGACACTATGAGAACAAAACCTGAGGGACAGATTCTGATCTGTCTTGCACCTTTTTATGCTGGTTTAATTATCCCAAATTCAGTTTTAATACTAAATATAAGGTGATTAATCCCAACAATTATAAAAAGGGTAAAGCTTTCTGATCTTTTTTACAGTTTTGATTTTTAAAGGCTACGTAATATTCTACTACTAAAAAGATAAAATCCCGTTGACCACTACCTGACTTTGTGCACATTTCCACTGCAGGGGGGGGGGAATAATCTGAAAGCCCAGGAGCACAGAAGTAAAAATCTACCGGAGGTGAAGAGCTGTGCAGACCCAGCTGTGGGGATTCGAGGTACAGTGCTGGTTAACCAGGAAATGCCACAAGCATGAATCGTCTTTGTGCTCACGGAGTGCCAGATTTTGAGACCACTGAGCGTTAGACAAAGCAGAACAGCAGCTACTAAATTAGTCTGCGTTCCCAGCCTTGCTCCAAGATGAAGGTGAAAAAAAAGTATCTTCAGAATGACTTGTGAGAGCTCAAACGATTGAGCTTACTGTCTCACAGGCAGTGGGAAAAAGCATCTGGAGAAGACAAAAAATGCACCATTCGATGTTCTGTCAGAATAGTTCGAGTGCCTCTGTCTCAGTGGAAGAAAACAAACCAGCGATGATACATTTAGTGAGGCAAGAAACCCGCACTTAGATCAGACCAAAGAATCATTTGTTCCAACGTCAAGCTCCTGACAGAATCTGCCTGAGAAAGGCAATGTGAACATAGTGCAGGGTACGAACGAAAAGAGGGACAGCATTGAGTCAGACGGCAGGTTCCACCAATAACTGAGTATCTGGCCTCTAACAATGGTCACTCCTTGTCAAGCATGCAGTGAGACTTCTCCTGGATGCCCTCTGAGATGCAGGTGATGACTACTTTGAGCCAGAAGCACCTTTGCATTCCACAGCTGTCGATCTGGTGGGGTTTGAGTTACCTTTTATGAACCCATCTAAAATGATCTTTCCTTCTCATACACCCTCCCAGCTTCCAGTACGCTTGAGATTTTTAAAACAGTACTTTAAATCTGCATTTTTGCATGCAGTAGCCCTAATGGCTTTATCTACCATATATTCTCCTTGTCTCCCACAGCTAAAAGTCTCCTCAATAGGTGCTAGTTTCTCCTCCCTCTCAAGCTATACAAATTGTTCTCCTAAAATATGCCAAGTTCTGCTTCAAGTTTTGAAAGAGAGTGAGGGAAATGAAAAGTTCAGAGTGAAACTCACCATAGTGTTGCTTACCCTTGGCGGGGGAGGAGCCTGGCACAGCTAGAAGCAAACCAGCGTTAACTCACAAGTGAGGAGAAAGGTGCCACTAAGCCCAGCTGAACCACAGGGTGACTGTGGCGTAGAGCAGTGGTCACACCGTGGGGGTAAGTGTAGGGAGATTATCACATTGAGAGTTTAAATCTGTTGAGTAGGAGCAAGTGTCGTTATAGTAATATATAAATTGGACATTTGAGGTATTATCAGAGTTAGATGAGTGGCTGGAAGAGATTATCAGTAATCTTGGATGACTGCAGAACCGCTATCTCCTCCCTAAAAAGCCCCAGGTCAAGAGCAATACAGTGGTGCTGGTTAGTGAGCGGGTGGAACAAGAGAGCTGAGCAGCTGGAAGAGCTCAGGAGTAAAAGCTGGTGTTCCCTGCATGCAGAACAAACCTGATACCTGATACTTTATCCAGCTCTCCTTGCTCCCCAGGCATGAAACGGCTTATTTTGATCTCTCCTATCTACACATCTTGGATGGAAGGGTCAATTTAAAAACTAGGAAAAACAATTTTCTAATGCTTTCCCTGTCTGTAGGCTACTTGGAAGAAATTACAGACGTTAATCAAAATTCTAGATAAAAAAAGATTTTGGCTAACATTTATTTTCAGAACAATGTTCCTGGCACAGGGGGAAAGACATCACATATAAGGCCTCCAGGATCCAAGGTCGCTAATTATTGGCAGAGTTCTACAGTCAGTGTATCCTTTATCATTCTCCTCTCTGAGTAACTTCAAATTCTGTATATGAAATACAATACTAGAGGAGGGAGAAGAGAAATCTGTAAAGTATATTTATTTAAGGCATATATGATTTTGACTTTGCTTCCTCTTCCTGACCTCTCATTGATCTGGATCCTCTGCTCCTGGATAACTTTACACTCTATATCTATGCTTATCTTTTATTATTCAAAGGCATGGGAACCATGAAAGCAACTTGAAAAAAAGAATCTCCTTTTGCTACTAAAACAAAATCAAATTATTTTCACTGATTATAAAGAAATTTTTACTGCTCAGTTACAAAGCCAGTGAAAAGCTAATTTTAAACTTATGAGATATTGACCATTAAAGTAGCCTATTCAGGTCTGTGTAATAAGAGCCAGTAGTGGTAATCAGTCTTTAAAATAATTTATTCAAAAGCATTTTCATTCAAAATATTTCTATCTCTGTTTAAGAACTGTGGAATGATTATAACTGATAAGGCTGCGTTTCATACAAAGCATTAAGTGATTGGAAAGCGGATGAAAATTATTCCCTTTTCAGGGGAACTCATCTTGTGAAAGTAAGAGTTTCGAAAAAGCTTTTGGAATATTCCTGAAAACATCTTAAATTTTCATACGATAAACAACAATATCTGCTCTTGAGCTTTTGTTACTTTTTGAGGAAAAGGAAAAACAAGGTGTTTTGTGACTCAAAATAAAAGCCATTCAGACTGAAAGTATATTTTGATATTCAGTACCGGACACATGTAGTCAGTACTGTAAATCAGGGTTGAAATGCTCTGATCTAAACAAAACACAAACATCAATGTCACATTTTACTTTTCTACAAAGGCAGAAGACTGCTGAAGGACAGGGACTACAGCAAAGAGCCTCTATGAGAAAAGTCAGTGGAAAAGAAGGAGCAGCAAGAATTGACTGTTAGCAAATAGGTTTCTAGTAAGCAGTTGGATCGAGCTGAACACCTCTGTGATAAGAGAGATTATTTAAAAAGGGGTCTAAAAAGGCAGCGAAAGCCAAGTGAGAGCATCCTGGCCTGTATCAGGAGCAACGTGGTGACTAGGACTAGGGAAGTGATCATCCCCCTGTACTCGGCACTGGTGAGGCCCCACCTCGAGGTCTGCGTTCAGTTTTGTGCTCCTCATTACAAGAAGGACATTGAGGTGCTGGAGTGGGTCCAGAGAAGGGCAACGAAGCTGGTGAGGGTCTGGAAAACAAGCCCTGTGAGGAGCAGCTAAGGGAGCTGGGGTTATTTAGCCTGGAGAGAAGGAGGCTGAGGGGAGACCTCATTGCTCTCTACAACTACCCGAAAGGAGGTTTTAGCGAGGTGGAGGTTGGTCTCTTCTCCCTACTAAGGGATGACAGGACAAGAGGAAACAGCCTCAAGTAGCTTCAGAGGAGGTTTAGATTGGATATTAGGAAAAATTTCTACACCTAAAGGGTTATCAAGCATTGGAACAGGCTGCCCAGGGAAGTGGTTGAGGCACCATCCCTGGAGGTTTTTAAAAGACAGGTAGACATAGTGCTTAGAGATATGGTTTTTGTCAGAGTTAGGGTGATGGTTGGACTCAATGATCTGAAAGATACCCTCCAACCTAGGCAATTCTGTGATTCTATGATTCTATGTAAGGAGAGGTGTAACAGATGATGGGACAAAAAGCGAAACCGATAATTATGGAATGGCCCAGGAGATGGTAATGAGCAGAGATGGGGCAACTGGGGGGGTGGATGGTGCGATATGAAGCACAAAACCAGTAAGTGCATGTGGGAAAAGGCAAAAAGAAAATCAATAAACTGCATTTTAAAAACTCTGATAGTCCAAAGGCCTGAGGAATGTCAGAAAAACTTGTAGGTACAAGATGTCTTTGATCAAGGAGAGGAATGACCAATTTGGTGTTGAGCAGTGGTGGAGAGGAGGAAGGCAGCATGGGGCATTGCCTGCCCCTGCCAGCCCCTGCCCCAGGAGGGGCCTTCGTGTTACCCACCGGTGGGTGAGCCAGCAAGAGTGGGCAGGGGAGGGAGCGGGTGGGAACCCTCTCCGTGCTGCACCCACCAGCCCTTCCCAGGGAAGGTCTTTCTGAAAAGTAGCCAAGGAGCACACTGAGGCACTCGGTGTGCAACGGTGCCCGGCATTTTGTTTAAGGCTTGAACCTTAGTTGTGACTGAGCCTGGAAGGAGGAAAATGAAAGCAAGAAAAGAACATGAATTATTAATGTTTCTACATTATTGTGCTTGGAAAGCAATAGCCAGGGAGCTGGATGGAAGGGAAAGGCCTTACAGCGGGGAAGCTGGGGGGCTTGATGTATCCCTCAGAAAAGGTGAGGTGTAGAGGTGGCATTTTATTATTACTCTTACAGCTCTGAAAAAAAGCAACAATCACTCATCCTGATCAGCAGTATAAACATGGAAATCAAGCATTATGGAACTTAAGGCTACAAATTAAATTAAGATAGCATCAGAGGCAAAACAGAGGCTTCTTGTGTCTGGAACGTTTTGATCTGTGACAGCCCGTACCAGCAAAGAGTTAGTCTGGCCAACCTCCTGGCATTTTTCTGTTTCTGATTTTTTTTTTTCCTATGTGAGCACCTAAACAGAGCTTCAATGCCCAACTATTTTCCTTGCCTTATTACTACTTGAGTGTAGCTAGTGATTTTGAACACCGTTCAGAAGCATTTGCAATTCTGTGTACCTCCTTACATGCCCATCTGTCATCTACTGTACTAAGATACTCTTCTGAATAGCACGCTATTTCAACCAGCCTGGGACTTGTAAACCATGAGTGGGAACCAGGTGGCCATCATATACAAACAAGGATTCTTGAAAAAGCAAGACATTTGACAAACCTGCCTGCTTGTTATTTGGCATACTTAACATAGGCTGTGGAGAAGAACTGTGCCCTCCTGTTTCTCCAGAGAATTTCTGCAGCAGTAGCTTCCTCTGCATCACCACATAGCAACTTTTTCCACGTAAGGGGGAAAAAAATAAAGGAATGCAATTTATAATATATGTTTTTCACAATAACTAGCAATACGATCAATAACTAGCAATAGAAATGTTCCGCTAGTGGCAAGGAACATTTTATGGTCTCAGCTCCATCAGCTGACATTACTAAGAAATACATGCCATGGTTCCCTTCACAAGACAAACAATATTGCGGCTACAAATTCTCTGTGTTTCTTACAGGCTTGTTGTAATCTTTATTTTCTTTCACATGCTATTTCCTAGGTTATAAACAGATGCTTTGTCCCATCCTGCGGCACATCTACAAAACTTAACTGAACATTTTAATTTAGACTTCCGCTGAATCACTGCAGTCCAAACTTGCTAATGAATCTTTAAGAATGCCTTAAGGAGGAGAAATTTAAGCCTGTCTATAAGTAAGATTCTGTAAATCTAAAAATCCTCTCTGACCATTAGGGTCTAACATTAAGACCCTCAAGTAAGAGCTTTTAACTCTCTTATGGTTAAAATCAAAGCTTTCTTGACTCAAGCACTTGATGGCTGATGCCAGGTATTCCTGGATGAAATGGGCTGGCCTCAGGCAATCAGTGCCCAGACAATGTAGAATCTTGTATAGATGAGCCCAGAACTGGTATAGGAAATAAACAAGGGGACATGCAATCCCCAAACAGGTTGTATAATGGGTTTCTTTTAAAACATTCTCCTGTGGTCTCCATGTCAGTTCAAATACAGTCTATAGAGGCAAAGGTCTGGAAATTACCTCAAGTGTTCATCTTGACCAGCCTCATTCCCTAAATAAAGTCTACTACATTTATACTATTCTTGACAGATATTATCACTGGAGGTCTTTACATCAACCAACTTATTCCTTTGTCTTTATTTACCACAAGGAAACATCTGCCCTATATATTCCTTTCTGAATTTGAAACCCTCTCACCACAAATTTAAAAAAAAAAGAAGAAAAAAAGTGTTTCCTTAGGCTTGGCAGAAGCCTTTTGTATATATTTGTATATTTGAAGCCTGCTCCCCTTTACCCCACCTCCAGTCTTCTCTTCGTATGGAGACACTGTCTCTCCAAACTCATAGGCCACTACACGCTATAGACCATGCTTTTGGTTCTCATCCCTAGTTATCCGTGTTGTGGACCTGGCTGAAACACCAAGGACCTCTGTCAGTTTGCATGCCTGGTTTTCTTTCCTAGGAGTTGAGGCATGTAGGAATTGACAGAAGTAGGAGAGGGCAGAGCCCACAAATGGACAGGGTCTGTAGCCAGACCCTGGGAGGGAGGAAGGACTTTCTGACTCTCACCATGTTCTGCTCCAAGCTGCGAGAGCACACTCCACACCATGGCACAAATTGCTGTGGCAAGGTCTGAATTTTATGAGAAAAATGCTTCTGCTAGACACTATTCAGTGAAAATAATGAATTTTTGGTCTCTCTCAGTAGTACTCGTTAGATAAAAGTGTTTCCTTCATCCATCTCAGTGTCACTGCACATACACCAGTCTAACTTCCCCTCCTGGTTTGGAGGAAAAAAAAGTCAACAACAAACGATTAGCTTGTTTTCCTAGGTTGGTTTTCTTTCATTCTCATTACCTGAATTCAACTGACATAGGGAGGACAGCAGGGCTGCCAGATTGGGAAAGGGATCTGCTCCTTGTATTGCTAGCAGGATTGTGGATTGACTCCAGGGGCAAACTAACATTCCACAGGCTCTTCCCCTCTTCACTGTAGAGACCACAGGTGCCACATTTGGTATCTCCTAGCACACAAGTCTACACAGCAAATACCCCTTCTTGAGTCAGGAACTTGGTGCTGAGTGTCCCAGCCCAGAGCCTCGATGGATGAGTCCTACAGTTAGACCAAACCAGAAGTCACAAAAACATTCATTTCTAAGCACAGCTGATTTCAAATTAATGAAAACTACACTCCTAAATAGCTTTCTGAACCTTATTCCCCCTGTCCACCTTATCTTGTGTCCATTATGTACTGAAAAATTTTTAGTACATGTTTGTAGGAGGAGTAACACCTAGTTGGGCAGCAGCCATTTGCTGACATATGAAGAGGGAAGCCCAGATTTGGTATACATGTAAAAATTTTATTTTTAAGTGATTAGCTGATGGAACAGACACCAAGCAGATTCAAGGAACCAGCATGTGAGCAACAAGTGATCGTTGACATCACTTGAGATAGTTGTAATCATCTTTAAAGCTTGGAGAGGAACATACGAAAATATTTCCCAAGAGGATAAGCATGATGGAAAATGGATGGACTGAAAGCAAATTGAAGATATGTCGTCTTTTCTGTGGTGCTGTTGATTTTGAACCAAAAATATAAATAAGAATATACAGATTCAGAAAGCCACAATAGGAGACAAAGGACAGAAATTTTTGTCAGTGTTTATTGTTGACTACATTACTGTAATACACTTTTTTCAATGCCATGTGCAACTGACAGAAATTAGATGTGATTACCTTTCTGTTTCTGGGACTTATCTCACTCTTTTTTGTTTCATGAACAGTAGGCCCAAAAATGTGTAAAAAATAATTTCTTCAATAAATTCTGTGTCTCTATAAAAAAAAAAAAAAAGCAAAAAACCAGGCATTAATAGATACAGATACTTTTTATATACCAGGAACTTCTGATAAAACACAGAGTCCATAAATGGAACAAGGCTCTGGAGATATTCAAATGCATCCACCAGTCATTAATGAAATCCATTATGTTGTTGTTAGAACAAAAGTCAGGGGAGTAATAGCAAAAAATGTTGCTGAAAATCAGACATCACTAGGCACGAGAATACATACCTCCAAAGAAATGCCTAAGAAAATCCCATAATGTTGCCTGTACGTACACACATAGCATTACAGCTATAAGCAGTTACTCCTGCTAAAAGGAAAATTCCAAATTATTTCTGTAGTTTCTAGTTTTACCCACCACCTTTCTGAATGTATATTCCTTTCAGCTTGTTCCAATATGTTAGAAGGTGAAGAACACAGTGCTCACTACCGAGAATCAGTAGAAATTTGTTGAACTAAAAAATGCTCAACAGCTTCTCTTTTAGGACTTCTTGATATATACTAGCCCTTCTAATTTTTTTTTAATCCTATATTTTAATAAGCTTATTTGGTAAGAAATACTTATTGTACGTGCTCAATATCTTCATGGCCTTCATCAGTTTTTTTTCAAGAGAAGAGTATGATCGAATATGGTAACTGTCAATGGATGAGAAAAATAGAACAAGGAAATAAACATAAATCTGAAATACTGATTAAGGTTAGTATATTAGAGTAAAAGAATATCTTGCCCAGACTTCTAAGCCCCTTGCCATCATTTAAGATGCGATAGAGAAAGCTGTATCAGCAGAGACAAAATACCATCCTCCTTTTCAGGCATGGAAAAGATTTCAAAAGAAATAAGAAGTGAAACAACAACAACAAAATCTTCCTAGCTCTCAATAATCAAAGAAAAGCTCTATCTCACTAGCAGGGGAGTGCTTTACTTCCTCAGTATCTTCTAAAAAACAGTTAGTTCATTTCTTTTTTCTTTGGGGATTTTTTTTTCTGCAAGGTTATTTTGAAACAAACTACTGTTGAGTTTTGGAAAACCTAAGGGTTAAATTTCTCTGTTCGCCTGTTTGCAAGGTCAATTTTTGCTTTCACAAAACTCTAAGGGGCATGTCCTTCCTCCTTGTAGGAAATTACTATGTTTTTGTGCTTTTTTATTTTGATTCAGTAAGACCACCATTTAAAATAACTATCCAGATCCGTCTACCTCTATATAAATGAATCTGACTCAGTACTTACGCTTGCCGACTCTAATACTGCAGAAAACTAGAAGCCTGCAAAAAGGGCTTCCGTTTTATGTTGCTGATACAGGAAGAGTGCCATCAACACCTTGCTCTACGATAATGTTGTATAACTTAACGGAAGGATTCCCAAATTGTTGCCCATAAGTCCCACCTGCATTGCACACACACACAGCCCAAGGAAATAAAAAGTTAACATTTAGACCAGCAATAGGAGCAAACCCTGATATTCTCCACTGCAGGTTATTCACTCAGCAGCACTCTTGGATGCTGAAAAGTAAAGACCACCAGCATGAAGCATTACCCAAAGAACTGTAATTGGCAGTTGATGTCCCTCATTGGAATTTATTTTTTGTCACTATGTTTTTGAAGCCCTGCAATGTCCCAGTAAGTACTACAGATCTGTCTCCTTCATCTCAGAGGTAAACTGTATGCCAAACATGAAAGCCTCTTCTGGGCATTTCCACACATGATCTGTCAGAGCTCCCTAAGCTAGCTGGACATAAGACACCTCCAATCTTAACATGATACGGCTACATAAATTCCCCCAAAAGTCCGGACTGACTGATTTGAGGCAGGTTGATTACTGAAGGTGCAATCCTGGGTGAATGGCGCTAAGGTGTACCTAGATCCCACCAAGGATCTGCACTGAGTACTGCCGCCTGTCTATCATGAGGACCATAAAGGCTCAAGCTATCAGTTTAGCCATCTGCACATTACAATGATGACTCAGGCATGGTACCTATATCCAATTGCA
Source organism: Rhinoptilus africanus (assembly GCA_013400135.1). Taxonomy (NCBI): domain Eukaryota; kingdom Metazoa; phylum Chordata; class Aves; order Charadriiformes; family Glareolidae; genus Rhinoptilus; species Rhinoptilus africanus. The sequence goes on from VXBO01002025.1 coordinate 167,995, forward strand.
TGCCTTTCCATTGCATGCCTTTCTCTTTAAGCATTGACTTAATCAGGTCTATAACTGGCTGGCTGCTCATCCCCATGCTAAACACAAGCAGTTTCCCATATTTCATGTTCCACAATGAAAAGATATCTTCATTTTCCCTGTGAAATTCACCAAATCCTCCCACCAATCCATTAACCTTATTCCTTTGGTTTTTAACATACCGATGCTACCACAGCTCTTGAATGAACAGCTCCGACATCCTGTGAATATGAGTGTATGTCACAGACCACAGTTCAAACAGGTAGCTCCTTACGGAAAAAAAGAAATCAAGATAAAGTGGTTGGCAAGTGGCAGAGTCTCTACACAAGACTATGTTGTCCTCATGATTATTTACCCTTCTGTTAACCTATCAGCAATGACCTTGTATTAGCTTCACGAACACTGAGGCAAGTGTTGTACTATGGTGAGCACAGTATCTGTCCCTGCAGAAGACCATGAGAATGGTCTCCAGTGAAGGCTCTCCATTGACAACTACCTGCATTACCTGTCAAGTAGCTAGATTTTAATCTATTTAACATGTGTTTTATTGACATGGTATAGTGGTAGGGTTTTTTTAAATCAGAACAGCATGTTGTACAAAGTGAAATGCCTTTTAAATGTTTAAGTGCATCACATCCATTCATTTACCATTATCAATCAGCCATATTTATCATCAAAGAATAAAAGTAAGCTTGTTTAACAAAGACCTATTTTCCATGAAACCATGCTGGCCAGTATTCATTTCAGTCTGATCTTTTTGGTTATTTATGAACTACTATGACCATAGGTTGTTCTCTTAATTTACCAGGGCATGAAACTCACCCACTCTACCATGCACCCTCTCAGAGTCTCAGGGTGACATGAGGGTCAGTCTTTTGTCTTGGAATTTTACCCAGTTTTCTAAAATTTATTGAAAGCAAACATGGCTGAGGACACAAAATTTCTTTGCTCTCTTTTTCAGGTCACTTGCATGCAGGTTGGAGAATATGATGGATGTGTGGTTTGGGTTTTTTTTCTTTCTTTTGAAGAGAATCTTTAAATGTTCCTAGTTGCAAAGGGCAAGATATATCACAGCGCATCATAACAGACTCTATAGACTATAGACTGTAGTCTATCTAAGCAACTAAACCCATTTTAATGGCAAAATTGATTTGATATAACAAATTATGAGGGATACTTTAAAAAAAAAAAATCCTGCACTATTTCACTATTGATACAGGTAAGGTCATCTGCCATGGAATTTGGTGAGGGGAAAAAAAAATTCCACCCTCTCAGTAACATGATTCACAGACCAAACACACAAAGGAACTGAGCAGAACAGGTGAGCATTGTTGACAGTAATCAACTTTATTTTTACTCACAAAACAAAACAAAAAGAATAATATGGATGTTTATTTTATAAGTTAAAAATGTAATTTACTGAGAAGTTTTTAAACTCTGAATTTATTGTTCTATGCTACTGCTCATCTTTTAATGAGCTGAATCACTTGTTTCATTTAATTTTGGCAATTTTCTAAGTGAAAACAGTTTCAATATGAAAAACCAAGATTATCTGAAAATACTGGAATGATACCTTTGATTTTTAAATACCTCATTTTTTGTGAATTAAATGGACTCAAAATCGCCAGTATCTTAGGTTTCTTTAAAAGGGCTGTATTTTGGGAAACACTGGCTATCTGTTTGTACAGTACTCAACTCACTATACCAACAACTAGGATGAGGGCATTGAAATCCAACTATGATATACTTTGAGTATGAACAATAAATTACTACCAATGAGCCATTATAGTAGCTGATATTTTCCACTGTAAATTTTTGCAATACATCATGGATTGTTTTTTTTGTATTCTAAAAATGAATTCATAGCCAGCCTTTTACTTACAAAACAAAAAAAAAAGCTGTCAGACTAATTTAGCAATTGAAAGTACAACAAATCCCTGTCTGATTCATTAAGATTTCAAAAGAAATCTTTTCAAAAGGAAGGGTGGCTTTCAGAAAGGTCTATGTTTCAGTAGGTGCAATTTTGAACATCAAGTGAGCTTCAGAATATGAAGGCTCAATATGCAAAATGAATCTCCAATTATTTTCAATGTTTCATCAGTTCTAAAGACAGGATATTATTAACATCAAAAACATTAATACTGATGCATATTTTCAAAAACTAGAACAATTACTTTCCCAAGAAAGTACATAATTCAAATGTACTTTTAAAAAGAAACAATGGTCAATTCAAAAGCCTCCTTTTCCCCCTGTGAGCAACAAAATTCAAAACAAATACTGTGTAAAATCAGCCTAGATACACTTGTAGTGATACAAGTCTCTTTTTTATTAAGCAGGCAAAACTGCCAGGTATGAAATGCTGAGAGTCCAAAACCAGAGCTGCACACCTTCTGACAAAGAACTACTCAACTGGTTTTTCTATTGTCTTTGAGGCCCCAAAACCACTCAGTTTCAAGAATTTCCTATAATACGTGCTGTTATTATCAGGAAAATTGCTTATGTTCTGATATTAAATTTTAAATTGTGGATGTCTTAAAAGCAAATAAAGCTCTTTTCTCTTTCTCCTAGAAAAGAAAAAATGCTAGAAAAAATATTGTAAGCCTTATTTAGGTTCCTTGGATTTAATTTTTTCTGATTTCATGGGGGGAGGGAGGGGAGAATCCCACTAGCGCTGGTAATTGCATAAATGCTATAGAAAAAAAAGGGAATGGATGAATAAAATAATTCAAGCAGTGACGTTTACTACCCAGACCAGATTAGTTTGCTGCAAATCTAATTTTCATGAGTTGACATTAAACATAGGGGAAAATAGCCCAGAACAGCTTACAGATATGTAGCTCAAATACCACTTAAAGAGTGTGAATAAGTGAAAATAAGGAAATTATTATTTAAGGGCTTTATATTTTAAAAAGAAGTAATTTTGAAGATGTTACTTTTCATCTTCATTTCATTTCCTTCCTTCCTGTCTTGGATTACTTTTACAGTGTGGAAGTTTGTCTCTTCTGGCAGATGATCTAAGCAGCTTGTGGGCACATATTTTGATCCATTATAAAGTTCTATGCACTTTATTAGAAATTAAAGTGATATTATGAATAATCTCAATAGCAGTGAAATCTCAGGACCTCTAAGAGATCAGCCAAGGTGTACTTCTGTTGCACTTATAAGATTACTTATTCATCATTCCTCTATTGAATACAATAAAAAATAAGGTGCATTATGTTAGAAAGCATTTTATTGTCTTCTTCTGTATCTCATTTTATGCCTAAACTAGTAAATGGACTTCTTTCTAATGACATAGCCATGTTATTATCAAAGTGCATATTGTACTGCCCAAGATGAAAGCAGCATGTTTGGAAATCCAATTACAAATTCTTTCAATCAAAAATACTGTGAATGCATTTGAATATTTTTTGACCTAAAAGAATTAAAACTACAGGTACACTATGTATTTAACATGTAGCTGCTTTTTTCAACTTTCCATTTATTTCTAGGTTCACCTGAAAACACAGCTAAGTCAAATTCAAGTAACTTTGGCAGTTCTGAACATAACATTACTTTTCCACAATAGGAAAAACTACTCACTTTTTGATATGGTGCCCATGAATAAAACACTTGAGACACTAACTGTTCAACCCAGAACCTGAAATTTATCTGTCGTTGTCAGGGATGGTGATTCTGTAGTGCACAAATCAAAGAAGAAAAGGAAGAAAAGAAGGCAGGCATGAAGGAAGCTTGCTTTTCTTCAAATGTTAACGTACAAAATTAAACCTGAAGAGAACACCTATTTTAAGAAGTAAATGTGTAAAAATAACAATTTGAACACCTAAAGATTCAGTTTCAAGTGATGGCCATATCAGCATGTTCAGTCTTAGAGAAAAATACAGCCTTCCACCTGCCAGCCCTGCCAAATTCAAACAGGGTGGATGGACAGGTCACACTCTTCTCCTCACCGGTAATAATGCTCCTGCAAGCCAGATTAGTCTCTCAGTTACATTTCTTCAGCTCCTTGTATCATTTTCTATTTAGATTCCTGGTAACACCTTCGAGTCAATTGCTTCTTGAAACAATTTGTCCTATCACAAAAAAAAGGAAAGAAAACTTTTGTCTTTCGTGAAGATAGCAGCAGACTATCCAGTCGCTTTTCTTTTCATACTCAAACTGGGTATAAAATAGGCATTTTAAGTCATGATTCACATGACCTACTTGAGATGTTGTTTTTAAAAGGACATGATCTGAGCGCCTAAAGGCTCACATTTCTCTCCTTTAAGGGAAACCAAAGATGAGGAGTCCAGATGCTTGCATGAATACCATCCCATTTGCTTCTGATGACATTCAAAAAGGACGAGTCATACAAAAACAAGTGCTGAAGGGCTTTGAAAGAAGCAGATCAATCATAAAATACAAACACCCAAAGTAATGAAGATCATTAACAACAACATGGAACAAGCAGGCAGAAACAGGAGGCAAAGAAATGCTGAGATGTTGAGACTTTCAAAAACTCTCCAGCAGTGCCTCCTCAAACAGGGTCCTCAGAAATATTACTTGCTGTTATTAGATGGTTGCTTCAGCACAACTCTGGTCATGGGGTAGGCACATGAAGAAGTTGTGGAAGAAGCCACGAGGAAAGAAAACACATGTTTCTCTTTCAAAAGATTTGGCCTCTGGGAAAAAAAAATGAGGGAACTAGACCACAGGATTCTCAGTTCTCTGAAAGTACCTCATGTTCAACCAGGCTACTGCCTAGAAAGATAGGTGCTCTTTTTCCTACTTTATAAATAAATAAATAAAAGGATCTCTTTTGATAATAGGGCGTGATTACTTACATTTAGGGTAGGTTTCCAGGCTGCAAATCCTTAGTGAATTTTTTGCCAATTCTAATGGTGGCACCATGTAAACCACAAAGCCAACAGATCTTCAGTCCTCCGCATTTTAAGCCCTCAGCATTGGCCTCCTTAGATATTTCCTTTTCACTTCAGTGGAAGTGTTTTTAACTGCTCCCACTTAGATTGTTCCTCTTTTAGGATGGAGACCTACGTTTCTTTGCCTGATCTGAAAGGAAGATAATGGAGTAACCAGGATATAGGAGCGCTCTGATTCCTCACGGTGTGGTTTACCTCAATTTCCTCAACTGCTCCACACCTCATGGCTTACCTAGTTTGTCATACTCTTTCCTGATGGTAGCTAATCCAAATAACTGTCTGCTACAGATGTTTTCATCCCACTACTCACCAGCATAAATGAATTTGTTAAAACAACATTCACCACTGCATTAAACCCTGGGTCACCTCACTGTTAACCATGTGCCATCTGAACAACATGCGGGTTTTTTGTAGTCAACACAACTGCTTTCCAATCCAAACAGTACAGTTTCCATACCAGAACTAGTTTGTTTCTTTAGCCGCTCATAAGGAGCTTCTGAAAATCTAAGGGAAAAGTAGCTGTAGCTATGAAAGCCAAACACGTCAGAATCTGAAAACTCATTTTTTAAAAAAAGGAAGAGACCATGCAATGTAAATTAATTCTTTCTCTCTCCAAGACTAATATCTTAAATTTTTCCTTTTCCTTATTGACCACCAGTGCAAAGTAATTAGAAAGTCCACAGAACCAATGTGTGATTGATGTAAAATGAGCTATTACATTGCACAAGTCTCTAAGATTTTTCTCTCAATGCCTGTTTTCTTCTGGATGTAAAAGCCAACCACACAGTTGAGGGAAAAGGCTGTTTGGATAGACCACTTGTCTCCTGAACTTCTCTACCTACTACAATGTTTACTTCAAAGGTGCTGCACCTGGGACAACAGCGGGGCTTGGGCTGTTCTTCAAGGAGTAGGATGAGAGACATAAATGTAGCACAATGTCATGGTTCTCCAATGGAACAGACACGGCATTGATACATTCTGCATTTTGTCCAGTTCTAGACACTACATCTCAGAAAATAACAGTGGAAAAAAAGACTTGATAAATTTAATTGGGTGTTCAGAAACAACCTCACGTTTTTCTTGAACAGCCCATGGAGACCTTAAAAAAAATCCAAGCTCTGCTGAGGATAATGATGTTAGTGATTGGCAAAGATTTAATTCCAGCACCTTGTTAAATTTTTTTTAAAATATTTCACACACACAGTATTCCTCATATGCTGCATGACTGTAATGTCATTCTGACATTAGCTGTATTTGGGAGACAGCAGGATTAACTATTTCTGTTTTTCAGTATCTGAGCAACACAACCAGCAAAGCATCATTGACTCCACTAGAGAGAGCTCTTGTGCTAACATAATTATATTAATAAACATAATTACTTATTTTAAATCAGTGGAATTATCTATGGAGGAAGATGCGTTATACACACACAAGAAGAGTTCGCAGAATCTGATGTTGGATGACCAGTGTTTCTATGACTTACCAAATACATGCTGCAAGAAGCTCCCTTTGTGTTCACCTTTGGAAAGCATTTAGATAGAATATTTTCCATTTCCATGAAGACCTTTGCAAATTACCCTGGCTGTGGAAAAAAAAAAAATAACCAAAAAACCCCAAAACACAGACTATGACCCGAAACCAAATTATGTCCTCCTAATGAGCATTTGCAGCTTTCTTGACTTGGAGGCCAGCGCTTAGCATAAATTCATGTATTTTGAAGTTGTTAGAGTGACTATAATCCTATTGAAATTCCACTGAGAATAAGCAATTAAATGGAGGGGATATCTGGGTTCAATATTCTGAAATGGATCCTACAGAGCCCTAAGTACACATAGGGCTATGGCAAACAGGATCAGGATCCCTGCTCTGGGCTATTTCAAGGAAAAATACACGAAATATTATCACTGAAGAAGTAGGAAGAGATTAGGAAAGTTTTGACCTAATCCCAGTGGGATTTAGATTTTAGCTATAATCATTCATCTGTCCTAATCCTACAAAGTGGCTTAATACAGAAGAATGGAAGGAGAACTACTGAAGCATGCACAAAAGGTACAGAGAGGACTATTGATTGAAGGAACCAAGCTTCCTTTTCTACCCTGTTTCCCACTGCAATTATTGTATCTAGCTTTATGTTTTCAAATCTTAATTTCTCTGTTGAAAATGCAGAGATTGGTTTTGCTATTTTTATGGATGTTTGGGGAAGAGGAAGAACTGAATCGTAACTTTACATACCTGAAACATCCTGACTTCAGTAGTACTTTGATAGAGTACCAGATCTAAAATCTAAGACTGAAGGTACCTGGCTTAAAAAGCAAAAGTTTTGTATGCCTTCTTACCATATAGTACACCAAAAGTCAATCTGAGTCTCCCTAATAAATCTGTAACTTTGTGATCAATAAGAGAGCACTGTTCTATCAAAGGAAGCATTAAATTACCAGTGCACTTTATTCCCCCCACCCCTGCCTTCCTCATTGCTTCCCCAGTTCTCACTCGATGCATATTTCTGAGTTTAAAGGCTGCTTAACCCGTGGCATCCCACTTGTGCGGTTATTTGTTGAACTGCTGCTTACCACAATGAAGACTTTGGGGAGTCATCATATCACAAGCCTGCCTTCAAACTTAAATACACAAGTGCTTTGGGTATCTTATTTCCAATCGAATCTGCTATGTTCCCCTAATAGGTACAATCGCTGTAAAACAAGCTCTCTTACTTTTTTTTTTTTTTAAACCGAGTCATTAGAGATTTTTTTAGTGCATTGGCACAAAATACAAATTTATTTGGCTGATTGCTTCTGCTCATGTCTCCTCTTTTAAGAAGCATTAGCATCACATATCGCATATATCAGTCCAGTACCTTTAAATTTATTTTTTACAATCTACTATGCAAAAACATAGCATTTTTCCTGTCTCTGTATATGCACATAAAAGAATGTGACAGTAAATTACATATATCAAATTATTCAATAATTCAAGAATTGCTAGCATTTTCTGTTTGCTTTGTAAGGAATTTTCCACAATTATTCACTGAGATTCAACATTCATTTATATTCCTGAAATATATTTGTCACGGGCTCTTTCCTTCAGATACCTGTTAATCTGTTGAATTTTTCTATCCTACAGATCAGAAAAGAAAGCCCAAAGTCCTTTTTTTCTGTGTTCTTTCCTATACGCTAAGCTGCATAATCTTGTTGCTATGTGAAATTAGCAGTAAAGATCCCTGTGCAAAACAAACGCTGACACGTACTGTACATGAGTTACAGTAAGGCAGCTACCTTATCACAGAAAACCAGGTCATGTATCCCCGGCTACTGTACACAGCTGAGATGTACGGATAATTCCTCCTTCACAGGGTTGCTTTGTTGACAGCTGTTACACAGACAGAATTTGTGACTTCCTTATTTAACGTAAGAGCATTTCACCTTAATACATTATGTGCTAATCAAGCTACATTAAATAGTAATATTAAAAGCAACTTAAAGGAGAGCTTCAGATGGAGGGTTTATCCACTGGATTGTCAAATGTGAGAGGTACCAGCTTCTTATTCATCCCCTAGGTTAGTCCTTCATTTTCCAGTTTTAACAAATTGTTCTGGGAAACTGCAGAGTTAAAAGATTTCAACCTAAGAAGTGATTCAGTACTTGGAAATCGGATATACGGACAAAGAAGGCAAACCAATAACGAAATGCATTCAAAGGCAACTACCCTTTTCTTTATACACCCCAAACAGGGATTTCCCTGTCTTTTTAGTGTTCCATTAGTTTCCTCAGTGCTCCCTCAAATTTCACTGCAAGAATCAAAATGCTGGTACAAAGCAAGCAGTCAACTCGCTTCCTAAGCCAAGGTAGAGCAGTTAACACTGCTCCAAAAACCACTAAAGAAAAATGCTGATACCACATTTGATAAAAGTGGCAGTGGCCGACCTCTTCCAGAAGTTTGTAACACTGTCATCCTTTATTGAAGATAAAAGCAAGAGCAAAGCACAATACAGAATATTAACAACATGTCAATTCTTTCAGCTTCAGACAATAAAACATTGTGGTTTAAGGCTTGAGATTTTTGTTTTGTTTTTACATTGTGAAATATAGTTTATCTTGGTTTTGTCATCTTTTTGAAGTGTAGTTTTTATGACCAGCTGCTAAGGCTGAGCTGTAAGCCCAGCTTTTTCTGATAATGTGTTCTTATAGAGCAGGGAAACAGTTCATGAGCAGGGAAACAGACTTAGTCCTAACAGAAAATAGTTAATTGATTTAATTGCATGTCAAGTAGATTGTAAAATATATCAAATCACATTTCAATAAAATTTATTCATATGTTTTAAATAAGCAAATCAGGTGTGGTTTCATTGTTGTGTTTTTTCCAAGCAGTCCTTGAAATTTTAGTAAAACTTTATTTTCTCATGGAAACTAGGGACAGTGAAAGGTCATTTGACATAAACATTGTATGTACTGAACTCTGAGACACACGGTTATATTTTGATTCTTAAAATATCAGAATATTTTAAAAGTCAAAATTGTGTGACATCTATTTATAATGTGAACTAGATAAAGAAAGAGAAAAACTATTGGAGAGATTTGCTGAACCATTTCTGTATTTAAATGTTCATCAAACTGTTAAAAATAAATCTTCATTTCTTTTGAGTGTGAGTACTCTGAGCACGCCATGTCATCTCTAATGGAAAAGTCAGGTCATTTACTCAGGTATGATGCACTTGCTACTGAAAAAAACATGATGATTTGTCTCTTTTTATTACATATTATTTGAATAATGCTAAATAATTAAGTTATTTAGAATCTTGGAACTTGTGACATTACCAAAGTAAACAGAGATGGTAATAGGAAAGGATTTGGAATATTTTTGCTTAGATTTATCCCAAAAGATTTCACAAAAGAAGTTGGAAAGATATAAATAATTTTCAAAACTGTTAAAATTTCATTCAATTAAACACTGAAATTTTATCATGTTATTATAAGGGAAAAGACAGCATACGATTTAATTACACATCAGAATTACTTTCCAGATCCTTTATAGCTGAGGTTACTTTGTAATCTGTAGATGACTTTATGATTTAACTACAGAAATTACCTTGTCATAGAAAGATTAAATTAAAAACACAGCTAAGGCAGGATTCAGCTCTGGACTCTGAAACGTCACGTGAGGTGTTTATAGTAGGTGTCTGCATGCGAGCCGGAGGTGGAAGGTCTCAGCTTCCTCTGAAATTGATGGAGATTTTGACAACGTGGCCGATAGCATCCGGAGCCCCAAAGCAGGTTCCTGCTACAGCAGCCGGCCCAGCCACCAGCTGCTGCTCCAGAGGAACAGGAGTCTCACCTGCAATCTCTGCTAGATCTTTTGGATAAAGGTGATGCCCATGGCCGCCCAAAGGAGACTAGATGCCTACTTTTAGACAAATGAACAAGTCCCAGAGTCCCATTGACTCCAACAGGACATAGACACTCACTCACATGTGAGCATCTCCTATTCTGTCTATCAATAGACACTTCTGTTAGTTGTCTGAATCTGGACCTGAATCACACCCGCCGTCTCACCCAGCACATGTACCATAGCTTTCCGTAGGAGGAATACTCTCCTAACTTAAACATTTAATTACCAAACTGCTTTGCAACTTAAAGTCTTGATGTTACACTATTCATAATACCTGATTATTATTTTTTTCTCACTTTATTTTTATTACTCATAATTGCATCTTCTTAAACCATATGAATTTCTTGAAGCTGAAAAACCTTCAGCCATTATATACCATCAGTATACTGCTCTCTCTTTCTTACCACCTTTCCTCTGCACTCACCTCTTGAAGAAGCTGCACACGCCTCACTTTTATACTCTGTCCCCATAACCAATTTTGTCTCTCATTGTTTCCATCTGGATTATTTCTGCTGTTCTCTAAATTTCTCCCAGGGTCTTTTTAGTAATGTGAAATTCAGAACTGAAACAATATCAGCTGCCGCCAACAAAGCTGCAAAAAGTGTTGTTTATACCTGGGAACTCTTCCAGGGCAGAAAACAAAAAGCAGGAATTAGAAGTGACAAAAAGCTGATAGTAACTGATGTGCCAACTGTATCGCAACGATCTGTGCTCTGAATCTTTGTCTTTCCAAATTGGTAGGGTCTATAAGAAAGAGTTTTCATTCCTAAGAAGAATAGGTTGCCTTAAAGGTAAATTCTATTTACTCTCTGCAGGAAATCCATTAATTAATCTTTATTCTGTTCAGAGATAATTTTCCCAGTTACCTTGAGTTTTGTTTACTCTCATAAACTGAAATTATCTGGCTTGGCAAAAAGGCTACATTCAATCATTGCCCCATGAGCTACTAAAGTATCCAAGGTCAAATTTTAAAAGCTTGCAAATAATTTAGAAACCAAACCCAAACGCTCAGAAATTAATATGACCCTACCAGTATTTTGAGACAGGAACTTAGACATTTAGATAGAGGAATTAGACAAAGACACTCAGTGGATTTTTAGAAATAGCCTAATTTCTGTTGCTTTCCATAGGATTTTGGAAGCCTCAAGCTTTTGAAAACCCCAGTAAGTATGAATAGTCCCATGAGGTAATTTACAGCACCAGCTCAACACCTTTGGTATCAAAAGGCTTCAAAAACAGAGATTCTCTCCTCTTTGGCTATGTAAAAGAAGGTTCTGTGACCAGACTCCTTTTTCTAGCTATATTTGGCTAAGATGTAACCATTGCATCTCTGAAATGACAATCACAGTTCTTTATTGGCATTTCTAGACCAGAATATTGCAGTGAAATCTAACTGAAGCCACATTTTTAAATTTATTCTCAGACTGAAAACTCATACACATATTAGATATTTATTTTTAAATTCTCTCCCTGTTCTTGTCAATGGGTTGCAAGATCTGCTTCTAGGTGAATTTTAAGACACTGCTTTTCAGCTGTGCAGCCCGGATTTGTCTTTTCTACTAGACTATATTTTTCCAGAACACACTCCTGCATTGGAGACCTGTAGATAACTTTCGTTTCAAACCGAAGAGGTACAATCAGCATTTTCTCTCCAAAGTTAACTTCACTTTGGAGGTAATATCCTCCATTGGCCCAGAAAACTGGAGACTGTGACTTCCTTCTGTTTAAGGCGGGCCTAGAGTAAGAAATTATCTTTAGACTTTGCTTAGCAATAATTTTTGATTTCAAAAATGTCATCTGACCCCGGAAATGTTACCACTTTAGCTCTGTGATTATTCCTGTACTGTGTTCCTCACATAAACAAAAGAGCTAATATTGGAACTCTTTTAAAAATGCAGGGAAATTACTAATTAATGTGTCTATTAATTATTTGGGAAAAGGTGAAATCCAAGGTGGCATATTCACAGATGTCAAAATAATTTAGGTTACTGAAAACCAGGAAGAACTATGTGGAATTCCAGAGGCACTTTAAAAGATAGACAACTACGCAGCCTGACTGTAGTTAAAACTCCATGTTAACAAAGGCATCTTAATGTACAGTGGGAGGCAAAACACTCAATATGATCTGAGCTGACGATACACCTTCATGAGCTCTAAGTGAATGGTAACCATCTGGGAGTCAGGCATAGGAGACAATGAGTCATTGTTGGTATCTCCATTAACATATTTATTAATTATTTGTGGATTTGGGAGACTAAATTTAAAAATATATTAAAAATTGCATTAAAATAATACCTGAAAAATTATATAATGCCATCATCAATCAGATTAGTTAGGTTTGCGCTGACTGCTTGTAAACCATTTTATTCTCTTGCATGCTTTTCCTTTCCTTTCATTTCTATAATTTATTCACCTTTTTAATATCTGTTTTAAAGTTTGATTGGAAGATCTTCCAGGCAAGAGCTCCATGTTTGTACAGTATGCAGCAACCTTATGCTGTCTGCAGACTTGTGGGCACCAACACAACAGAAATTAACTCACGGTACTACAGACTAGGTATATGCTTTCATTTTGAATCTTGTGCTTAATTCTGGTCACCTCATTTAAAATAAATAATAGAGGGCAAATGAAAGCTCTTCACAGGACATAAACGCAAATATAATGACAGATTTTCATGAAATAAAAGCTTTTAAGGATCAGAATTCTTTCATTTGGAGAGGAAAAATGTAAGAGAGAAATAAAATAATGCATGCAAAGGCAAGACCAGATTGCGAACTCTTAAACAGCTCCTCATTGCAAAAAAAAAAAAATAAAAAAAATATGGAAACAGCCAATAAAATTAAAGCTAAATTAACGACCTAGAAAAGGAATTTCATCCTCTCCTTGTGTGAAGGGAAGCAGAAGAACTTGCTGTGATAGCACACAATTGAGCGCAACAGCTCAAAAATGAACAGGGTGGAAAGGGGTCATTCAATTGCCTGAACACGGCACATAGAGACATTTAACATGATCTAAAGCATCCTAAGAGGTTCGTGTGGCAAATATGATGGAAAACCTACAGGAGGCTTGCACTGCTCTGAAAGCAGGTGGAGACCAGTGGGGACACTCAGGAAATTTCCATAGAATAAAAATTCCTTGAGGATAGAAACCTTCATTCTTCAGTGTATAAACCAGCAAGTGTCTGACTAAAATTAGAATAGACAATTACCTTCAAAGAAGGTTATTCTTACAGATTATGTTTAGTTGATAGATAATGACCAGTGTCACGAACAGGTTGCTCTTGCAGTAGCACAGTACTCTCATATATGATGTCTTGGGTTTTCCCCGAGCCCCCTGTACGAGTTGTTCAGAATTGATCTGGCTTTTACTGCTTATCATACCTCATCAAAGGATTGTGCCCAATTTGTTGACAGAAAATTGGAAAGCTATTTTTCCAAAATGGAAGTTAACAACGTTGCCATCAAAGACCTGGGTGCAAATCTCTTTCTGAAGCCTACCTGGTACAGTGAAACTGATTATCCTACAGTACTGCCAGAAAATTAGCTTTAGGCTCCTACTACAGCAGAGGCTTAAAGATTGAGAGATTTCAGTACCAGATAACAAAGTGTATAATTATGGATATGGTTTGGTGTCATTGATTGCACATAGAGACATCCATTTCTTGGAGACTGGCATCTCAAATTCTTAGTCCACAGCCCTCTGGTGGGATGAATACCGGTGGTAAGCTTTTTTCCCTACATGGTCAGAAGCATGATCAGAATGTATCATGATTATCAAGTCACCCATAATAGTGGGGAAGAGTGGAGGAACATGCCTGTAAATATAGCTTCTTCTCTGGTTGCATAATCAGTCAGTAAAATAGGAGGCCATTTTCTGCCTGAGGATTTTTCTCCTCAACTAATATTGATATTCACTAATATTGATACCAGGAGCTATCTTCTATATGCAATCCAATCCATACTTTTTTATTTCTACACTGAGATCTATCTTTGACCCACCTGTGCCAGTGGCTTCAAAGGAGCTGACAAATCCTTTCAGAAACAGATTTGGGAGAGGTCACTGGCGAGTACAGAAAGAGGAACAACATTTTCTCCCTTATGGGAAGTGTGGCAGCTTTGGGACTTTCATTTAACATAACCTCAATCTGGCCTATCTTGCCTTGATGGGAAATATATTACCATCCTGATTTTTCCTGATACAGTAGCCTCGATTCTTTTGTTGTTAGATATTGAGCATACTTTACCAGTGAATGCCAGCAGGCAAGAATGATAGCATGACATTAGCATGTGGCAAGTTCAAAACAAGCAAAAGATAATACTTCCTACAGTGACTGCACAAGTGTTGGAACTTCTAGCCACAGCATGCTGCAAATGCTGAAACGCAGAGCAAGTCAAAAAGGAATCGGAAAAATTAATGCAGGGGAAAAAAAAATCAGGGGCCACTAAACACAGAGGTATTATCTTTATTGCAGGTCCTGATCTGTGAACGGCTGGAGCCTGGGAGAACATCGCTATATTCCTGCCCTGGTGCTGTATTTCAGCATAGGCATCCGCTGTGAACCTCTCAGAAACAAGCAATGGATGGACCTTTGATCTCTTGTTAGGGCTTTTATATTTATTTTTAAAACATTTAATTTTCAAAGCTGCTCAGAATTTCAAAAGTAAGCACAAGTTTCAGACATAATAATTTAATGTATATTTTTCAAATGAAAGTGTTTCATAAAACCATTTTACCAGATGTGCTCGCTATTCCCTTTCTTTCCATTTTGTGATCAACATTTGCTCTTTTTTCTTTTCCTATCCGTATCCTTTTATACTTTGATTTGTAATCGGACTTTTCCTGAAAGTACTTATTACTCACATTGTAAATCTTTCACAGTTTGTACAAGCCCCGTGTGCAGGCAAGCCATGAACTCTCTGAAGTTCTGTAGGCATCTCAATTTGCATAGCAAATGATTGATGGTGACAAAACATGATGTCATATTGGCTTTTGTTTTCAAACTGTGAAGTGTTCGTGCAAAAGCTTTGAGGAAAAATGTTTCAGTTGAGAAGAAAGAGGAAAGATCTCAAAATAGTGCTTCACTGCTGTTCATATCGTTTGATAACAGAAGCCCAGAATTTAGGGAGAGGTGATAAGCATTGCTTACAAAGAGAAATTGCAGTGAATTTTACCCTGCAAAGTCTTGCAACGGGAGAATTCATCTCAATATCTTTAAAGGAAGGGCAGATAAGGTCTTACAGATACAAATCCTTACTCTAACAAGGACTTCAAAAAACTGGAAAGTCTGATGTTCTCGGTGGTTGGAAACAGCCTCTCAAAGATATATATATTTTTATTAAAAATTGCAGCAATTTCTGTTAAAGGGTTGTACATGATTTGGGCCCTGGAGATGAAAACAATTTTATGAAACTACAAGCTTAAAATCACGATTATGAAAGTGTTTCAAGAAATAAGAAAAAGTTAAAATCTTGTTATATCACTGTATAAATAAAGTGAATCAATATGCTGAACACTGTGTGCAGGCCTGATTCTGTCCTCCATCTCAAAAAGATGGAAAATGTACTCAGCAAGGTGAAAGAATCACCGGAGCAATTTCACATTAGACACAAGGGAGAGGGGGGAACCTTCAGGGCACCTCCCTGAGGATGGGCCAAGGCTGGGCAGAATGTCAGCCCACAGGTCAGGTCAGGATCAGGATCGGACCCAGTGGCAGTAAACAGGACTTCATCACCTTGGACTCAGAAAGCCCTCAAACCATAAATTGCTAGAGGTTGACAGATTATTCTGGAGGAAAATCCCTGTATCCTCCTCCTGTTCATACACACTCAGCAGTCCGTATCCGCCACTACCAAAGACACAGGACACAGCCCAGGACAGCCATCCTTACGTCACACTTATGAGAAAAGACGGAGAAGGGGCAGAAGTTGAGAGCAAGACTCAGTCTTTTGACTGGGAATGGCATCAGCTGGACTACACATCAGATGGAGTAGCCAGAATCATTTAAACAAGGCTGCCTGTTTTCCAGATGGAAAAGACTGCCTTTATCTGAGACTGGTGCAGTAAAATGTTAATTTTGCATACTTTTAATGCTGAAGTAGTCAGTTGGTTTAACCAGGGTGAGGTGATTAACTAGAGTGTGAAGAGGTACAAGAACGGGAAGAAGAGCTTCTTAAGTTGTATAATGAAGTTATCCATCACGTTGCCACATAGGACAGCTCTTTTACACCTCAGTATAAAAATTGGCTGGCTCAAGAGATATGATTTTACTTGAAGGTAAACAAATTAGTAACTCACTTAGATGACTGTAAGTCCTTTTCTCACAGAATCATAGAAGCACATTTCTATGGAAAGAATTATTTACTACTAATTCAGTCTGTCATAATCTCCTCCTCCTCCTTTCCAAAGTCCATCTGTAAACAACCACTGCTTATTCCTCACTTTAGTTAAATAACAGTTCCGTGGTCTGGAGACAGGGAGTACAAATGACTCTGAGGTACTCAGGTCTATCCAGAACAAGTTTCATTCAAACGGACATTCAAACCAAAATGTCCAAACACAACTATGCAGTCTCCGAAAGACAAGGAATCAGGAAGGGGTGTAGAGTAGGAAACAGAAGGTAATGACAACAATAAGATGACTGGCAAGCACTTTCATTTTCAAAAATTTCTCTTATATTTCTCATCTCAAAAAAACCACAAGTCATGTCTTTCCCCTAGACTGAAACAGACATTAAAATAAATAGGGAAAAAAATCCTTCACATTAAGCTAATATAGCAGTAAGCAGCAAGGCAGCCATATAGAAAGCAAATATCCCCATTATGTAATTAGAAAATGAATTATTTGTAGTATTTCAAACATTTGCTTGAGTATAAAGCTGTATTCCTCAAATAGAATGTGAATGTTTATACGTATTTTAGCAGCCACCTCTTAAAAGGCTTCACAGAAAGACTCCTTGGGAGAGAAAATAAATTCCCCTAAAACATTATGAAGCAATCATGAAGAAATAAGTCTCGTGCTCCAGAACTGTTCCCAGAGAAAGTGGATCAAGGGCAATGTCTAAATATATTTCTCCCAGCTGTTTCATAACCTGAAAGGAAGGATTCTTCATTGAAAAGGAGAAGGGTGCAGTCTGAATCCAACCTAATCCTGACACCTTCAGGCTAAGAAAATGCACGTCGTTTGAGCAAGTATTGGAAATTTCAAATAGAAGGGTAGCGTCATCTTTTGCTATTGAGAGGTTGCTGGTCTACAGCTCATTGAAACTTTTGTACATTCTGCTACAAAGTAAAGTAGCCAAGGCAGAGGCATCACCTCTGTGCTTCCAAGTTGATAATTACAGAGTCTCACTCATCTAAAAATGACGGTATCTCAAAAACTGCTTCTTGACACTCAAAAGATGAGAAGGGACCACAACACATGCTCAACCAGGAGGCCCAAATGCTAGGAAATGCTTTCCAGAGTAGTCTTTTCAAATGACAGTAAGACTTTAGAAATTATGACTGAGCCTTCCAAAGAAAGGACAGATACAGCCTGACCAGGAAAGGGATGGTAACAAGAGAAGGATAGTTTGATGGTTCTTCAGGACTGTACGGAGTCTACAGACTCTGATGAAAAGGAAGTCTTGGTTTCAAAGTCTGGTCTGATTGTCAGAGGTGGCAATCTACACTGACAAAATGCTCCTTAACCATGCAAGGTGGAATGTATTGTTCCTAACAAAATGGGAAGGGCAGGTTTGGGAACTGTTTATGTCACCCAATGAGCAGAGAATTAGTGACAAAAATTCTGTGGATACCTTATCAAAGTCTTATTGAACAACTTTCTCCTTGTGGTGGCAACAGCTCTGGGCAAGATAGTAAGCCATATTCCAGTGGTGGAACTCAGTGTGCTTTTGCACAAACAAGACTATGTGTCCCGGAATCAGCTATGTCTCCTAAAAATCTAAGTGATCCTAAGGAGACGTAGCTGATTCCAGGACACATGTTGTCTTATTTGACTCCTAAAAATAAGCTAGATTCTTAGGAGTCAAATATTCTTGGTGTTGAAATGTTGTAAAAATAGATGCCATCTGATACTAGGCATTGTTAATGAGAACTTACAAAGAGCAATTATTCACATTTAGATGTATTTAAAGCCACTCAAAGGCTTTTCTTTCTCTTGCAATTTTAAAGTACAATCTTGCTTTTTGCAAAAACAGTTTAACAGAGCTATTAATAAACTTGCAAAAGATTAAATAGTACTGTGAAAATTACGCACGCTGTAATGTAATACATAAACTTGAAACATATCAGAGCGTACAAGAAGGAAATTAAAAAAACAGATAGCCCTGGAAATCAGAATTTCTCTGACTAAAGGAACTGGAATCTGTAGAATGGTATATCTGTGTCTAGAGAAATTAAAGTTTAATGGTCATGGGCTACACAACCAAATGATCCATAACAATGCCTGGGTCAGCAGTTGAGAGTAAACTGTTTATACAAATCCTGGGTCAAAAAATACAAGTGCAAGTGAAAGCGGTCAGAAGTGTCCTTTACCTGGTCTGTTTACCAGATTGATATAGATATGTTCCAAGCTACTATGACTTATAAAAAAAAAAAAAAATAAAGCAAACCAGTAAAAAATGTAAATTACTGTAAGCATTCAAGAGATTTTCTTAACCTCCCTTCTAGGAGTTCTCCATTATCTCCGAAGTGGGCAAATAGATCTCTGTCTAAAGTATTGGATTCAGATTAACAACAAAGATTTAGAGGATTTAACCATAGAAGCACCAAGTGTTAGAAGAGACAAGAATCCAATTTCTATTTTTTGGTCTTCTCATCAGGTGCATATCACTAACCTGCTTCCATTTGTTCATGCTCCCAGTTGCTATCAGTAAATTGTCATTAGGTGCTTAAAGGTGCAAAAGAAGTTTTGATCTATTTTTTTTTTCTTCTGGTGACTTACCCAATATTTCTAAGTTTTGAAGCACTTTCAGCTAAACAATGTCAATTTTTAGTAATTGCAAACCAGATTTGCTTGGTTTACTCCAGTTTAGGGCAGATTATACTTTCAAGGAAAGATTAAAATTTTCTGAGAGCTTCAATAAAAAGCTAATCTTTTTTAAGTTTTTTTAATCAGTTACATTCTAAAACTTTTAGATCAATATTTTCAAAAAGAAAGATAATAGTCTTTCCCATACGTATATATGTGCATGCATATGTACATATACTTGCATGAAATCTCTGAATAATGTTTTGATTTCAGAAAAGAGAACCTTTCTGCCACACACCTCTCCACGTCGCTTTTCTTCTGTGCTTGTTCAGGCCCTGTAGATGTTTACAGAGCGCTTGTGCGCTCATCGTAACTGTTGAAAATCAGGCTGCGCATATGTGGATTTAAGTGAAAAGTTCTCTGAAGGGACCAGTTCTGTTCTGCCTCTAGTCTAAAGGTTTCTGGTATGTTCAAAAGAAAAAAGGAAATTCTGTCAGAATTTGCATTTCGGAATTGAAATCTGAATGTTTTGACGGAGGGATATCATTGACACATGTTCAGTCTGACTCACAGAATCTGCTCCTTAAGAGCAGAATTTTCCATGACAAATTGCTCCATCTTAAATGCATCTGAGAACACATTGCAAGAGGTTTTTGCTTCTAAATCTACTGTCTTAGTCACAAGATAAGACCAATTATTACTGTTAAATCTCTAAATGAAATTTCCTTCCTAAACGTGACTTTATGCATCCCTTTCTGCAAACGTTGGCACAAGGAAATGAGTTCCAGCCCTTGATACATAAAAGAGTTAAGAGCTTTCTCCAAAAAGTAACCTACTCAGAGGTGCTGAGCATCTGGCTGTTACTGACCAGAGTGGAAGCTGCTGATACTCAGAAACTCTGAAAAAATTATTTAGGTTCCTAAATATGTATTTTGACTCCTGGTTTGGCTCAACAGCTAAAGAAAGAATTAACACTGACAGATTCCCAAGGAGGTATTGATGCCAGAAGGACAATTTCCTCTAAACTGGTTAGCAGAAGTCCAAATAAATCTGTCTTCAATGAAAGTTTTAAAAACAAGACCATGAGCAGTGTGTTGGGGTAAATATTCTCGATAATCTTGGCAGTCAAGAAAGGAGAAAGAAAAGCTGAATCTGGAAGAAATATGGGAACGGCTATTCTGAAACAGAACTACAGTCCATCCATCAAGTATCCTGTTTCTAATATTGACCAGTACCGTCTGCTCCTGCAAAAGACTATAAAACCCTCTCTTAAAGTAGCTCAAGTTCATCAATTGGCTTATGTCCTAAGATATGATGGTTTATGTCTTTGGAAATCTTGAGGGTAGATCAAGAAAGAGGAAAGATTCTGGGCATTATATTTACCCTTAGAACTACTCTTCTTTTCTGGAATCCTCCTAAATTAAGCTTCAAAGTACTTAGGTATAAAAACTGGACTGTTATTCGTTTGTTTAAAATGTTTTAGGACAGGCAGTTTTACAACATCGTTTTATTCATTTCATCCCTTGCAAACACTATTTATGAAGTTAAACCCAGCAGAGGAAAGGAAATCGAATTGGTTACATACACAGAACTTGTACCACTTACACAGATCTATACAGTACTGGCATAAACTTTTCCTTCCAAATGAAAGAAAAATATTAGGTTTACACAGGACCCTTGATGGGATTCAGCTGCACTGGGACATGGTTCTGCAACACACATGTAAAAGTGGAAGAGAGAAGACTTTGGTGTGAATGTCCCAAGCTATTTTTCACCATAACATTTATTTTTATTTTATCATCTTCCTGGAAAGTCATTTCAAGTTTTATTTCAGCCAAGCTTCTATATTAGGCTGCTTTAAGTTTAGTTCCCCTTAGCATTTACTCTGTAGTGTGCGATCACTACTTGGGAACGCCGTCATTTGCTTGAAGGTAAGTTCTTTGAACTTGATTTTGAAGATAAACAATATTCTTCTCATTCAACTTTCCTCAGCTTTTCAAAATAGCTTCCAGATCTGAAGTAATGAACAATTATTATCCTTAGTGGAATTCACTAATTGCATGATTCATATGTAACACAAGATTCATTCTTTATTTGTGTTGTTACAACTGACTTTCTTTTTCCTAGTTCTATCTATAAAATTTTCAATTGTAAATTCTACTATTGAACAAGTTTACCTTGGCACATGCAATTCCGAGAGAATAACAAAACTACAAAAAGGAAAAGTGGCATTCAAAATAGAAAAAGGTTTTGTATTATCGTCTTTCTCAGTGAGTTTCATGTGGATTTTTTAATGTAACCAAAGCAAGACAAGAGTAAACTCATATGACTCAGTGAAAGAAAGAAATAAAATGAAGAGGGAATTGGGACTGGGCTCCTGAACTGCAGTTTTAATGACTGTATTTTTATAAATTCATAAAGGTCCCCCCCTGCCTGTCTCTTTTGGTAATCCTGAAGTGCCTTCTCAAAGCTGGTCTGAGTGATTTTAAGTTCTTTAAACTCCAGGTGAGCAATGCCGGGGATTGTTTAGCTCAGAAGCCATGGTGCTTTGCAAATCCAGGAAAAAAAAAGACAGGTTAGAGACCCTTATAAATTTATCTGTGGTTACTGAAACACAGATTAAGCTAGGTTTCTTGAAAGTAAATACATCGCATTGGGGGTGGGGGGTGGGGGGGTGGAAATTGCCTTTAGTTTTGTTTTTTTTATTTCTCTCATACAAAGGCCAACCATTACAGTCACATGACTCACAAATTGCCCCAGAACAGCTATTTAGGGTCACATATCACAAGGGCCAGCGTAACACAGACTGGAGGAACAAGATGCCCTCCCAGTCTTCCTGTGACCCTCTCTGCTGTCAGCAGTGATCGCAGTACCCCCACCTGCCTTTTCCCAGTAGTGTAACTCACATAAAATATTTTAAATATGAAAAATTGAGATTTGTAAGTCTTACTTACATTTATGGAGTCTTCTACATCTATCTATAGCTTTTGCTTTTTCAGATCATCTCAGGTTTTACTCCACCGTGCTTTCTTTTTCAAATCTTTACGTTTCATGAAAGAGTAGTCAGCTGGGATCGCCGCTTCCAGCAAGTCCTCCTCCCAGATGCTCAGCAAAATTAGAAAGCACCATCTGAGGCCCAGGAGCTGACAGAGTTAGGGGATCTTTCTTTACACATTAGTGCAAAATGGCTAACTGCCTTGTGGTAAGAAAACCTGATGAAAAACTGCAAGCCAACAACAGTCTCACAGGGAACCACAAAATAGATTTGGCAGGTCAAGGTTTTAATTATTGGTTAAAGCTAGAAGTGAGAGTAGGCAAAAAGCAAGGATCTAGCTGAAGTTCTGCTACCAAGACTGAGCAAGCTCAGGGGTTTCCGGCATTTTGGTAATGCTGGAAAGGAACAGATTTTCTCACACTTGTCCCACTCAGACGTCTTCATTTGTCTGACCAGGAGCAGCCAGCAGCTCGCATGACCACCTGGCCAAACTTGCAACCGGCATCCTTTTGCAGCTTGAGTGAGAGCTGGAGCATCTTCTGGACATGGCTGTGGCGCCACGGGCTGCCATTGACCTTTAGCTCCATCCCATCATTCCGGCTGAGATTTCCTCTAGGAGATGCATGGTCGGCCACAGTCACCAGCTGCACCCACGTCACTGCTGGCTCCACTACATCCCCAAGCACTCTGGGTTTGAGCGTGCTGCTGGTGTTTTCTTTCTCTTTCTGGAGAAGCAGCTCTTGTCCTGTTCTGCTCCGCTTCCACCTGAAGAACAGTCTGGCAGGGGAACGGAGCACAGCTGGGAGCCTTGTGCAAGGCTTGAAATGTCAAACAGGGAGGAGTGCCTGTGGACACGTGTGGCTGCAGGTATCTGCTCTTTATCTTTTACCTCCTATGGTTGTCTCTGGATATGGGCAAAGACCAGAAACGGAGTCATCCTCCCAAGGAAGGCTCTTCCCTCAACATTAATGAGGATTTCTGTAGAAATCCCTCAGCTCCCACTGCCTGTGTCCTTAGGACTTATAGCTCTACCTGCTGTGAAATCAGATGCTGGGGAGAGGAGGAGGAGGAGGAGGAGTGCTAACTGGAAAATACAACGCAGATGAAACACAGCACCTTACGACAAACGTGACTACATTTCATATCTTGACTGCGATGACTTTTTGCCAACCTGAAAATGAGACATGCGAGGGTACTTTTTTCCTTTGTTAATCATATTTAACCTTTCCTGACTTGTATTTTCAGTGAAATGATTCTACTTTCTAGACAAGTTATCCGGGGTTTACCCAGCTTTAATCTGAAGCCAATATTCTGACTTGTTTTTTACTTCAGCTCTTCTATATTACTGCAGTTCAACCATTTCACCACAGGTTAGGGAAAAAAAAAAAAGAGAGAAAGAGAGATTTTTTTTAGTTCAAATATTTGTTGATTTTCAAAAAAAAAGAAAAGGAGGGAGAAGAGGGGGAAATGCAGGAGTGTCTTACAGTTTTTCAGAATTTATGGAGATATTATATACTCATAAATCCATGTGTTCCTTTATTAGACAAACAGCCCTTCTGAGATAAACAACCTAACTATTCTCAAAAAATATCTTCTAACTGCATAGCCCTTAGAAGGGAGAAGCTTTTAAATGCTTGTGAACAGGGGGCTGGAGTAATTGGTGGAACAGGCATTTAATGGAAAGTTCAGGCTTTTTTATACAAAAGTGATTTGAATCTGGCTGCAGGTCACAGGTGCTAATTTGGTAGATGTGAGTCTGTTGTGAATATTATGGGTATTTGCCCATAATATTCAAACTGTCTGCTACAGTCCGCAGTCCCTGATTAAAAGAATGTCATGGTTAGACTGTTGCCCTTATTAAACATCGTTCTTTGACGAAATTTGAGTCTTATTGATGTTTTTAGTCTTGTATTATATTTATTACATGCCGTTTTAAAATAACCATTATATACCAGACGTATTTTTGCAACTGCAATCTACTGTGGATCTTTCCCTTGCTCAGTGACCCCCCCCCCCCCCAAACCTCGCACCTGGGGGGTGCAGAATTACTGCATGGGGCTATAAAAAACTCATTACGTGTTCATGACACAACGTCAATATTAAATACTCAAGGATTCCTAAGGTGCATTTGATTTTGAACAACCAAGGAAAAGAAACAGAAGGGATAAAGATGCATTTATCTCTGCAGCACTATTGTCATATTTTACTCATTTAAATACATTTTAAACATAGAGAAAGTGTTAACATGCTGCTGAGAAAATTATCAGTGAGTATTGAAAGTAGGTAACCACTGGAAAATATCATAATTAGTCTCCTATAGAGTATTTCAATCTTTTCTTGCAATACAATCTCTTCATACAGAACAGACACTTCTCTGCATCCTTTCCCTCTGTGTGTGTGTGCGTGTGTACATACAAGTGCGCAGACTCGGATGTGCATGAATGTACATGTGTGCATAATTCCAGTTCAACTATTTCTAAACTTTCTCCACCAAGGAATAGTATATACGCAGTTTAATTATTTCTGATCAGTAAATAATTGTAACGAGCAGCCATTTCGCAAAGAGTAGAAGTTAACCCTTATCTGAAAAAGGGGAGGCTGAGATTGGATATTAGGAAGAAATTCTTTACTGTGAGAGTGGTGAGAGGCTGTCATGGGTTTCCCAGAAAAGTTGTGGATGCCCCATCCCTGGCAGTGTTCAAGGCCAGGCTGGATGGGGCTTTGAGCAGCCTGGTCTAGTGGGAGGTGTCCCTGCCCATGGCAGGGGGTTGGAACCAGATGAACTTTAAGGTCCCTCCCCACCCAAACCATTCTCCATGTTACGATGACTGTGGGCCTGTGATGTGCTTTGGTGGCCTGGGTACAACTAGGAGCGTGGCTACAGACTGAGGAAGAGCTGCTCAGAACAGAGCACCTCTGCTAAAGAACAATGGCCTGGTAGTGACAGTTCAGCCTCTACATATTTCTTAAGACTTTCCTGCTGTTCAGTCATGCAGTGTTATAAAATCCCCTTGCAAATCAGAACATTGTGATGGTTTAAATGCTTGTATTTTAAAACAGCTGCTGTTGCTCATAAAGTACAGGCAAATGCCAAGGTATTTATTCACAGAATCAAATCCTACTGAGCGTTAGCTGGCGTGCTACCTCAGACTGCTACCCGCAAAAGCTGAAGGCATGCGGTGGCTCTTTGAGATGTTCAGCACCTTGCAAAACCATGTGGGTGTTCAAGTTAGCACAATTCGTCCAAAGAGAGAAAAAGAGAGGTAAAATTAAAAAAAAAAAAAAAAAGAAAAAAAGCACATTTTAATAAGAAAACACTGTCAGTGCTTGATTTATTNGGCCCACAATCAGATAGCTGGTCCAGTATACAGCAGTATACAATACAGATTGGCTTCAACAAGGACAGATTGAATCCCACAACCTGAATGTCTCCACAAAACAGTTAAATTTCAGTATAAAATGTCTAAATGTATGTTTTATCAAGCCACTTTTATGTTTTGCTGGCCCCTTTATCTTGTGTCAACCAAAAATTCATAATAGCAATTTTGACTGAAGGCTGGCTTTAATTACAATTTCTTTTACAGGTCTCAACTGCTTTTTGTATCCTGGGAAATGAGAGCAATTCTTTCTATCATATTCAGAAAGAAAATGAAAAGGTTGGTAAATGTATAAGTAATTTTAACTGATTCATTGATCTGAATACTTTTAAAGTAATACAGTAAGTATTTCTGTCACACTTTGAAGTTAAGCTTGGAGCTCAGTTGCATCCCTTAGGGTTATTTTATAGCCATTAAGAATGTGTACCTTTTATCTGGTGCCTTCAATTAATTGAATTTCAAAAATATTCTCAAATGTTTTTAGAAAATCATTTAGCTCCTGGAGGACATTCCTGTGTGATTTATTGTTACAGTAATTAAAAGCAGTGAGTATTACACTGGTCACTGTTGGAACTCCTGTCTGCCTTTGGCTATATTTTGGTTTAAGTTAAAACACATAGTGCACATGAGAGACTTGTGAAGGGAGGCAAGAAAAAAATTAATTCTTTTCAGATTGCTTCAGAATTTTGGCACACTTAGAAATAACCTCTTAAAGTGATCACAGTGATATTTACATGATAATTATATGCAAGCACAATTAAACTTCTATATTAAACAATTAAATAATGCTTTTCCTGCTATGGTAAATTATTCCTGACTACCCGTATTAGTATTCTGTAGTTCTAATCAGTGCCATAAATAATTCTCAGTTTTACACATTCTGCTCTGGAGCAATTATTAAGAGCTCTCAGGAAAAGTTAAAACACCTAATGAAAATAATTAGCAGGGGGAAAAAAAATGACGGTTCGTCCTGCATTGAAAGATAACCCGAACTGAAAACTACAAATGCTGCTTTAATTACATCTTTGTTTTCTGAGGCACGCGCAGTCCTCGCCTTGTAGTCCCCTTTGTGCAAGGAGTCATCACTCACAAGTAGCATTTCACGGGACTTCTCTCTCATGGTAAGGTCGGTGGGATGAGACAGGAGGTCCACTTCTCTTTAGCTGTGAAAGAGATAGTGGACCACCAAAGCTGCAGTGCAGGAAGGAGAGAGAGCTTGGTGCTACTGACTCACTCCGTATCTTCTGCCTTTTCAGGGTCTTCCAGGAGGGCTGAGGTGGCTGAGCTTTTAAGCATTTGAAATTACGCTCTTTTCCGACCAAAAAATAATTCCCCGCACTCATCCGTATATCGAGCACACTAAGACAACCTTAGCTATTTCACTAACCACATCAATGTTTCTTTTCTACCAAACAGAATAAATGCCTCCTCAAAACCAGGGGCTCACAAATGGAATTATGGTAACACTCACTTAGAAAATTATTGAAAAAAAATAATTACGAGCCTCTGTCTTTGTGGGCTCCAGAAGAGCCACAAATAATCAGAGAGAACCAGAAAATAAATGTGTTTTATCAGCTTAGGCACAAGTTTATGAATAAAAGTATAGTTGTACAGATCAGTACAATGCAGGTCAGTACAAGAGATAAACATTTCACATTTAAATGTACACACTGAAGTCATTGTTCAAAGTAATAACCTATCCTCTTAATAAACCATCCCTTTTGCACTGAAATGCCTAAAGGTTTTCTAATGTGTATCAGTCTTTTGAACATCACATAATGAATTTAATGTGAGAAAAGGGAAAGAAATGTACCTGCATGGATCCCTGCACATTAAGATAAACCTTGTTGCTCTGAGGCTAGCGTAAAGCTTGGCACCCAAACCAAATGAGGACAAAAATACTTTCAGTGAAAATCTGATTCCTGTCCATGTATTTACTACATTCTGAATTATATTGGCTTTCCTGTGAAATTATTCCAGTTACGTAAATTATCTCAGAGGTTTCATGATTAAGCTAATGGGTTTCTAGGACCTTCATAGTGTGCATGAGTTATGAGACAAGCATTAGCATATTACTCCTTGACTAGGTGTGATTTAATAACCTCTACAGGAAAATAAAGGAAAAAAAAAAAAAAAAAGATCAAGCTAGTGTTTTTTCCCATCTGATCTCTTCAAAAGTAGGTCTTCCAAGAACAGCCACGGTGCTACAGGAGTTCACATTGGCAATTAAATGATATTCCCTTTCTGAATGGAAGGATGGGGTTCTATCACCAGTGCTGTTTGTCTAATGACATGGAAAATTAAGGTTTTTAGCCACTTGGTATCATTTAATGCTGGCCTTTTCACAGCGGAGAGGGCAATGATCTAGCTACAGAAATGAGAAAGAATGCCAAAGAATGCCAAGGATAGACAGGACCAACACTGTGAAAAGAGCACCTTTTAACAGTTTAAACATTAAAAATGGTTGAAACCTTAGTCTTACTGGTCATTAAAAAAGAGAGGGAGAGAGTCTGTAGCAATGTCATGAAAAACATCAAGCAAAATCTACAAAGACCCTTCCAGCCATGGGCTGTGGCCTGTCATTTTTTGGGAGTGCTTCCCAAAAGCTTTTGCTCTGGTTGCAAGCACCTTCCCGGATTTACTGGTGACCTGTGTACCCCTGGTGGCTGCGCCCTTCGGGTGGCTATGGTTGGCTTGCATGCCCGTCTACTGGGATTTCACCTCTGCTCAGGGAGATCGCCCTCCTGCCTGGCAAGGCCCGCCTTTGTCAGAAAGCCACCGCTCGAAGGTCAAAGTGGCAACGGGTGGCAATTTCCAAGGCGTGCAGGTTAGACATGAGCAAATTGGAAATAACAGACTCGAGAGTCTGCTGGCTTCCTTTGGCCATCACTGAAACGGTAAAAAAGCGTTGATCTCCTGGAACTGAGGTTGTTAGATTATAAAAGATACATATTAATGTACTGTTACTGGTGGTAGGTGTTAGTATAATTTAGGCTGATGGTTGGACTAGATGATCTGAAAGGTCCCTTCCAACCTAGGCGATTGTATGATTGTCTTGAAGGATGCCTCCCGCCCTTGAACGTCGTAGCAAATTTCAAGGGGGGGCCGCTGGACCTCACCACCGCAGTTCCCCCCTTTGCCACTCTACTGCCAGGAAAGGGGGGGGTTGGCAGCTCCCCGGGACCCCATGCCCTGGAGACCCCCCCCAGCCTGTGGCAGCTCCAGGCCGGGATGGGGGCCTGGGGGATCCCGGTCCCCCAAAGCACATTTGGACCGGAGGGGAGATGTCCCCACGCTCTGTAAAAGAGGGGGTCGGGTGGGCGGCTGGAGACGGGGGGCAGAGGGGTCCCCCCCCGAGGTGGCGGGTCCCCCCGCGGGCACAGCACTGCCTCCGGGAGCCTCGGCCCCGCTGGGAGGCGGCAGGGGTGGGGGGGGAGGGGGCTGCCTGCAGCCGGGCTAGGAGACAGCCCGG
>VXBO01002026.1:24465-43861 GCA_013400135.1 Rhinoptilus africanus
GGAGAAGGGGAGTGGGAAATAAAGGTGAAGTGGAAAGTGCCTCTAAAGCACAGATTCCTGCTGACAGCAGGAATCAACCGTGGACGCCTGTTTCTTTCCCTCCTTCTCCGCAGGTGAACAACAATGGGATCATCTCATTCCTGAAGGAGGTCTCCCAGTTCACGCCGGTGGCCTTCCCCATCTCAAAGGACCGGCGTGTGGTGGCCGCTTTCTGGGCAGATGTGGATAACCGGCAGGCTGGTGATGTGTATTACCGGGAGAGCACCGAGCAGCCCATCTTGGAGAGAGCAAGCAGGGATATTGTGCAGTATTTCCCTGAGTTCCCAGAGTTTTCCGCGCAGTGGGTCTTCATCGCCACCTGGTACCGAGTCACCTTCTTCGGGGGCAGTTCATTTTCGCCAGTGAGTAGCTGGGGAAAGCAGCTGTTAGTTTAGGGGTAGGGTTTCCCAAAAGGAGCATCCCGCCGGAGCTTTGGCACCTTCCACAGTGGTTGTGCTCTGGCTGCGTGTGGCACGGAGCCATCAGCAGGACTGAGCCAACCCTCGCAGCTCTGTTGCGGTGCCTTGACGCGACAGAGCAGCACTGGGCCAGTAAATCCAAATCCTCCTCTTTATGCCACACGGAGGCTGCGAGTCACCAGCGTCCCCCCTTCTTGGGCAGCAGCAGGGTGGTGTTTGCAGCTGTGCAGAGGAGCTGGTCGTGGCCTTTGTTCCGTGACTTTCTTCCAGAGGCCTGATAATCACATTTCTCCCCGTTTTTCCTGTTCCCCTGGGAGGAGAAGTGCTGGCTGGGGTGGTGGAGGGGGGGATCACAACACCTTAGGGTTAAAAATAATTAAACCCAACTGCCTTTTCTGGCAGAGGAGGACTGGGGTTGAAAGAAACATGCCGTTGCTAAGTCTTCTTTCCATCATTTTATTTTCTGACTGGTTTTTGGCTGGCTCGCCTGCCCCCCTCCTGCCTGCTCACTGCTTACTTCCCCTCCCTGCTGCAGGTAAACACTTTCCAGATCGTCCTCATCACGGACGGCAAGCTCTCCTTCACCATATTCAACTATGAGTCTATCACCTGGACCACGGGTATGCACGCCAGCAGTGGGGGGGACTTTGCCGGGCTTGGCGGCATTGCGGCACAGGTAAGCAGCGGACGTGGCTCCTGGGACGCCCAGGTAGCACATCCGCCCTGCGAGCTCGCGGCTCCTGGTTTGGGTTTTTTGGAGGTGGAAAGCCTCCCTCTGCTTCCTTTTTTTTTTTTTAAAGTTCTTAAATATCCGTGTGTGCTCTGGCTCCTAAAGCCGAGACCATACAGGGGGCTTTGTTATCCCAAAACCACAGGTCTTTGCCTTGGCTGCTGCCTTGTAGTCCCTTTTCCTTCCTAACCTCAGCCTTTAAGAGCAGCTGCCGCAGCCAGCACAGCTTTCGCTTGTATTTTCATTTCATCCTTGTGTGCGTTGTTGTGCTTAAGGGGGAAAAAAAAGCCAACACCCACACCCGCAAAAACCTCAGTACCCATTCAGATGTGTGAATTTACCGGCAGCTGATCTGTACTTGGCTCGCTGCCTGCTGAGCCTGCAGCAGGCAGGATGCCGCAGGTGGAGAGGAAGCTGATGGGTTTCGAATCCCAGGGGAGGGACCCAGCGGGTAGGGCGGCCTCTTTGCCCTGTCGTGCCGGCTGTCATCCCTGGCGTATGGAGGAGGCTGAGCGCTGGCCGGTAGCACGTGGAATGGGACAGTCATTCCAAGCGGTGCTGAACGGCAGGAGAGACGAGCCCTTGTCCTCCAGCGACCTTCCCCTGGGCGCTAGTGACGTCTCTCTGCCCTTGTCCTCCCAGGCAGGTTTTAACGCTGGTGATGGAAAGCGCTACTTCAACATCCCCGGATCCCGCACCGATGACATCGCTGACGTGGAGATGACGACAAATGTGGGTATCCCCGGGCGCTGGGTGTTCAGAATCGATGATGCCCAGGTGCAAGTGGGGGGCTGCAGCAATACAAGTAAGAGGACAGCAGTTAGGTTTATTTAACTCCCAACCCAACCCCACACTGTTCTCCAGCCCTGTCTTTCCCTGCCTCAACCCCCACCTCTGTGGAGCGGAGGAGGCGGCTCGAAGGGCTTGGGGAGGGAGGGGAGGCTGCCATGGGGGGACTGTCCTCAGCCCCTGCCGTGGCTGGGGGTGGCACCCACTGGTGGCCCGGGGCTGGGAAGGGGCTGGGAGAGCAAATGGGGAGGGGAGGAAGACTTGTGAGATGAAAAGAGCCCGCGGGGTGCGATGAGGGAGGCTGGGGAGGAGGTGACGGTGCACAGGCAAGGCAGGGCGCAAGGGGCTGGCACCCTCGGGGGGATGCACATGTCCATAAGTCCCAGGAGGCTGGCGTGAGCCACGCGGAGGGTTGCTGGGTGCCAGCCTCCCCCGTGGGGCTAGGGTGCCAGGCCTGGGCCACCCTCCCCATCCTGGGGGTCCTGGCATGTCCACCATGGAGCCACTGGGCTCCTGTTCCTCATCCCTGCTCCCCCCCGGCCATGTTTTCCCACCTGTGATCTGTGTGTGTCTTGCGTTACCGGTGGGTTTGCTGTACAGGGGGCTCTGTCCCGGGTCCACGTCCCCCTGGCCGGCAGGGCTGACCCCAGGCAGCCTCTTCCCCTCGCACAGGAGGAATAAAACCGCCCTCCTGTCCCAGGGGAGCCCCTGAGGAGCAGGGCTCCCTGAACACCCCCGGGGAGCCGGGCGGGCACAGGGAGAGACCTCGGCGCTGGTGTGGCTGGAAGGTGGTGGGTGAGCCCTGCTGGGGCAAGGGCTGACGGGGGTGGCACCGCCTGTCCCCGTAGCCTCTGTCTGCCTGACCCTGCGGCCCTGCCTGAATGGGGGAAAGTGTATCGAGGACTGCATCACGGGGAACCCCTCCTACACCTGCTCCTGCCTGGCCGGCTTTACGGGAAAGAGGTGCCACGTCGGTAAGCGCTGGCCCCCAAGCCTCCGGCGCTTTGCCAGACGCTCCCCGTGGGTGTCCCTGCCCTGAGCTCCCGCCCCGATCCGGGGCTCTGTTTCAGATGTGGATGAGTGTCTCTCCGACCCGTGTCAGAACGGAGCCACTTGCCTCAACGGTGCCGGCAGCTTCAGCTGCAGGTGCCCCCCGGGCTTCAGAGGCACCAGCTGCGAGACCGGTGAGCACAGGGGGGGCTCTTTGTCCTGCTTGAAGAGCAGAGTCCCCAGGCTTAGGGGGGGACACTGCTTGCTCTTGGGGGGGGGACCCTTTGAGACTGGGGTTCCTGCAGCAGCTGGCTCGAGCCGTTTGCGCCGGCTGGCTTGGATTTCAGCTTGCTGCAGGCGAAGGAAAATTTGCTCTGGCCGTGAGCCCTTCCTGCCACTGGCAGCCCGCTCTGCCGAGGGCTGGGCTCGGCGCTCGGCACCTCTCCCTGCCACCGCTCCCTTAGCGAGGAAAGAAAAGCTGGTGGTTAGCGCTTAAACAGAAGTCTCGGAGGCCCTGCTTTCGCAGGTGATGCTGCGGTACTGAGCCCTTCAAAGCCAGCGGGGACTCTCCCAGTCCCTGGCAGGGGCTGTGGTGGCCGGTTTCCCCTGCTGCTGTCCTCCACCCGCCGCTGGAAGTGCTGCCAAAGCATTTGGCTCCCAGCGCGCCTCCATGCCGGTGGAGAATGCGAGCAGGAAGTTGACTTTTGGGGAAGGGAGGGAGGGACAAACGCTCGGAGCAGCACGCTGGCATCCAAGAGGCTGCAGGGGGATGAAAGGGCTGAGCTGCCTGGGAAGGGTTTGCGAAGGGCTGCAGCTGGGGATGCGGCTGCTCTCTCCCGCTGGAGGGTGGCTCCGAGCTGCGCTCTCTGCCTGGCCCCGGCATCACCATGTGTGCAGCGGATGCCATGCCTGTCCTGTGACTGGGTTGATTCCCCCCCCCTCTTTTTTTTTTTCTGTGTCCTGCTGCAGAAAAGTCACCCTGTGAGAGCAGAGTGTGTCAGAACGGTGGGAGGTGCCAGGCACTGAACAGGACGGCGACGTGCTTGTGCCAGCCAGGGTACACAGGGGCGGACTGTCAGACAGGTAAGTGGCAGGAGCAAGTGCTGGGGGAGATGCTGACACTTTACACCTTGGCAAACTACATTCCCACCCTGCTTCACCCCCAGCAATAGTTTTGGGAAGGGAGTGCTCAGCATTGCTGGTGGCACAGATTTTTTTTTTTCTTTTTTTTTTTCCCCCTGGCTGTCGCCTTCTCCCTCCTGAGCATTGCCCGGGATGGGAGGATACGGGCGAACTGTCAGTGCCCACACGTGCCCTGTCCTCCCCTTGCAGAGGTGAACGAGTGCGAGTCCAGCCCTTGCCTGAATGGCGGGCACTGTGTCGATCTGCTGGATAACTACACCTGCGTGTGCCTGGAGCCCTTCGTGGGACAGCGCTGTGAGACAGGTACCTGCTTCTGCCTGCGCCCGGAGACAACCCACGCCAGGGACTGTGTCCCCACGCTCTGCTCCTCAGCAGGGTCCCTCTCCCATCAGGGTCCCTCTCCTCATCGCTTATTTGCTTTCCCCACCCAGACTCATCTTCCTGCGAGGACCGGAGCTGCCGGAACCGGCAGACGTGCAACTACATCCGCCCCGGCCGCTACATCTGCACCTGCTCCCCGGGTTATTACGGCAACAACTGCCAGTACGGTGAGCGGAGGCACACCTCACCCGGCCAGGCATGGGGGAGCTGGGCGGGAGGGGGAAATGGCTAAAAAGGGGGCTGCCTCAACCATGGGCCCTGCCAGAAGCTGGCAGGCAGGGTGTGCAGAGCGGGGTTGTGGTGGTGCTGCTGAGAGGCAGCTCCTTCCATCGTGGTGGGGTGTCCAGCGCGAGGCTGGGCTAGACCAGCTCTGCCCTGGCACCCATGGGACAGAGGGTTTTCCAGCCCCAGGCTGGGATGGCGCTGGCTCAGCCTCCCCCTTCCCCACAGGCGGGCCCCGTGTGCCCGGCGCCTGCCTTTCCCACCCATGCCAGAATGAGGGCAGCTGCCTGGAGACGGAGCAGGGCTACATCTGCGAATGCCAGGAGGGCTACACCGGGCAGGACTGTCGAGACAGTGAGTACTGGAGGGTCTCGCCAGTGGGGTGTTGCGTCTCTAGGGGAGCCCCTCGTGCTCCTGCGAGGGAGAAGGAGCAGCCCCAGAGAGCCCATTCAGGGCTCTTGGACTGAACGGCAGGTCCGTCCTGCTGCGGGGGTATCTGGGGGAGCTTGTGGCTGCCACCCACCTGAGCTCCCCCGTGGGTGGCATCATCGGGCAAGGCTGCTCAGTTGTCCCAACCCTGCAAGCAGGAGGGGTCCTGGGAAGCTCCCATCTCCTCTCTTGCAGAGCTCTCAGAGGGCTGCGAGTGTCGCAACGGGGGCAGTTGTCTGGAGGGGAACATCACCATCTGCCAGTGCCTGCCTGGGTTTTTTGGTCTCCTCTGTGAATTCGGTGGGTAAA
The DNA here is from genome assembly GCA_013400135.1 of Rhinoptilus africanus. Lineage (NCBI taxonomy): Eukaryota > Metazoa > Chordata > Aves > Charadriiformes > Glareolidae > Rhinoptilus > Rhinoptilus africanus. The sequence continues at coordinate 29,917 of VXBO01002026.1, forward strand.
GGCTTCTCGCTTGCTGTGTTTGCTCCCTGTCCGGGATGCTTGAGCCAGGCAGGCAAGCCAGGAGACACTCTGCCCATGCCTGAGCCTCGCATGGCACCAGGGGCATGCACTGAATTTGAACCTGGAGATACTGTCCCCTGGTGAGGAGGCTGCGATGTTTCCATCTCCCTTGTCCTCCCCCTTGAGCCGTGCCTCTCCCAGCACCTGGTCCCAGCCCAACTCCCCCTGGATGGGGAGGGAAATGCAGCCTTTTTGCCCTCTCCCTCCAAAGCTCGCTGGGCATCCAGGCTGGCCCTTGCCGTTCGCACAGTCTGTGGTGTGGAGTACAGAGGGTCCCTCCCGTCTCGTCAGACCCTGCAGAGTTAGGAGAGCCCTGTTTCTGGCCAGGCAGCCAGCTGCCTGTCCTCCTGCCGCTGGCTGAGGGGGGCCGGTGCTGGCTGTGTGTTTTCAGAAGTTACCACCACACCGTGCAACATGAACACGCAGTGCCCAGACGGCGGGTACTGCATGGAGTACGGCGGGAGCTACCTCTGCGTCTGCCACACCGACTATGGCACCAATCACAGTAAGTCTCCTCTGCGGGGATGTGGGACCAGCCCCAGGGAGGGACGTGAGGGGGGTCGGGGCAGCGAGCAGGGATACAGTCATCAGCCGGGAGCAGCCCTCCCACCCTCAGTGATACCCCGTGTTCGGCTTTGCAGCGATGCCATCCCCCTGTGATTCCGAGCCCTGCCTGAACGGGGGATCCTGCGAGGTTCATGACGACTCGTACACCTGCGAGTGTCCTCGAGGCTTCCTTGGCAAGCACTGCGAGAAAGGTACCTGTGTGGAGCTCCCTAACGGCCCCGGGACCTGGCAGGGGTTGGGAGATGAGCTTGGACCCTTGTGGGAGGTGAGCAGCTGCCTGCTGAGCTGCAGCTGCAAGTGGGTGCAGGTTGTTCCATCCCATCCTATCCCGCAGGGTGGAGGTAGGATTGCGGGGCTCCCTTCATGGCCCCTGGCAGTCGCAGCAGCTGATCCAATTGTGCTTCCTGCACAACACCATTAGTGCTGGAGTGTTCTTTTTTTTACATGCCTGAGATCCCGCCAGATCCTGGCATTGTGTGCCCGTGGCCCACTGAGGCCCTGGCATGTGTCTGGAGAGCGGCGTTGCCGAGCCCAGGGCTGTGAGTCCTGGCTGTGCTCAGCTTTCCCGCGGCACGGGGTTTGGTGCGGTGCTGGCAGGCGCTGGTGGCTCTCGGGGTGCTGGCAGCAGTGGGTGACCCCCACTCTTTGGTGCTCTTTTCGGCAGCCAAGCCACGGCTCTGCAGCACGGGGCCCTGTCGCAACGGGGGCACCTGCAGGGAGGCGGATGGCGAGTACCACTGCACCTGCCCTTACCGATTCACTGGCAAGCACTGCGAGATCGGTACGGCCCCCCGGCCCCCACCCCGGGAGGAGAGGTGGCAGTCATCCCGCTTGCTGCTCAGCTCCTGCCTGCCCTCTGCCCCCAGGTAAGCCGGACCCCTGTGCCTCAGGGCCCTGCCAGAATGGGGGCACCTGCTTCCACTACATTGGCAAGTACAAGTGTGACTGTCCCCCGGGCTACGCTGGCCGGCACTGCGAGATCGGTAGGTGTGAGCACAGCACACCAGTGCTGGGGAGGTGTTGGGGCTGCTGGCGGAGCCGACAGATGCGGCGGCAGCAAGCGAGCCCTCCCTTGCTGCTCGCTTTGAAGCCCCTTCCCTGTCATTTGAAGTGCTTGGGCTCTTCTTAGCGCCCTGCTGGAGGGCAGGACCGCGCTGCCGGAGGGCGAAGGGCTCTGGTGAGCTCCACAGCAGTTGCTCTTTGCTCCGTTCTTCTTCTAGTGCCCTCCCCGTGCTTCCTCAGCCCCTGCGAGAACGGTGCTACCTGCGAGGACCTCGATGGGGGCTACGTTTGCACGTGCCCCGTGGGCTACGTAGGGAAGCACTGCCAGTCTGGTAAGGGCTTTGGGCTGCCCCTGCCAGCAGGGGACTTGGGGTGCCTCTGTGGGCCCCGCTCACTGCCCCGTCTCTCCCCAGAGGTCGACTGCGGCATCCCCAGCGAGGTGAAGCACGCCCAGGCCTCGTTCAACTCCACCAAGGTGGGCTCGCTGGCTGAATACCACTGTGAGCTGGGCTACACCCTCAGTCAGCACAACCACCCCCGTGTCTGCCGCCTGCCAGGCGTCTGGAGTGATCCCCCCGAATGTGATGGTGAGGAGACGAGCCCTAGAGCACTGCCCTAGTAGGCTGTGGTCACAACCCTGGCTTGGTGACGCCAGGACCTGCAGTCCTCCCCTACCTGTGCTCCTGGACACAGCCCCTGGGGAGCCCTGCCTGGTGCTCGTGTCTCTTGCCTTATTTCTCCCCTGCCCAAATGCCCGCAGAGATCGATGAGTGCCAGTCCCAGCCCTGTCTGAATGGCGGCCAGTGCAAGGATCGCCTGGCCGAGTTCCTGTGCCTGTGCGAGGCAGGTTACACCGGCCACCACTGCGAGTCAGGTGAGAGACCGTGCCAGGTATGCCCCAGGGCTGTCGCAGGTGGCTATAGCAAACCCCCCCTTGTCCCCCAGCCCCAGGGAACGACAGCAGGCGTGAAGCCCCCCGCCAGGAGCTGGGCCTCCTGCAGTTGTGCGTGCTGGCTTCAGCCTCCTGGCTGTGCACTCGAATCAGCCTGCGGCAAGGGCTCCTCTCCTGGAGCCCCCAAGCCAGCTGCGGGATGCGCCGGCAGGGAGGTGCTGCTCCCGTTGAGGCGGAGGAGCCGGTGGCACTGCAGGGCACGGACGCTCCTTGTGTCCCCCAGCTAACGGGTGCTGTGTGGGCATCTCCATCACCGACAGGGCAATGACATCTCCTGACTCGTGTTAAGCCCGTGCAGATAAGACCCAGATCTTGGGATCTGGGTAGGAAGTAACGCTGCAAAGTGGCTCCAAAGTTACTGGCTGAGAGGGGGCGGAAAGCAGCTCGAGGTGACACATTTTTGGCCGTACTGTGCTCCTGTGTATGCGCACGGCGGTGGTTGTGCGTGGGCGCTGGTTGAAGGGGGCGACGGGCAGCACAGGGGACTCCGACAAGACGTCTCTAGCCCAGCTTCCCAGGGCCTGGTGAGAAAAGGTGGTGGGAGAAAGTTGGATGCCCACTGGGAGCTAGAGGAGGGGATGTGCCCCAGGCACAGCCCCGTGCTGCCAGCTGTCCCCAGGTGTCCCTGCGGACATGTCTCCATGGCCAGCTCCTGCCACAGCCCCTGGGCAGGGTCAGGCACGGGGCAGTGGGCTCCCCATGCCTCAGGAGTGGGGCTGTTCCTGGCTGTTGGGCTTGGGGTTAGTGAGTGACAGGGGCAGGGTCCCCTCCCTGTGGGGCAAGTGCTGCCAGCCCCATCGCTGTGCTGAGCCAGCACCTCTCCTCCTGCCTCTCCCCAGATGTTGACGAGTGCCAGTCCGAGCCCTGTAAGAACGGTGGGACCTGCCAGGACCTCCCTGGATCCTTTGCTTGCTACTGTCCCGAGGGCTTTGTGGGGACCCAGTGCGAAACAGGTAGGGACTCACCCTTCCTGGGGTGGTGGGAGGCTGGACTGTGGGCGCTGGGATGAGTCCAGGACCAACACCGAGCCAGGCGGCTGGTCGCCACTTTGACCCCAAACCATCACCCTGGGTGCTCGCTGCCTCCCACCCCTCCTCCCCTCCAGTTTTGGGGGCTGAGCTGAATCATAGAATCATAGGGTTGGAAGGGACCTCGAAAGCTCATCTAGTCCAACCCCCCTGCCAGAGGAGGGTCACCTAGAGCACATCACCCAGGAACGCCTCCAGGCGGGTTTTGAATGTCTCCAGTGAAGGAGAAACCGCTTGAGTGGCGAGGGAGCAAGGAACAAGGTGTCTGCCAGTGATGGGTCCCCTTCTGAAGGTGCCCACCCCCTGCCAGGGGATGTGGCTGCCGTGGCGCTGGGGTGGCACCCGGGGTGCGGGCCGCCCCTGCCGATCCCTGGGCTGCATGTCTGTCCTGCTGCGGCCCCCCCCCTCTCCGACCGCCTCTTCCCGCTTCCAGAAGTGGACGCCTGCGAGTCAGGCCCTTGCCAAAACGGAGGGGAGTGCGAGAGCTACGGGGGCTCCTACCTCTGCGTGTGCCCAGAGGGTTTCTTCGGCTACCGCTGTGAGACAGGTGAGGCGGGCAGGGCGGCTGGGGCGCAGGGTGGCCCTTTGGCCAGCCGGCATCGCTAACGCGGCGGGGCCTGGTGCCTCTCCCGCAGCCAGCGACCCCTGCTTCTCCAGCCCCTGCGGGAGCAGAGGCTACTGCCTGCCCGGCAACGGCACCCACAGCTGCACCTGCAAAGTCAGCTACACAGGCAAGAGCTGCGAAAAAGGTAAAGGCCCTCAGCGGCGGCACCAGGACGTGGCGTGGGGCTGGACGCCGGCCACTGCCTGCGAGGGGCTGGACGCCAGCCGAGACCAGCAGCTTTCCTTGAGGCAGGCAGGGCTGGGGCCTCACCTCCACCTCACCGGGGCCAGCCCGGGCCCCGCCGACGCTGCCGGGGGGTGCCGGCGTGTGCTGTGGGCGCCAGGCTCAGCCTGAGGATGGTGGGGATGGGTTTCCCCGGCCCCCGGCGGTGATGGCGATCCCTCGGATGCCCTCGGGAGGGGAGGCTGAGGTATCCGGGGGGAAGCCTCTCGCTCCCAGCACCGGCTTCCCCAAAGCCCCTTGCCCGTCTCGCTGGCGGGTGGTGGCGAAAGCTCAGCTGCCAGGTTGCAGTGGCTGGGAGCGCTCCCGGCGCCCCGCTTCCTCCTGTGCCTGGCGGTGGGCGCCCCTGGAGCCCCTGCTGGGTGTGCCGAGGGAGAGAGCGAGGGCCCCGTCCTCCATCGCTGCCGCTCTGCCTCTCGCTGCCGGGGTCTGTTCTCTAAAGATTCATGGCGTTACCTCTCCCCTTTGCTTTTGCCCACACCCTGAAGAATTGCTGCCACCAACCTCATTAAAGGTGGAAAGGGTGGAGGACACTGGTGTGTTGATTTCTTGGCACCCACCTGAGGACGCAGCCGCCAGGCAACACATTGACGGCTACGCCGTGACGTACGTATCCCTCGACGGCTCTTACCGCAGGACAGATTTTGTGGACCGAAGTCGTTCTGCCCACCAATTGCGGGCATTAGCCTCCGGCAGAGCCTACAATATTTCTGTCTTTTCAGTCAAACGCAACGTGAACAACAAGAATGATATCAGCAGGCCTGTCATGCTCACCACGCGCACTAGTGAGTAGCGTCCCTGCGGGGATCGCGGTCGAGAGCACGTGTGGCCCCTGCTGGCGCCGGGGCTTGTGTCACCTCCCCGCCGCCGGCTCCAGCCACACGCTTCTGCCGAACCCCGGTGGGTTTGGTGGTGCAGATCCTAAAATCCAGCCAGGGGCCTTTGGAAAGTGCTCGGTACAGAGAATTGCTGTTCTCTTTGCTGTGAGTAACAAGGAACCCCAAGTCCCGCAGCTCGCTGGGCCCCTGCCCGTGGGCTGCTGAGGGAGCTGGCAGCAGGGACCGCTCCCGGATCCTGTTCACCGGGGCCAGGCTGTGCCCGCTGCACTGGTTCCTCCTTGTCCCCCGGCCCGGGGTAGTGCAGGTCCCTAGTGCTGCTTGGTTGAGCTGGAGAAGCCCCTGGGCAAGCGGATGTGGGTGACAGAGAGCCCTGTGGGCGAGTCGCCCCATCGGGGATGTGCCCGAGAGGGCAGAGGCCGGCAGGGACCTCTGCGCTGCAGGGAGAGGGAAGGGGGCACGGTGATGCCTCTGGGGAGGCAGAGGCAGGTGGAGCAGCCGCAGTCCCGCTTCCTAGGGCAGGCGGATGTAGAAATCCAGAGCAAACTGAGGATGGAGGGGGTTAGACCTGGAAAAACTGCCCTCTTAATGAGACAGGGATGGTGGCGGGCCACATGCCCTTCAGCAGGCTGAGACCGAGCGAGGCCCAGGGGAGGAGAAGGCGAGCGTAGCACTGGGCACAACAGGGGTCTGCACCCCCGGCCACGGCATCTCGGGAGGCCTTGAGCCCAGGCAGATGCCAGGGGCAGGGAGAACCAGGCTCGGGATGGTTGCCTGGGCACGCAGTGGGCCTGCTGCAGGCACTGCCGCCCCTCTGGAGCTGGCGGTGGGGGGCTGGGGGCAGGGGAGGACAGTCCAGGGGGTGCTCCGCATGGCAGGAGGCATTGCAGGAAGGCAGGGGGCATGCCTCCCGCCCGCCTGCACCTCCCAGGGAGGACAGGAGAGCGCGAGTCCAGCAGGACAGATGGGCACCGATCTGTTCCTGCTGGGGAAGTCAATCCAGAGCGGCAGGCAGGACCCCATGGAGGAGCGTGGGGAAGGGATGGGGCTCCCCACGCCAACCAGTGGCTGACCACAGTCCTCTCCACTTGCTCTGGCTAGGACCGCGTCCGGTGGAAGGCTTTGAGATCACGAACGTGACGGCCAGCGCCATCACGGTGCAATGGGCTCTCCACCGGCTCAAGCACTCCACTGTCAGTAGGGTGCGTGTCTCCATCCGCCAGCCAGGGGACCTGGCAGACCGCACCGTGGAGCTGAACAGCAGCGTGGCCAAATATACCTTCCTGTGAGTGGGGCAACAGGCGGGCACTGGGCCAGCTGGCCCTCCCAGGCTGCCCGCCTTACCCCTTCCCATCCTGCCTTCCTCCTCCGCAGGGACCTGCAGCCAGGAGAGAGGTACATCATCCATGTCACGACACTGAGCGGCCTAGGGATGGAAGACCACCCCTCAGAGAGCCTGGCCACGGCCCCCTTCCACGTGTGGACAAGTGAGTGGGTTGCCTTCGCCACCCCTTGCCACGGCAGGGGCCCTGGGGCTTGGCAGGCACAGGGCAGCCGTGGCTTGTGGCCAGCAGGAAGGCTGCAGGGAGGGGAAGGCGTGAAAGCCGTCGGCCTGTCTGGCCAGCGCGGCGGGTAGGAGGCGTGCGGGCAGCCCTTGGGAAGGGTAGGCAAGGCAGCAGCACATCCTCCCCTGCCAGATGCTCTTCGGTAGCCAAGAACAGCACGAGCCCAGCCCCATGTGGAGCCCGCATGGGCCGGATTCATGCCCTGCCGTATGGCAGCCAGAGGGGTGAGGGCCGGACCTGGGTGCTGGGGTGCAGCGAGGCTCTGCCTGCCTTGGCAGGGACCCAGTGCTAAGCATCTCCTGCCAGTGCCTTGCGTGACTGGAGCCGAGCTGAGGGCTGGCCGGCGCGTGGTCAGGCAAGCTGGGGCCTTGACATGCTTATAAGGCGGTGTGTGAGCAAGTAGGGCGGTCGCCATTCAAGGACACCCGCACTGACCCCTTTTCTCCCCACCTCCTGCCTTCCCCAGGACCCCTCTCTCCCCAAAACCTCACCGCCTCCCGTGTCACCGCCACCTCTGTGTCCATGGTGTGGGAGCAGCCGCCCGCTGGCACTGTGGAGGGGTACATCATCAACGTCACCACTGCTCAGAGCGTGAAGAGCCGCTATGTGCCCAACGGGAAGCTTGCGTCCTACACGGTGCGGGACCTGCTCCCCGGGCAGCGGTACCGGCTCTCCGTGACAGCCGTGCAGAACACGGAGCAAGGCCAAGTGCACAGCGAGCCCATCCACCTCTACATCACCACCTGTGAGTGCCTGGCTTGCCAGGGCTGGGATGCGGCCAGTTTGCTGCAGCACAAGGGAGATAATGGGGAAGCAGGGCAGGGGGGGGTTGGAAACCAGCAGACCAACGCAGTACTGAGCCCGTGGGGACTTGCTGCCCAAGAACCGGTTGCCCACAGCAGGCTGTGAGTATAGGACACAGCTTCCCTGCAAAGGGAGGTGGGTTTTGCAGGGTGCTGCCTCTGTTAGCCGGGGGGGGGCAAATGCAGAGTTACAGCTCGGTGATGCTTCACGGGGACTGGCACTCACAGCCCCAGGGGGGTGGAGAATGCGCATGTGTCCCCACATAGCCGTAAATGGCAGCCTGGGGACGAGGGGTCTGGCTGGGAGTTGGGATGCTGTCCCGACTCGCAGCCTGCCTCCTGCTAAGCCTAACCCTTTGGTCTGCAGTGCAGAGGGATGGGGCTCCGGAGAGACGGTGGAGCCAAGCTGGACATCCCCGGGTCCTGCGCAACAGGCTGCCCCCAGCTTTCCTGCCCGAACTCCGCTTGCTAGCGGATCACGACACGGCTGAGGAGCCCTCACCAGCCCCCAGGTAGGTACTGCGCCAGCACTCCTGGCACATCGGGCTGAGCAGAGCCCCTTTTCCCAGCTCCCATGGCCAGGCGTGCGTAGGGTCAAGCCATGCTCCTGCTGGGTTGTGCCTCTTGCCCACCCACCGGGGTCCTGAACCAGGCAAGCCCTTGCCCTGTGAGCAGGTCCCCCGTGATGCCCGCAACGGAGCCTGTGGGACTCCCGTGGAGCCTGATGACTCCAGCGAGTACTTTATCCGGCTGCCTCCCGTCCTAGTGCTGTGGCCTGGGGGACTGGCAGTGCCCTGCACCCTCACGGCTTTTCTGTCCCAGGTTCACCGAGCTGGTGGATGGCAGAGGGAGGATCAGTGCCAGGTTCGGCACCACGCTGGGCAAATCCATCACTGTGAAGACGCGTAAGTGCTCTGCTGCCTTTCTGGCCTCCTCCTGTCATCTAGGGCCATCTCCAGGGTGGCAGCCGGGCAGGCTGCTGTGGGGCTGGGAGACCCACAGAGGAGGGGCTCCCCTCTCCCTGGGCAGACAAGCGCCTGCCCTGATTGCTAGACCCCTGCCGAGGGAGAGGGACGATGCACAGGAGTCAGGGAGCCCAGAGAGGGACCCTCGCTGACAAGAGGCAGTGCTGGCTGCGGCACAGGCTGGACTTCTCCCCTTCCAGTAGCAACGGCAGCCCAGTTAGTGACTCCGCAGCCCTCCAGCGCAGCCCCTGCACGCCCAGCAGCCTGAGCCCCCGCTGCCAAGCACAGCCTCGCACTCGAGGATGGCATCTGGGCAAGAAGCCCCTCGCTAGCCCAGGACCAGCCCTCCATTTGCCATCCCTGGAACACCAGGGATACAAGTGCCAGCTCAAGCTATCCTACTAGGCCTGCGAAGCCTATGCCATGGGGTGGGGAAGGGGCCCAGCACTGCATATCTCGGCTCTGTCCCCGTCTCCCCAGCACTCCGTGTCCCACAGCCTTCCCGAAAGGGCAAGGCAGTCCCCCTAATTCAAGGGGTGCCACTTGCCTCAGGCCTGACCAGCCCCCTGATGCTGCAGGGAGGCTGCAGCTTATTGGAGGGTCTGGCTTTGGCTGGAAGTGACATTTGACCCTCTCGTTGCCCAGAGCCAGAAGCTCCAGTGAAGCTGGAAAACGTGGAGGTGTCCAGCCAGGGTAGTCTGGCGATGCAGCTGCGGGAGGCAAAGAGCAAGAGTAAGTCGTGGGGGGGGGGCAGAGAGACAAGCAGCGGGCACCCAGCCCAGGGCGCAGGGCACCAGGCTGCTCTTGTTGCTGCCACCCTGCCGGGAGGCACGCAAGAGACACAGTGTGGGCTTCTGCCGGCTGCCCCATCCCTGCTCGCCCGCTCCTGGCTCTCCCCAGGAGCACCCTGGCATGCTGGGGGAGCAGGCTGGGCCGCGCCGTAGCCCCCGGGCTCTGATGGCCGTACTTTTTTGCAGGTGAGGGGCAGAACTGCTCCAGGAACCCCTGCAGGAATGGAGGCACCTGTGCCAGGGACACCCAGTCTTACCACTGCGACTGCCGCCCAGGATTCAAGGGCCGGCTCTGCGAGCTGGGTGAGTGCCGCCCTGCTGCCCAAGGGGCTGAGCTCGCTCCGCAGGTGGGTGGCATATGCCCAGCCACGGGTCCCCCAGGTCACTGAGCACACCCTGTCAGCATCCGGCTCCTCCTGGCCGAAGGGAGCTCCCAGGCCCTGCTAGGGAGGGCTGCGCCGTGCCCACAGAGGAGACAGGGGCTGGGCTCTGCTCTTGGCAGATCTGGGAGCACAGGGTCCACTCCCTGCTTCTGGCCGAGCCCTCCACCTCCACCAGGCAGACGGGCAAGCCAGGCTCCTGCCCTGCGCAGGTAGTTATCTGGGCACCACGGGGCTGGGGGCTCCGCTTCTCCTGGCAAGTCACCTCTGTTGAGCTCAGCCTTCCAGGACAGCAGCGGGGAAGCCAGAGGGGGCCTCGTTGGCCCCCTGCCACGGGGCACAGGCAGGCAGGGCCGGGGCTGGGCTCGTTGATAGCTCCCCTCTCCTGTTCTCCAAGCAGCCTGCAAGAAGGTGCCACACTCGTGCACGCGGCTGTACTCGGAAACCAAGTCATTCCCCGTGTGGGAAGGAGGCACCTGCCACTACCTGTGAGTACTGCCCGGGGGTTGTGCTCCCCCCCTTCCCCTCGTGCTCAGAGCCGGGGACGTCTCCCTGCAGCTCAGCTCCGGGGAAGGGAGAGCAAGTGTGAGGCCGTTCAGAGCCCGGCTGGCAGCTGCCCCCTCCCCTGCGCAGGCTGCCCCCGAGCCCCCCCGGCGCTGCCTGGCCAGCGGCGTTTCAGGGCAGGGTGTTTGCCGAATTGACAGCCCTGTAGCAAGCGTTACTCACCCACGTGGCAGCAAGGTTAGATTTGGTGTGCCTGACCCCCGCTGCCTGCCAGAGCAGCTCCTGGCTGCCTCTCTATCTGCAAGTAAGAGGGATGAAGCCAGTCCTGCTGCAAGGCCAGGACACGGGGGGCCTCTGCTCTGCGCCTGGTCCCCCCCCCCAAATCTTGCTGTGACAGAGTCACAGGGAAGGCCCTTAGGCACAGCAGGCTCAGCCCCATTCCTACCGTCTCCCACAGCCTGGAAGGAAACGGGGGAGACCCCCAGGCTTCCCCCTTGCACTCATAAAAGCAGATCTGTCCCTGTCAACTCCCTAACCACTCGCCCCTCTGCTGCGTGCGCAGGTACAGGAGAGTCTACAAGGTACACCAGGATGTCTGCTACAAGGAGAGCTGCGAGAGCACCGGTTCCAAGAAGACAACCAGCAGGTACAGTGCGCAGCAGCACACGGAGCGGGCAGAGGGGTGCCCAGGGTGGGGGGGCGGACTGGGAGAGAGGTGCAGGCACCCTGTGAGTAACTGAGCGCGAGGCACACACGCCTGAGGCTTAGAGGCCAGCTCAGCGTGCCCTTCCCTGCGTGCGACAGCCCAAGAGGCTGCGGGGCAGTGCTGACGGAGCTTCCTTCCCTTCTCTTTTCAGAAAACCAAGCAACAGTCACACACTGAAGAAGCCATAGAGTAAGTACCCGCTGCAGGCCTTCCCTGCCTGCAACCCTGCGGAGAGACCTGGGGAGAAGGGGGGAGGCCAGAGCGCAGCCACCGCGGTGAGGGGCTGCCAGGGGTGTCCCCAGGGGCTGCGCTGGGCTGGCTTTGGCACGGGGCTGAGGGCTCCTGGTTGCGGCTGGGGTTGGAGGAGCAGAAGGCAATGCTCTGCCTCCCCATGCGTCTGCAGCCTCACGAACGAGAGCTTCCTGCACAGAAAGGGCCCGGCCACTGCCTGCCCGTGCAAGGCAAAGGCCGGGGTTAGGTTCCCTTCTCCCAGCCTGAGACAGGCGTAGAGGGTGGGAAGAGGCAGCTGCAGGTCTTTTTTTGGGAGGGGGGGCTCTGCGCCCCAGCTCATTCTTCTGCTCCTTCACAGGGTTCAGAGCAGTAGAAGCTTCACCTTTCCACATCTCAAGGGCTTTTGAAACACCAGGAAGATCAGATCTGCTCACTGGGTTGACCACAGCGGGGGAAACCTTCGTGCCTGGCGTCAGCCTCTCCCTCTCCTCCAGCCTCTTAGGGACACGCAGCTGGATCAGCATGCTGTGCAGCGCTCCCTTCCCTCTGCCACACCAGCGCTGCCTTCACGCTGGCTTGCCTTACTCTGGAGGCCTCTTTGCCCCCCGAGGAGCTGAGCGGCAGTGTACCGCAGTGGCTGTCCCCCCCCCCGCAAGGGGACCAGCCCCGCTGGGCCCTCCCAGCCCTTCGCCATGAGTCACGGGCTCCCAGCTCTGCTCAAGCCTTGGCAGAGCCAAGCCTTGCTCCCGGCCAACAGCCTCCGCACCGACCTCTTTTCGTAACCCAAGGTTATGTTACCAATAACCCCCAAATATAACAGTTTTAACGCAGACCAAAAAGCCTTAGCCATCACCCGAAACGTGGCCCGCAAAAAATCTGGTTGGAGGAGACCTTCCCTACGTAGACGAGTTAGGAACGGGGAGCAGCTCCCCCGAGCAGTGAGGTGAGCACCACCAGCGGAGGCACGTCCCCGTCCCCTCCGCTGCAGCGGGGGAAATTGAGGCAGCTTCTACTGCCTGCCTTTTTTTTCTTTTTCTTTGCTTTGTAAACAATCCCTGATTTTAACCAAATTTTGAGCTCGGAAAGCAACCGAGCCCCTAGGAAGACTTTTAAAAGGGAGCCGTAGGGTGTTCTGATGCCGCTGCCTCCGCTGAGCTCAGTGATGAAGTGAGCTCCCCCCGAGCTGCTCGCAGTGTTTGTGTCCCCCCCCGGTGCTGGGGGGCCGGCGCGGTGCTGGTTGCAGAGGAGAGGACCAGCGCGCGGTAGCTGCCCCCCCCGACCTGTGGCAGGGCGGGCCAGGAAAAAGCGTAGTTTAGAAACGTGCCTAGTTTTTGTGAGTTTGTATGACCACACTAGTTAAACATAGATTTGTGTATTAAAGTACACAGTGTATATTATAAATTAATACATACCAGAGATATATCATAGTTATGGTATAGAGTATTATTTCCCCTGCACAGGGGGGCAACCCTCCCCTCCTGCCAGCATCGCAGGCGCTTTGGTTGAGCTGCAGCCCTGAAGATGCTCTTGGAGCAGAGCAGACCTGGGAGTTGTGGTGCTCCTAGCACCTCTCCCTGCTGGAGCAGTGGCTGCTGAGGCACGCAGCAGCAGCCCCGGAGCAGCAGGGACTATCTAAAACCCCAAACAGCTGGCCAACGTGCTGCTCCCATCCCGCACGGGCTCCGGCTCTGCTCCCAGAGGAGAAGCAAGAGGTGAAGATGGACATACCTCATTCTCTTCTCCCCACAAGGCAAGCACCGGAGCCCTGCCGTCCCCCAGGGCATGAGAAAAAGCCAGCCCTCGCCTGAAGAGCAGGGGAAAGGGCAAAGCCGGCACAGCCTCTGCTAGCCCGGGGGGGGGTCAGAAAGCCTTGTCAGCCACCGGACCAGTGCCAACAGGGGCTGTGGAGGTGGCCCTGCCACGGGCCGCTCCGGTGCAGCGCTGGCAAGCACGGCCCCGCTGTGGGCCAGCTCCTCGCCTCCCACCCCACAGCCAGCACGCTATGTAAACGCAGCCAGAAGGTTTTAACCTAGCTTTGGAAATAAATTAGTTATTTTGGTTAGTTTTCGTGGTTTTGGTTTTTTTTTTTTTCTTTTTTAAATAAAAACACTTCATGGAAAAAGCGTGGGTTTTTTTTTTAAGTAGCTGCTCAATGAGGAAGAACGAGGGATAATGCTGTATTCTGATATACGGGATTTATTGCGGCCCCCACAGCTCCTGCCCATGTGGGGTGGGGGGGCCCCAACCGCCCCTGTGTTCAGCGGGGCCTGGAGCCTCACCTCCTCACTCCCGGGCTGGTTTACATCCCTCACTGTCCAAGTCTTCATCTTCCTCTGTGTCCAGGGCATCCCTGTCCTCTTCCTCCTCCTCTTCCTCCTCCTCCTCCTCTTCTTCCTCCTCTCGCGCCAGCAGCTTCTTGAAGACCTCGTACTCCTCCGGGGAGGCGAGGGCCAGGCTGGCCAGGAAATCTTTCTCTGGGAGCTGAAGGATGTCCCTCAGTTTCGGGTTATGGCTTTGGGTCTGGCCTTTGTGGGGGGTCTGGTAAAGCCCCCGGCGCTCCAGGAAGATGTGCCGGTTCCTCAGCTCCTCGAAGGGCATTCGGAAGAGCCGGGCCCTCACCATCTCCTTCTGCCGGATCCCCATCCTGAAGTAGGCGTACTGCGGGGCGGGAGGGCCTGTTTGCCCGCACGGCCCCCCTCCCCCGCCCCGCC
>VXBO01002026.1:44167-120386 GCA_013400135.1 Rhinoptilus africanus
GAAGGACAGGGAACTGCTGGAGAGGGGACAGCAAAGGGCCACCGAGATGCTGAGGGGACTGGAACAGCTCTCTGATGGAGAAAGGCTGAGGGATTTGGGTCTCTTCAGTCTGGAAAAAAGACAACTGAGGGGGGACCTTATCAATGCCTATAAATACTGACAGGGTGGGTGTCAGGAGGATGGGGCCAGGCTCTTTTCAGTGGTGCCCAGGGACAGGACAAGAGGGAACGGGCACAAACTTGAGCACAGGAAGTTCCACCTAAACCTCAGGAGGAACTTCTTTCCCTTGAGGGTGGCAGAGCCCTGGCCCAGGCTGCCCAGGGAGGTGGTGGAGTCTCCGTCTCTGGAGACATCCCAAACCCACCTGGAGGCGTTCCTGTGCCCCCTGCTCTGGGTGACCCTGCTCTGGCAGGGGGTGGGACTGGGGGATCTCCAGAGGGCCCTGCCAACCCTATGGCTCTATGATTCATTTTTCTTTCCTGTGTTTTTGTCTCACCCAAACCAAGGACCAGTTTCCTGGATGTAGAGGGCTCTGACAAAAAAGTAAACACAATTCTGCCCAGTTTTTGAGGTCTCTGCACGCACAAACTTCAAACAACTCTCAGGGCGGTCAGCCGAGACAAAGGTGTTTATACGTTCGCTTTCCAGACAGAGGGAAACTACGTCTAAAAAGTGAAAGCATCCAATAAAAATACATTCTGAGTTACGAGCAATTTAAACAAGACATGAAAATGTTTGTCTCACAGCTTTAAAACACCTTCTGTCTAAGAATAATTACAAATAGTGAGAAGCTTCTCTAGAGGAACCGTGGCCAGGCCGAGCAGCTCAAGGCTGCCCTGCCAACCACTGGACCTTTCTACAAGAGAGAAGTGCTTACAGGTAATTCCTGCTGGCTCTCGAGCGACAGCACACGTCCTGCGGGAAGCGGAGAGGGAGAGCAGTGATGCCCCACACCCCGGGCCGGGCACTCCACAGCCGCTGCTTCTCCCCGGCAGGGATCTGCGCGCTCAGTCGGGAGCGTTCGAGCATGGCTCACTCTCCACGCAAGGAGCTGGGAGCCTCCCTCCTTGCGCGTGCTCGCCAGAGCTGTTTCTCAATCTGCTGCTTCCTAGGGACAAAGAGAAACAGTGAGGGGTGAACCGTAGGTCCCACAGGTCCACGGGCTTATCTTCAGACCGAGCACCTTTGGATAGCAGCAGGTGACCTTCTGGTGAGAAGTTCCCTTGCTCACCACAGCTCAGTCTTCTCATGTAAGTCAGTACTGTGGGCTTGGCAGGCCCCAGGCGGAGGAGGAAGCCTTCAGAACGCCTCACCTGCCTCAGCAGAGTTGTAGACCTCTTCCCAGGTATAATCGCCCAGGTTCACAGGCTGCTTCAGCCAACGATCCTCTACTAACGTCGCCAGAGACGTGCGCTGCTCGGGAACAGGATGCAAAAGCCCAGCAAGGAGATCCATGAGACCTGGGGAGAGACAGCAGTGAGAAGAACGGCTCAGGCTGTGTTTTAGGCATGCTGGGAATGCAAGGTATGGTTTATATGCAAAGAATGCAGATTTTAATTACAAATCCTCCCTGTTGATCCCGTGTGCGGTACTGTTATACCACAGTCTTAGTCACATGCGCTCAGCTCCGGGAATGACCTGAGGCTGTGAGGTTGTGAAAACAGAGAGCCGAGTCATGATACGAGGAGGGCAGAAGTAGAAGGAAATGCCACAGAGGGCACCCTGACTCACTGTTTCCAAGCCCAGTCTTTGTCCTGCAGTCACCTCCTGTTTGACATAACAGTTAAAGGTGCACTCAGGGTTCAGGGAAAGCTTCCAGAATTTACCAGCCAACTGCAGCGCCCTGAAGCCTTTTAACCGTAGTCCTCCTAAGGACCCCAGAGAATTTGTTGATGAAGATTTCTTTAGCCTGACATGCAATTAGTTTTCTATACCTCCAAAAGAAATCAAGGCCAACGTACTTTTCCTACAATTCATTCAGAAATTCTAAATTAACGCATTATCATCCATCCAGAAAGTGCCATGGCATTGATTGGCAATAGCTCAAGTGAGAACACTTGCATTAATGTTACATGAGTGTCACTATCGATCTTAAAGTTACCTACTAGAACGAACCTTCCCATTATTTGTTCTGGCTTTCTCAGGTATAAACCTCACTGAAGTTTGACAAGCTGATAGGTTGAGTCATCATAATAAATGGGAGGCCTGGAATTTGAAACTAATAAAACATCGGGCAGATAGCTGTATTCATCATGGGCACAAAGAACTGCAGAACTTAACTGAAAAGAATACCTCAGATAGCTCTGCTTCAGCGAGCGGCTTTTAAAATCATTGCAGAGAGCACCTGGAAGCATTTTTCCAGTCTTACCCTTTATTTCTGGGGAATAAATGCCGCTCATACTTTGCCAAGAGATCTGCTCCTTTAGAAAATCCAATGAGAAAAATTCACCTTTTGACACAGGCCGAGGAGGATTCAGGTCAGCTGCCATGGCCTCCTCCAGCTCACAGAAGGGATTCTCTCCGAACACTAGGGTGTAAAGGGTGACACCAAGTGACCACATCTCCAGCTCAGGGCCCTGGTACCTATGCAGAAATAAATTTGCCGAAACTCAGACTGCAAGTCCATAAAGAAAAAAAAAAAAAAAAAAGGCAGCTGGCAGCCCTCACTTCCAATTTTTAACACAGGAAGTCTGTGAGAATTCTAATAAGGTTCTCGTGTGTTTTTGAGAAGTCTGTATTACCCTTCTCCGTAAAACAACCAAAGAATGGCCAACCAATTTCAGTTGATGAGTGTGTGTTAATATGCACCTAGATTTCCACATGCGTAAGTTGGTGATACGAGAACTTAAGCCTCCTCCTTCTCCACCATAATCCAAAACTATCAAGGAAATATTTAAATGGAAGATTAGACACTTCAGAGGAATCCCATTTGCCCCCTCCCATTCTTTTCAAAACAAGAGATATTCAGAAATAAATATTAACTATCTAGCTTCCATCTGAGAAAAAGGGACAGTTTCTCCACACAGTGACAGGCTGAATTCCCACGGCTGCGCTGGCTTCAGCTTTCACTGAGTTCCCAGCAGGGATTTCCTCTCCTCCTTTCACAGCTTTCTCCCCGCTGCCACCCCCATTAAGAGGAGCTGCCTGAAGGACCCACAAAAATAGCTACGTTCTTGAACTCGGCTCTGCGGTAGGACAGACATTAGTGCAAGGCTTTGCAAAACATCTGCCCGGAATAAGAAAGTCTATCGACAGACTGAGTCGGGAACGACTTTGTATGTATTCAAGCCTTTACAAATAATTTCTGTCACTGCAGTGGCCTACTTTATATGCATTTAAACCTTTACAGTCATTTCTGTCACTGCAGTGCCCTAAATCACACTGCAGTTTTCTGTGGTTAGATATTCTAGCAGAGCACCAATGGCAAAGCAGCTTGGCTTCCCTTTTCCAGTCCTACACGCACATTTTTTTGGTGCTACGGACAGAAAAATTACTTTTCAGAGGGTGACATACGGTTTGCCAGACAGCACTTCTGGTGAGCAGTATTCAATTGTCCCACAGAAAGTATAAAACAATTTGCCGGGTTCCAGGTAGGCAGCTGAGCCAAAGTCCACTAATTTAATTGTGAAATCTTCAGCAATGACAATGTTTTCATCCTTGATATCTCTGTGAAGAATGTTCCTACAGTGGAGATACCCAACAGCTGATACAAGCTGAAAGAGGAGGAAAGAACTAGGTGTTACTACGCAGAGGTGTCCTTGTGGATAGTCCACGTGGCATCTCAGAGTTCCGATAGCCACATTTTGTCACTATATAAACAAGATATAGACCCCAATTTTGGTAACTGTAAACGAATTCAGGCATGCCTGTCAGCATAGCTGCAGTGGGTGTTACAAGGCTCTTGGGAAAGAGACTTAAAAAAGCCTTTGCTTGCTTTCCTCTCACAAACGTGCAGGAAGATGGCATGCTACAGTCACGATGCGCTTGGGTTTTTTTGGTTAGAAGCATCAGAGCTTAGTCTTACAATCCATTTTACTCTATTTTTAACCCAGCTTCATCTGAAGGGTCCTTTGATTTCTTCAGAAGGATATTACTGCGTACCTCCAATACTGCAGGATGACAAAGGATTTCAGAGTGAAGTTTGGTATAAATAGTATAGTGACTCCTAGATTCCATTATTCTTTCTGCAGAATTCATAATTAAGAATAGCATCAGAATTTTATCACCCTGGAGACAATCGTGATCCCTACCATTTGAGCAAGAATAGCAGACAGCTGAGGGAGAGAAGTTTCTAT
Organism: Rhinoptilus africanus; assembly: GCA_013400135.1. NCBI lineage: Eukaryota > Metazoa > Chordata > Aves > Charadriiformes > Glareolidae > Rhinoptilus > Rhinoptilus africanus. The sequence continues at coordinate 48,463 of VXBO01002026.1, forward strand.
TTATAACACAAAGCTCCCTCTGCAGAGAAATACTGTACAGCTCTGAAGTAACAAAGCACCCTGACAACCTCAAAGTAGGTTTAGGGAAAGGGCTCATCCATCAGAAGTCTAAAGGGACTGTAGATTGCAACTTGGGAATGCACCCTGCACAGCAGATGCAGGGAAGGTGCGTTGCTTTGGCTACCATCTTCCATCAGCACAACCAGGCCAGGGGAGCGTGGACACAGCAGTGGGTTAGCACGTGCAAAGCAATTCTTGCACACCTTAGAGCAAGTCATTTACCCCAAAACGTGGGAGGGGGAATTAGCTGGGGAACACTGGTGTGGTTAATTCAATGACCAAAGGACAATTCAGCTCTTGGGCAAACTTCTGACTCACGGTAACTACCTTCAGTTATTTTGCATTATGTCAAGTTAAATTTCAAGATCATTTCTTGATTTTAAATTCCTTAAAAAGAGAAGAGCCCTTTAGCCCTGTAGCCAGTCTAAAACAAGCACTGATCGAAGTGCAAGTGTGGCTTTTAGTGAGGCTTGGGGCAACTTCCATGCGCTTTCCTCCTCCCACAGAGGAAATATTACTGCTGCATGAATGGGCATCCTGGTGGCAGGGGGGGTGTGCTGCTACGATCACAGCAGGGAGGCGATGGCTCTACAGGAAATCCTCATAGGAAGTTAGATCCTTTAAAGGTTTCTTTGTTACAGGTTTCAAAGTAAACCTTAAAAAGGTTTCTGCAGGTAGAGTTTCAGTGCGCTAGAAATCGGTCCTGCAGGATAATGAGGAAAAGTTCTGCAGGTATTGAGCATGACTCTGATTCAGCACGCCTCTGATTCAACAGTCATTCTTGTGAGAAAGATTCTGATTCTTATATTAACTAATTCTTACCTGCACGTAGCAACTGTACATTCCCAGCTCTCACCTGTCTAAATATATAGCTCGCTAATGGCTCATCCAAGTTGGGCTGATTATCAATGAATGTAAAGAGATCCAGACCAGTTCCATGCTTCTCCATGACCAACTGGAAGAAATGTTCATTTTCAAATACATCCAGCACCTACAAATAACAGACTTTTTAATCATGTGCTTCATCCTCAAACAATTTTTTTTTTCTTTAGACAAACACTGCTCTCCTCTTGGAGATTTAAACAAGGTGTATTAAAATCTTTGAAGTCTCATTTCACTGAACACAAACATTTCTTGAAAAGACAGCATAATTAAAACTCAGAGCAGAATTAAAACCAAGAGGAATTCCTGTTCTGAGAAAAAAACCAAACCCACCCAAACAACACAACAACCCCAAAACAAGGAAGAGGAATCAAGATACGTATTCAAATTATTTACTGAACCAGTACATGTTCAGATGTGACATCACACTTCCAAGATATGCATCCTATCATGTTGAAATAACATATAGACTTTTTTTCTGTTAAAGTCACACCTTCAGATCTACGTTTACATCAATTTTTGGGGGTAAAAGTGTCAAAGCAAGCAATAGTCTGCTGTAACATACCCTCCAAAACAAAGCAGGGTAAGTAGGTTCCTTTCTTTCCCGATAAGGTAGATTTAATACAGGGCACTTCCTCACTCCTGAAGAGGAACATGAGACACGAAGTATTCAAAGGAACCATCTGACGCAGTTCAAACTGCATTCATTCCGAGTTCACTGTACCTTAATGATACTGGGGTGCTGCAGCTTCACCAGGATTGCAATTTCTTGAGTAATTCTCCCCAGATCAGGATCATCTACCCAGCAGTCCTCGAGCACCCTCTCCTTCCAGATGAACTTCACAACAACCTACACAGAAAACCACATTCAGTGTCACCTGCAAAAGTATGGTTTCAAGTGCTTGGTAAGTTAATTTCCAGGAAAAATGTTAGTGAATCACATTAGTAGGAGGACAGAAGTAAGCCAAAGTGCATTGCTTTAAACACATTTGAACTAATTTAGTCCTAGAAGCCAAACGATGCATAGAAATGGAAGAGCTTTATTTTCTTTTTATTGATGCTTCGAGTTCCAAAGGCATTGACAGGCCAGCTCTCCTATCAACCCAATGGCAGCAGGGGTGACTTTTGGCAAAGGGGTACAGTGGAGGGAAATGAGGACTCAACATCCATGCAAAGAAACACCAAAGCTTGCCTCTCAACACACACAGAGAAAAGAGGAGGGTCCTATAACTTCAACACGTCTGCTCCGCATTCTTGAGTCGTGGCATGATAAAGACTTTGAAGTTTGTCTGTCTTTAGTAAAGGAAGACTAAAACCTGTAATTCTGTTAAACTTGATGCATACTTCTTTCAACAGGTTAAATTAGCTACGTGATCAGTCTCGTTCTGTGCCATTTGTCCTAGGTAACATACTACACTACGTCAATGAGAACAGTGTGCTGTCCTGTTTTCATGAGGTTAGTGATTTCAGATTTCTGTTTAAACAAAGGAAAACCCCACACTACCAAGTAGCAGCTTTTAATAGTGTAGTGTTGACAGCACATGAACACCCTAACCTTTCAGTTTTCATCCTAAATAATTATTGCAAGGACACCTAAAAGAAATATTTAACCTGCTGGTGATTTTTCTTGCCCATGGCAGTCCAGACAAAGCCAAAAGATCCTTTGCCAATAAGACTGAGAGTGTTGTAATTTTTTCCATATTCCCCCTCACATGCCCTTAATCCTTCAAGCTCTTCAGCTCTTTGGGAACTCTCCAAAAGTGAAGTTGATCTGCTGGCCTAGGTACAGATAAAAAAAAAAAAAAAGGCAAGAAAAAAATGAGCAAAACCATGAGAATCATGTTTATAAAATTAAGTAAATGAAATTTGTCTGAAAAGACATCTGCAAGAATAGCTGAAAGGAGTGGCTTCTGGTTTTGATAGCAAGAACCGTATGTTAATGTAACCATCACCACAGGAGACAAGTTAAGTCAACAGTCAGCTCTCAGCAGCTACAAATACTGCTAAATTCAGAGAAAGGTAAAGAAAACCGTAAGGTGCATGTGCACCTTAGATGCCTGCACAAAATTCCCTGTGCAGGTAGGAAAATTAATTCATTGTAGTCTATCACCAAATGGCAATTTTATTTGATGAATAAAAAGTGGGTTACTTCCAATGTTTTAATTTTTACTAGGCAAGTGTATTCTAGACGGACAGAACATTAAGCCCCGTCTATAAATTTGACGATTTCTATTTGCTTCAGTAACTTAAAAAGAGTTAGTATATAAAAGATATTAAATTACCAAACTCTGGTAAAATAGCATTTGAGTTCTGTAGATTGGTCTCTTAGCAGACACGAAGAGCAAACAAGTTCAAGGCATACCCTCCTAAATTTTAACACCCAAGTAAAATCCCTGGTAAGGAAACACTGCATGCCTTCCTACCAAGGCCTGCAACGCTGCCCAAGAAATTAAACACAACGGAAGTTTTTCTTGCTCTGAGGATAGGGCTTGGGGTTGTTTGTCTCAGTGATAATTAGGTTTCTCCACCGAAGATGGCATCTACAATGCACGATAGCAGAACATCTTTGTGACATACACAGTATTCCACATGAGAGGAAACACAAGAAATCTCACGGGCGCATTTGTTTTGAATAGCGAAATTTGGAGTTACACACAAAACGGTCAGAACTGATAATATTTCAACATACATGTGCACGTACATTGAAGAGGATTTTCTAAAAGGAAAACAAGAGGCACCTTATTACTCAGCCCTCAAAGGTCTCATAAAAAAATTTCCAAATAGCAAGTTTTGCCAATAGCCAAGCTTTTCAGTCAAATATCTGCTTTATCTCACAGCTCACTGATTAAAGGCGGAGGAGGGCAACTACACGTCCAATTGTTCCAATAAACAGCAGCTCCTCAGAGCACCCTGGAGCTTGGAACTGTCACCGCTGTACAGGTATCACACATGTGATACCTAAATACGTGTGTACTTCTCTGTTAAGGTCATCATAAAATCCAGCTACATAAAGATCTAGGGAATGTATACATTTATTCAAGGGACCTAGAAAATCACCGTTACTTATTTCAATTGATTAAAGATAACTATTTTCCTCTACAGTACTGCCAGTTCAACATCCCGATACTTACCAAAAAGCAGTTCTGTGTTCAGGTTTTTTGGCACTGACGTGTACCTACTGTTCAGCTGCGCAGTGTTAGCTTTGCGTACCCCATCCCGAATGCTGGCTCCCAGGAGGCGGCTAAGAACTCCAGTTTTCTTTTGTTGACACAAGTCAACAAATAAAAGTTTTCAGGCTAGTATTTCCTTTTTTTAATAGTGCTGTCACTGGTGCCAGCGCAATTACATTGATTTAAAAATTAATCTCACCGCACTGGTGCAAACCTCTATAGTAGATGTACCTCAGCCAGCCTAAGAACAAATTTAAAATAAGGTGCTTTCCTTGTTCAGGCTGGAACTAAGCCAAACACACACTACCAGAAATGTTACAAAATAGCAATTTGTCCTTTTTACAGCAAATAAACATTTCTTTTGACATAAAAATAGGGAAACGAAGAAAGAGCAGTATCTGCCCGCCCTCTCCCGACCTTGTTATAATTTGAAAAACTTTTTGACTTTAGCTTAACAGTCAAGCAAGGAGAGAAAGGCTCAATATTTTACAACGGTAGAATTTCTTACTTCTCCAAGACTGTATGTAGAAAGACCTGCAATAGACGGGGCAGAGCTTGCTAGACTAGAGAACAACAGCTGAGTCTTTGCTGCAGCTTCCTTCTGGCTCTGTAGAAGGTCTTTCACCACCCAGACGCAGAAAAGTATGGCAGGGTCCTGCAGTTCTACACGCTTCACTTCAAAGAGTATACCTGTAGAAACACGTGAGAAAGTTCAAATGGCAGAATGCAACTTTAGCGTTGGACAAGACGACAGTCGTTTTAGGACAAAATTCTGAGCTCTTAGCAAAGTGAATTACTCCATTATTCATTTGGGGAATACTTACTAAGTAAGGAAACATCAGAGGGGCTGACAAAAGCACAGCTATTCTAGAGATTCTTGGCGGCTATCTCCATACTTCCTGCTCCCCAACAGGGTCCAGCTGTGATTATTAATTTCATATTGTTATTCTAAATTAAATAAAAACGGGGATTTTATCCAACAAGCCACAGAATCCAGCTGAAGGAGTGAACAAAACACATTCCATTACACAATTTAAATACAAGTTATACACTGGAGCTTGTATTTTCTGTTCAGAAGTTATCAAATTCAGATCTTCTAATTGTGCTTTAAGAATATTTCTGACTATTCAGTCTGGATTAATTTCTTAGTAACTTTGTATTTTATACCACTTGCTTTTCCCATACCCCCTGAGTAGACTTAAATGCCATTTTTTTTTCTAGATGCTAGAGCTTCTTCCTTCCTCTCCACTGCAAGTTTCTATCCAGAACTGCCTGCCAAAATGTGAGTGAACAAGAGCATCTTGATAGGAGTTTTAGGAAGAGGAGAAATAGGTTTAACTTACTGAATTGTGAACCATCTCTGTGACAGCAATTTCCAGTGTAGCTGCCTTCCAGAATCTCCAAGGTCAAAGGAACTCCTGGATTCAGCCTTCCTTCTCATAGCACTGGGGTCGATGTTAATTGTATCTCCATATTTTGCTGCCCATGTAACTGGCAGTCTTCTTTAGGACTACCTTTGCTTTTCAGTGAGTTTCTGTTGACGTCGTCCCCCACAGTCTCCGCAAGAGTTTCTGGCTTATCAAGAAACGCTTTGGATGATTCTTCAGAGTTTTCTAAACGCCTTTGGGAGGGCAGCGACCCAGAACCATGTTCTATGGCGACACCATTCAGCAGCTGCTTTTCTTGCCCAGGTGAAAAGGCACTGTTTTTCTGAGTAAGCATATTGCCTACATCCGAGTTCACTGCATTAGAGGAGGATGCTTCTACGAGAGCTGCAGTAATACCTAAACAATTGTCTGAGCTTCCCTTGACACTAACATTCAGATCCAGAACCTCAAGACCAGAGCAAATACAGTTCAGCTCAGTGTCTGATTCTTTAACCCCTTCAGAGTTTGTGGCAACTCCAGGTGCAGAAGTACTGCAACCCATTTTATTTCCTGAGCAAACATCACGGACAGTATTTCTTCCATTTGCAAAGAGGGACGAAGCATCATTTAGCAGGCAGTTTTCAATGACAACGTGGTCAAAGCTGGAATGTTTTGCATCACATGTCAAGCTTGGTTTTGACAACTGCGCTGTAACCATGTGGCTTTGAAAGTCCTGTCTGCAGTTTGGTGTTGTCCCAGACCAGGGCTCATCTATTGTTGGTGTTCCGGGTGAGTTGCCAACAACATCAGAAGGCAGCTTAATTGGGCCAAAGGATGCGGTATCCAGACTCTCTTCTAGCCTAGAATAAACAGGTGACAGGGCGACATTTACTGCAGAAGCTTGTCCCTAGGCATCAGCAGAGTGCTGACGCTTCAGCATTTCATACAGTAAGCTACAGATCTGCTGGCAGTTTACTTCCTTGATGTCTCAATGATGAACTTGCAATTGGTTAGGCAAGATACTAGTCTCACTGGCACTTTGAGTCCCAGATGCACTAGATACTGCACTATCTAATTTTGAGAATTATTTGATCCCACAGTTTCCACTCTCCTACATTGTTCCACTGCTCTGATTCTGCCCAGCCAGGTTTCAGGGTAATGCTCTCCATGGTGGGCTGACAGCCCATCGGTAGCCATGCTGTCTTCACTGCAAGGATTCAAAGTTATTAGTGATATAATGATGATAAAAAAAAATAAGAAAACCACCATCTTATATACTACCCACTCTTCCATTTACCGTAGTCGCTATTTAAAACCTGCACCGATCGTTTTATTTTTAAGTTTAAAAGAAAAAGGCAGAAAGCCATTGTCACAGGCATACAAAATCCTAACAAATTCCATCTTGACCAAAGAAGAGCAGGTACACTCTTTTCCTATGGATTACCTCCTTCTCCAGCTTAATTTCTAAGTATATATCATAGAGTGTTTACCATAACAAAATGCCCATACACATGGTAGGATACTTCCTGTCCTAAGAACAGAAGATCCCTTGTCTGTCCAGCAGAAGATGGATGTCCCCATCCATCAGTTTAACCATGGTTCACCGAAGCTCATAGCCCAAGGTATTTTACAAACATTTCTATTAGTAAAACCACAGAGCAGAACAACAATCCAAGCAGCAGAGCACTTACAATCCAAGATATGAGAGACAAGTTTGCTGATGATACAAAGCTGGGAGGGGTGGCTGACACCGGAGGGCTGTGCTGCCATCCAGAGAGACCTGGACAGGCTGGAGAGTTGGGCGGAGAAGAACCTTATGAAATTCAATAAGGGCAAGTGTCGGGTGCTGCCCCTGGGGAGGAATAACCCCCTGCACCAGGACAGGTTGGGAGCTGACCTGCTGGAGAGCAGCTCTGAGGAAAGGGACCTGGGAGTCCTGGGGGACAACAGGATGGCCATGAGCCAGCGATGGGCCCTGGTGGCCAAGAAGGCCAATGGCATCCTGGGGGGCATCAAGCAGAGTGTGACCAGCAGGTGGAGGGGNAGGAAAGCACAGGGAAACAATGAGACTATCAGTCTCTTTAAAAAGCAGCAAGAACTGTGCTGTAATAGTCTATATATTAAAAAGGGCAGTAAATATTTTCCAAGGGTTAGAATTGTTAATAAGAAAGGCTTAAAATTCGATTTAAGATAATCTCTGTGCATCATATGTGTACTTGTGCAGAATTTCTAACCTTATAACAGGAAAAAGACCTAGAAAAGTACAATAAAAATGTCTGGACCCTAGTAACACAGTACCCTGCTTTAATGGATGACCTGACAGTTACACCGAGCCCCTGAAGGAATAACATTTAGAATTCATTCCAGGTAACCTGGCTTCAGTGCAATGCCAGGTGGTGGATACCATGGAGGGAAATAAACATCCACTGTTTCTGATCTAGCCAAGTTAGAGCCTAATTACCTTCCCTAGCCTGGGTAAAGCCTTTGGTCCCCTTTAGAGATGGAACTCCTGTGACTTTACAATTGTATGTCGCACAGATCTAAACAAAAATCTAAGGTAGGCAAAACTCAACCTGTCTTGCAAATAGTGCTCAGATTCTAGAGACAGCAAAGTGCAGAAGGCTCTTGTTACACTTTCCCACAGACATGACATAGGTGAAGAAACAGTTTTTGCTGGCGATTGCCACCACGGCTCTTCATTTTTCAAGGTGAATATGCAATCCGTGAAATGCTTACCTATTAGAGGGTGTGGATGTCACTTCAGGAGGTGAGGGAGTAGAAAATAAACTGGTCCCATTCTTTTGTCTAGTCTCATCATGTATTAATTTGTCATCTACGTGTCTTCTTTCCAATTTCTGCTCTTCATCTCTTGATAGAAAGCTTGCTAAAGATACAGCCAAGAAGTTGCTGTCTGTACCAAACAAGAAACAAAACCATACCAACTTAGCCTTTTATGTTTAGGCTTCAGAGCCTATAGTGATCAAAACCAATTTTGGAACTGCCTTGGTTTGTTTCATCCCGAAGGAATTGAGTATAAAACTCATGATTAAGGCAAAGTGATACAAATATGAGCACTCCACTCTGCTTTGGCCTGAGAAATCATCACATGCAGGAATCTAAGTTTCTTCTTTGTTCCAGTAGTGTGCACTGGTTTCAATGCACTTGTGCATTTCTAAGCAAAGAAAAGAGAGAAAGAAAATAGAAAGAAAAAAGCCTCCCAAAACTAACCAGATGAAACCAGCATAAAAGCTCTCTTGCGATATGGATGAAAGTCTGCACTTGCTCGTGTTTTTTGTTTTGAGCAGAGATAGCTGGAAAGACAGATACGGAGGCATAAAGCTTCCTTGCTTCTGTTTACTCCTCTTGTGTTCAGAGAAATACACTTTTGATAAATTATTTGTAAATGCCATGAACTGCAACAGAGGAATATGTGATGCCTCCTAACTGAAACACCACAGCAACGTATCACTGAATATTAGCCAACAGCACGAACCAATTCAGAGGAATATTAGAATTTTCCCTTAAAATATTGTCGTAAGTACCTACAGCTCTGCTGCAATACTGTCACAAAAGCTCTATTTCACATGACTTAAAATACTCAGAGATTCTTACAGAGGATGAAGGGAAAGGGAAGTGCTCATTAAGCACAAAGCATTCTCTATTAACAGTGTAATTTCCAACTTGGATATTCAGTTTCATCTTCTTAGCAAGAAAGAGGGAAACACAACCTTAGGCGAACAATTCTGCTCACCTTAGGTTACAGTGGAAATCCAACTTAAAAACTGCGTGGATGTACATCGGTTTTACAAAGCACATTCCCATGTTCACAGGCAAATCTCTCATTTCTATTCATTTTACCTTTGTTACAGGAGCCAGAGCCAGCTGTATGGCAGGCAGCAATGTCTCCAAAGATGCACTCACTCTCTGTCCCCGTGGAGTTGTCAAGAGGAGGTAACGGCAAAGAACAGTCACTGCTTCTCTCCACGTTGTTATAGAAACCAGGGATCAGGAACGTAATGTTCTAAAACACAGAACAAAACCTTATAAAGCTAAGCTGACTCTCACAGGCTGGGGGCAAATCCTAACAGTCCATGTTTGTGGACCTGATTCTGATTAATAGCCAGGCAAAAGTGATCCATGTGACTGATGGAGAACATATACTTGAAATCCGTACTAGTTCCTCCTCAGCACTGCAAGACATAGCAATTACAGCAAGGGAATTTGCGTATCATCCTACAACTCACTCGCTGAACACATGAACACAGAGCTTTTGTGACAGACAGAAATGAGTCTAAAAGATGGTGTAAAAGACAACTGTACAATTCCAATGGATATCCTGCCAGACATAGCAGTCTTTTGGGAGGGATTAATACTCCTGCCTTACCTTTCCCAACAGTTCTTTCTTCTCGTAGCCAAAAAGCATTAAAGCAAAACTATCCTTGATGCCACAGATGGTTCCATCTGACTGCACAGTAATAAGACCACTGATGGTGGAGAAAACCACGACTGTAGCAGAGTAATGATAGCCTGTGAAAGAGCCGCCTTTCTCTGTCTGCGGAACGCCATCTTTCTGCACTGCCGCTTGGTCCTCCTCCAGAAGGCTTACTTGCAGCTTTAAACTGAGAGGAAACATGTTACCCTCTCTAGATTGGCCTACAGCTCGCTGGATCCTGAGGTTCTAAATTAAAGAAAAAAAAAAAACACAAAAAACAAACACCAACAAACAGAAAATCTCTAACTAACCAGATGTTTTGGTTTTATCTCAGTATTCATATAAAATCATACAGGAACGTTCTCAGGAAAAAGGAGCAGGAAAAGAAAAATGAATCAATCCTGTGAATAACAAAATGGACAAAATGTGTTGTTCTACAGATTTGGAATCCAGTATTGAACTCCTGTATGAATATCCTGATGATGAAGACCAGGAAAGTCCATGCTGCAGCTTTTCAGCAAATGAGGCACTAATAAACCCTCTTTCAACTATCTAGCTGCTCATTTGCAAGATCTGGGTATTCTTTAGACTCCTTAAACAGACATGACTGAAACCAGCTAAAGAATTCAAAGGAATTTTAGGGAGCTGACAGCATGGTTTCTTAAAAAGTCAGGATTGAAGAAAAGTGTCTTTCACCAGGACAGATTCCACAGTGAGAGGTCAGGGCTCGGTCTCGTGAAATATTCAGACCGCGAGCTCCATAAATAAGCAGCGTACCCATTTTCAGGGAACTTATGCTTCTCTCTTAAAAGGTTTTCTGCTGTTACATGAGGAGGGAAAACAGTGTGCATCCATGTTCCAAATGACAAGGGTATGGAACAACATGGTTCATGCTTATACTATACCTTTGGGATTTTTTTGCCTAGAGGAGGGATCTGCACAGAAGGAATCAGGTCCTTTATGTGGAGCCCAACTACTTCTTCCAAGGTTGGGTAGCCATGGAGATGGGCAAAAAGGAGGTCACATGATGTAATCTCTCCCTTGGGAAGAAAATTTACAGAACTATTTTAATTTTAGCATTTTAGCCACAGTCCACTTAATCCTTTAACAACAGTATCTACGCAAATAGCAGGAACTTTCATTCTGCAGTCCCTTCATGGATACAACTACTTCAGACACAACATAATGCAATACTTCTCTGACATTATTGTAGCCTGCCCTTTGCTGTAGGGGAGAAGCAGGGAAGTCCAATGCTCCTCACAGAACTTCTCCTCGGCAAGCTGACTCCTTCACAAGGGCACCCCTGACATGAATAACCAACCCCCTGCCACAACATCACTCTTAAAGTCTAAGAGGTCCCCAGGGGACAGCGTATTTTAATGGGACTTGTCAAATATTTCAAGGTGGGCTGTATGGGAGAAATATGCACAGGTCCTGCATACGCAACCCCAGTTTCACACAATGCTATGTACAAACTTCACGTTCACAAATAGTAACGTGCCTACTGACTTTTAGACACGTTTCATTTGCACAAAAACTCTCGCAAACTGCGGTCTCGTTTGATCATTAGGAAAACACTCACGTCATCCCTGAAGGAAACAGAAGCTGAAAGTCTTTCCACTGGTTCCAGCACAACCACACAACACTGGTTGTCCTTGCTTCTTATTCGCCTCAGCCAGATCGAGACAGGGATCTTCTCTTTGAGACGGCCTATAACATCCACCTTTCCATAGGATTCAGAGATGTAGTCACAATTTAGTAAGACTGTGATTACTTAGCAAGAATTTCAAACAAGAATAAGATACTGAGCCAAGATATCTCCCCATCATCGTTAGAAAAACTTTGTTTCTTGACTACTTGCTATTTTTTTATTGGAAGAAACACAGTTTTAATATAGAGGTGAAAAGGTGATTCACTGATCATACACGAAAAGTCACGGTTGCTTTTGTATCTTCTTTCACCACCTCAGAAAGGCTAAAGGCATTTCCTTCAGCATAATAAATATGCCAGTCTAATACCTTGCATTCAGTGAGAGATGCCTTTCTGAGATGCCTTATTTAAGAGATGTTCCACGGTGCTAATGAATACTCCACATTTAGGAACACAGTTCTTCCTTTAAGCTGCAAAAATAGCAGTTTAATTTCTTATGGGACGAGATTCTTCTCAAATCAGAAAATGTTTATCTTATAAACTGCAGTATTCATATCAAGCCTCTTATAATTTTCACATGATCTCGACAGAATGGGTTTATGAGCTACACAGTGACTCCTATAAAGTACTTGGAATGGCTGTAGTTTAGGATTAGTGCTTTTATCAGCCATTTAAGTTTTAATCCTGGATTTCACCAAATCAAACTTAGATACTTTTTTTCACTCCCCATATCCAGCTGAGGATTCAGGATGATCAAGCTCTGAGATACTGACAATTTCAGTATAAAAATAACATACTGGGAACAATAGGAGCTCACTTTCCAAACATTTTCTAGTGACAGCTCACGACAGCAGCAAAAGAAAATAATTTTTATACATTTCTCATGCAGTTCTCTTATAAACACCACCACTACAGGCAAAATATCAGTTCCACTCTTTTGCACCAATCTAGGGTGCTTTGGCACGTATTTGGCACAGATTTTGACAGACGTGTAACTTTATAATACGCACAATGCAATTTAAGGTAATTTAAAAAATACTTTAAAAGACCAGACAATAGGGAACTTTTCCATAATAGGTTTTTCCACGTTAAGCAATCTATATTGATTATTTTTAATCTAATGTCCTTTAAGTTCCAATTTGGTCAAGTCATCATGACTATACATGTTGGCAGCTGTGAGGCTCTCAAGGGTGCCTCCCAAACCAACTTTTGCCCTTTGAATTCCCACATCTGCAAACTTTTAAACAATACAGTCTTACAAATGACGTAATTGCCAAATGCCCACAGAGTTAAATATATCAGGAAATTAGATTGAAACTGACAAAAAAAATCCAACCAAAACCCCAAACCAAAGTCTATAAAAACACTGCGGATGGTGAGGAATATTTGCTTAAAAATTTTACCTACCACTGTCCCTGAAATCACCGGTGAACATTCATCAGTTTCTAGGTACTCCTCACCCACAGTTTCCCATACTTCTTGACTGGATTTGGATATCAAGCGGGACAGCTTTTGACCAATGAGTTCCTGACTACTGCAGCCAAGCAGTATGCAGGCTTTGTCATTAGCCACTAGGATCTAGAAAAGTGGGAAAAAAAACCAAAACAAAGAATAAAACCTGTAAGTTTTGTTAATAGATCATCACCTCCTCAGGTTGTTGCTTTAAAATCTTATAATATCTCTTCCTCTTGGTTCTTTCAAAGTCTGAAATTTTCTAAAACAGCTCACTAAAGCTTCTTATTCTAGGACATCCCTTGCCCACGCATCTTCTTGGTTAGGAGGGTTTGAGACATCATTGCTTTCCTTTTAGGTTTCCTGCTTTCTTTTAACTGTGTACCTGCTCCAGCCTCTTGTGTCATTTAAATAACTACATCCATGGGGGCAAAACTACAAAATTATATTTGCAGGTAAAGCCTGGACAGACCAGAAAATTTTATCCACACCTGAAGGTATGCAGTAATCACACCAGTCACTGACATACTTAAGACTGTGTTACAGACCAAGTCAGGATTAAATGCCTTCAAGATGGCTAAACCCAAACTGTCAGTTCAAGCTAAAAATGGCACAACTTGTTAGCTTTCAGTACTCAATTTTATATTATGTTTACTCTCAGGACAGAAACAGAGACATTCTCTCCCTCCCAATGCAACAGGCATGTTTACTGCAGCAGATAAAGTGATCTCGTGCCACCACAAACCCATCCCAGGGTTGGCACTTAACAGACAGAAGGCTTGAAGCACATTCTGCCTTTCGTTTCTTCCCTCATACCACATAACAGCTGCATTCTTCTTTATTCACTTTTTCTATTTGAAAAAAAGACTGAAGGCATCCATGCTTCTGCTGTGGTCCTGTATATTTTGCTAACTACAACCTGCAATGGAAATAAACACGTTGTCAGTCTTTAGAAGACTATGGAGTTTGAGCAGACTACAAAGTGCCTTCATGATGCTCTGACTGCCTGCAGATACACCTAAGAACAACCAGCATTTTAGCCTGACTGGTGTCATACAACCCATGCCAGTTACGGCCTGCTAAATTTAGCAGTTACTACTGCAAATACCTCTGTTGTGTTGACATCCACGGTGAAGATGGCTTTGTTTGGATTGCGTGCAGCAGTTGGGAGGTGCTGGCTGGATTCCTCTACAGTGAGGGCATGCAAAAAGGAACAAGAAGAAGAACCTCCAGCAGAAGTGGAGAGAGAAGCAGAATCCCACCGAGCCCACGAGTTACCGATTTTGCTGGTACAAATGTTATGAGCTGCCAGTGAAGACAAACAGTAAGAGCTCCATTTCTCCCCTGTGAGAAGATAAAGATCAGCGATGTAGTTACAACAGCCTACTACAGGAGTATTGCAGGAATGAAGAAAAAAATTAGTTGTCAGCTGCAGCAACTGTCAAGTAATCCCAAGATGTATGCTTCTATATTACAAGAAATTACAAGAAAATAAAATTAATAAAACTAAAGAAAACAGAAACAATTCTAATAAACCCATCTTTTTGAATCACAGCCACTGGAACAATTAAACTCAGTCCACACAAGCTAGAAAAAAATTGCCAGCATCAATAAGATTCAACCAGACTAGTCAACTTTTATTTTTCACTTAAGTTAGCGGTTTAAAAGGTTTTGAAATCTCTCGAGTTAAAATAGAAACTGTTATTAAATACAATTACAGTAATAAGTACTGCATTAGTCAGAAGCCATTGAATTAACTGTTCACAAGACATGACACTGAAATACCTGTCGCCCACACCAATGCTTTACGTCACACAATGCCAAAACGATTGTACTAAAATTTTCAAAAGTTCTGCCTGTAAAAAATGTTTCCCTGGGAAGTGGCATCAGCAGCCAAATGCCATCGCTCCACTCCCAAAAGAGTAAGCAGCTTTGAAGGTTTAGCAGTACTGGAAGGAGCATTATGAACAACTCATCACAAGGAGACCTCTGCATTTATGCACCACATACAGTTATGAATAGGCCAACCATGATAAAACAGAGATCTGTATCTGGACACATTGTAAACTGCAAAGTTTCCCTCCTAACAGAATCCGTACAACAACATCTTTCCCCCCTATCGTAAATTTTTCGTGTTTTAGATAATAATACAAGATGTCAGGGTGGTCCAACGGCAGCCAGTGAAGATTGCCCAGGGACAAGTACAAGCGCAGAGCACCTACCCAGCAATGCGTCCCCTGTAAACGCTCACAGCCTGCAGGAATCCATGGCTCAGATGCTTATTGAACAAGCGCTTTCTGGCTTATTGCTACAGCCTCTGGGCTTGGGGGAGGGGAGGAGGAACTTCTGAACGGTCTGAAACAGATTCACTAATGACACGTGAACTCAATCTCTAAATACTGTGCTCACCCGACAGAGATGCTCTAAGCCGGCAGAGTTCAGAGAGCTGACTTTTTCTGCTCCTGCTGACCCAGGGGTAGGATCTACTTAGCTTATCAGAGTCATTCAAGTGAGCATGGACGAAGCCTGCTGACGAAGGCAGAAGGCCCCCTTCAGAGGGGCTATAAGGTTTGGCTGCCATGATGATGCTCTGGTTGCCACGCCACACCTAGTGAGCCACCATCTGTAACAGAAACATAAGAAATTCAGTCAGCCTTACAGTTAGGCACTAATGCTCGGGATGCTGGCAGGTAACGATGCCGTCTAAGCCAAAGCACAGCCCTGTAAGTTACGCCAAGACTGACGCTCATTCTGACGTGTCCTGATCAACACTTGGTCTGTGTTGTTAACCCAGGGATGACTCTATTGACTATTGTCCTGCTCTGGCACCACAGGATACCTGTGATGGACAGGACACCCCCACCGCATTTCTGCAAGAGCTACCATGGCCCAGCCACCGCCCTCTCCCCATTCCTGCTCGTTGCAAAAGCAAAAGCTTTGGTAACTTGGGAAGCAATTCCCTGTTTTGAGTCAGCAAGTGGTGCGCAAACCTCCCTCCCACCCCGGGTGCCTCCCGCACCTCCCACCTTCCCGGGGCTGCCGCTGCCCCCACCGGGAGGCCCAGGGCGGCCGCCACCGCTCCTCAGGGCCGCCACCACAGAGCCGGCGGGCGCGAGGAAGTAGGGGGCGGGACTAGGCAGCCCCGCCGCCCAGTAAGCGAAGGCAGTGGGAGAGCGGCACGGAGGAGAGCCAATAGGAAGCCGGCGCGGGAAGAGGCAAACCTGAAGCGGCGGCAGAGGCTCCGCGGCTCCCTCCGGCTCTTCTTCTCCCGCCGCCGCCACGCGTGATGCCCTGCTTCGGCCGGCCTGGCCTGGAGTCCCCGCTCCGGGGGTAGGCGACACCGCCGCAGGCTGACAGCCATCCTCCGAACAATTTGTAGGAGGAACGAGGAGGCTGAGAACTGCTCGTAACGTCTCAGGCCCGAGGGGCTGGCGGGGAGGGAAGCAAGTCCCCAGCTGCGCTGCGACGGCCTCACGCCCGGCCCGAGGGGAACTACAACTCCCAGAGGGCCATGGGGGGGAGGCGCATGCGCGCTGGCGGCGGTGGCCGGGCCACTGCCCCGCCCCCCCCCGGCGCGGCACCCGCAGAAGTGATTGGCTGCGGCCGCTACCAAGCTTTGAGTTCTGATTGGCTGCGATGGCGGTAGAGGCGGCTTCCGGAAGTGGGCGGTGGGAGGAGAGGCAATATGGCGGCGGAGAGCGGAGAGGGACCGCAGGAGATGATGGAGGGTGAGAGCCCGCCGGGGGCCGGCACGGCCGCGGCCGCTCAGGGACTCGGGACGGCCCGAGGGTGGCTACCAGCTGCGTGCGGTGGGGCTTGTGGTCCCTTCGCGGACGGGCAGCCCCCGGGTGTCCACCCCGAGGGCTACTGCCCCGGAGGGGAGTGGGCCCTGGCTGGCCGCCGGGCCGGGGGGGCGGTGGGTGCGTTACTTGGGGCCTGGCGTTGATGCCTTCTGCCTCCCCGGGGGCTCCACACGCCAAAGGTGCAAGAAGTGATTTTGTGGAGATGACCGTGACGTAAAAATTAAAGATAATAAGAAAGAAATCCCCTGGCATAGCGATGCTTTTCCTCAGTCGCCCCGTGAAACGAGGGGAAAGGCTGAAGGCGGGGGGTAAGGGGGAGTGGGCAAGGACGAGCGAGGAGCTTCAGGTCCTCAGGGTGGCCATCAGAGTTGTGTCTGGGTAAACGGCGAAGAGATCTTGCAGGTTGTGCTGGGGAGACGGTTGCTTTTATCTGCAGGGATCTCTAATTTATTTTTGATGCCTTGACTTCTTCGTGTCATTGGTACTATTGTACATGATACTGATATTTTTTCTAAAAGCTTTTACAATGTAATAGTTCTAATTCCATCTCCGTAACCTTTGGAATTGCACTTCATTGATCTAAGAAATTTCCTTTTTCCTCCAGTCTTCTTCCCAGATTGTTGGTTTTAGGAAGATGTGATGGGAGGAAAAAGTGCATCCAAAATCAAAGTAGAAACAAGGGGTAAGAGGCCTTTTATTTAAGACTAAACCTTTCATTTAGTTAACTTAGGATTTCTACTAACTGCATAGTGATATATGTGAATCCTGGTTATTATACCTGCTTGCTACTTCTTCCCCCCACTCCACTGCTGAAAGTAGCCTAATTCTGCTGTTATGTGTCTTACACAGTTGATAAGCGGATTGAATCAGAGGAGTCTGGAGATGAAGAAGGGAAGAAGCAAGCAGTTCGCTTAGCAACGGACCTCAGTCAGCAGAGCCTGAGAGATGAGCAGAATGGTGAGAATACAGGTATTTTGCCAACGTAAATCATCCTGTTAGGAAGTATTGTCTTACTAGCGTTTACAGTAGCGTGCGTGTACCGTTTCTGTGTTTCTTGTGGCTCTGCGATGCTTTTATCAACGTTAGTGAGCAACGTGAAGCTGCGCTAGAGCAACCTTCTTTAAAAATAAATATAGTGTTATTGTTGCTAAAATAAAGCTGCCTTCTTTTTATGGAATGTCTGATATTAGATCTTTGGGTTTTTTCTTATTTATTTATCCGTCCACGTTTCTCTTTGAAATCTTTAATATCAAAATACAAAACACCTTTACTCTTTTTTTTTTTTTGTGGAAACATAGTGACTTTCTGTTGAAAGGTGATGGAGATGTTAATTGGATATAAAGAGAAACAGCTTTCCATAATTCTTTCCATAATTTCCATAATTCTGCTTTAGTGTATGTGGCTTTTTACCTAAAGAGTTGCCAAATTCGTTTAGAAGGCGACGAATGCTATTTCCAGATAAAAATTCTAAGACATCGAAATTGTATCTGTTTGAATCATCTTGACTTTAAACTTTTGCAGCTGTTTTTACCGTTTGTATTAGAACATTGGGTAGAAATGTTGACAGACCTTTTTTAAGCCTGTGCGTGTTTGATGGAAGGATTTGCTTTTCAGTAGCTTGCATAGAATTTGTCAGAGCAGATCTATCTCTAAAGACCCCGTGTGGCAATATTATCTGGGCGTTTGGTGCTAGCTAACAGTCTGAGGTGTAATAGCATCCTTGTGATGGGTATGTTCATGTGACTATTATTGGTTTGGAAATGAAAGTGAAATAATAAATATTGTGCAGCAAATTTTAATCCTTTTTGACTGTGCATCTGCTGCAGATCCCTCCTAATCTTAACCTTGCCCACTGGAATTTGCAAAAGTATTTTCCAAACTAGAAAATTATTTTGAGGATTTTAAATCTTGTCTCCTGATTATAGATGTTCTCTATCTAGGTATAATTCATTGTTGATCGTAAGAAAACAAAACCTAATATTAATTAAAAAACGCTGTGGTGATGTTTGTAATAGCATAAAAGCCCACCACGCTAATTGTACATTCCAAGCACTATATGACAAACACAACCATTCAGATCAGTCAGTCATGGTTTTCCTTTGCATGCACGTAACACCGAGTGTTTGTTCAGCTGACGCAATTTAACTGTGCATTTGAGGTTATATTTTGTATTTTATATTCCTCTGGGAATTAAAATTCTGGAGAAAGTACTTCGTGATCTACTTTTATTCCAATGAAAGCAAGAAAAAGACATTCAGATTTGGTGGCTGAGTTCTGTTGGATACTATCTGATATATTGTTACTTTTTCTTCTTCCAAACTGAATCCAAAGGATTCAAAAAACTTCTAGGGCAGAAACCAAGCAGAGGAATAATTTTGTAACATTTGAGTTGGTTTCCACAGCCAGCTTTTTTGTTTCTCAGCTGAAAGGAAAATGAAGAATTTTCTGCATTTTTCACCAAAGGTCGTAAATAGAAAGAGCTCAAGCAGCTGAAATTTCATATTTATCATTTAGCTAATTGTCTGAGGAATAGTGCTTCTGTTTAGATATTTGTATTTTTTATGCATGTGCAGTTAAAAAGCGTAGTTAAGCTTTTAGTTGCTTTAAATGCTTGTGGTAATGTGAACTTATGTAACTCGGTAACTGCTGCTCTGTACTGCGGAATTTGGGTTTCCTGAATGTTTAATTTTTTTCCTACATCCGCAAAGCTGTGTAGCTCTCGGGCATGGGTTACACAAAAATTCATTTAAGTAACTTCACTGCTAGAGCAATGGTTTTCCCCCCTTGAGAAACTTGCTGCATTAAAAATTGTGGGCCAAAATACTGTTTGCATACTTACTGCACAAAAGTGAAATTACAGTTCCACTTGTAAAGTGACTGTAAAAGGGTCAGTTTAGGGTGGTTTGTATTCATGTGGTTGATAAATAAAATGTTGGTTGACAATTGATAGGACTGTAAGTTCGCTAGAACCATTTTTGTTTCTCTCCTTTGAGAGAAAACGTACTTTAACATTATCATACCAATACCGATTTATCAGTGTTATTAGTATGCGCACCTCAGACTGTGCTGTGGAGAGTGTTTTATGTGCAATACATAAACTTTATGAGAGTTTGCCCTATTGCGTAAATGCTAGTGCATCTGTGTTCAATTTTAAGTTGCTTTTATTTCAGTGAATTCGATGCACGTATGCTGTGTGATTTGGCTTTGTGCCTTCAGACTCATGTGCTTTTTCCCCCACGCTGGCTCTACCGGGACTGGTCACTCAAAGCCATATGACAAAAATACAAGGAGGGGATGTTCTTGGATCGGTGAAGTTCCTTCACTCTCAGCTATGCTTTGACCAAACCCAGAGCAGAGTATTTAACACATGGCCAAAACCAAATATGTATAAATTGTCTGTAAGGGGTGCTGTGATGAAATATATAATTTTATAGAGAAGCCTGCCAGCCAAACAAGATTGAAAGATTTTTTTACTTGAATTTTTTTTTTTGGTTGAGAATTTCTTTTTTTTACTGAGTGCATGACTAGCTTTACTGTTGGACAACTTTAAAGTCTCAAGAGGAAAAGTTCCTTCGCTGAGCACTAACTTACTGCTGGTACAACTTAATACAAGGGGAATAGTTTAATTTTTTTGTTTTGTTTAATTTTTTTAATGTGATATCTCAAATAACTGTTGTTGCAAACTTGGGCTGCATTCCTGTTGGCTTACAAGGGAGCTTGTTTGGCTTGGAGCACTTTATGCTGACAGCCCTTTGCACCCTAGAAACAGGTCAAAGAGGTGCAGCCGTGGTAGCAGCAGGGTAGTGTGTCGCGCTCCCCTGCTGAAGTCCATAGCTCCTGATCTGGAAGAAAATTAAGAAAATTCAAGTGTTGCCCACTGCTAAAATGCATGTGCGTGCATGTCGGTTTTGGTGGCATTTCTACGCTGCCATTCAACGTCATCAAGCCTACCAGGTCATACTTTATGCTCCCTGCTAATTTATGCTATAAAAAGCATTAAAAAATGAGGGACGGAAGATTCCTTTTCAGTCTTAACTGCTATAAGTCGGTTTGGTTAGTGTTTCCTTTTTTGAATGCCCAGGCAAGAGCAGTAGCCCAAATACAGCAAAGAAAATGATGGTGTGTGGAGCTGTCAAAACCTTGGAGTTTGCTTGCAGTATTAAAAATTGTCATGCTTGTACTGTTCATCTTTACAGTACTTTACAACGGCTGTAGGAAAAACGCTTGTTAAGTATAGGGAACATTTGGCATTTACAAGAATGTTATAACCGTGGTGGGCTATAAAAATAGTCAGGGCTTCTGGGTTAGTGGAATGAGGTTGCATACAGTCATGCAGGAGTTAATGCAAAAGCCTTTGGGACTTGACTGTGAAGTTCCTTGGTTTTTTGGCAGTACATACAGAAGCTACATGCATGAAGTGGAAAGGGGTTGTGCTTTGTACGTCCCATTTTGCAAAGCCGAATTAGACTTTCTTTGGAAATTGATGCAACCAGGACATCCTCTTCAACAAATGGGAATCGGGCGTGAATTATTCAGCATGAATCTGTCCAGTAAACTTTGCTCCCTCTTGTGCTATGATAGAAGCACAGCAAATGTTGGGCTGTCTTCCATAGCTAGAAAGGCATTTCCCAAGAAAATGTATGCGGTGCAATTATGTTTTCTAGCATATCAGTGAGTTCAGTCAAACAAAAGAAGGGAGATCCATGCCAAATTGTGCGTAACGCCGACATAAACTGTCAGTGTTTATGAAAAAAAAGCTGAAGGGCTGTATTGCTGAGATGCTTGGTCGTTCCTGGCACTATCACTGGACAGTTTAGACTCCTCCTTGGGTTAGGTTGTTGGAGGAGCACAAGACACTTTGGTTGGTGTATCTTCAGAGGGATGAGCACCCTAAGTGTAAAGAAAAGGTATCCTGCCCGGATCAGTTTTAAGCCACCATTACTCAGCAGCCACACAGGCAGGCTGGGGAAGATGCTGTTCTTTCCGTCTTTTGCATCTAGGCATGAAATTCTGTTGTGAAGAAGGGTTTTTTTCATGACTAGCTGTCATGATGAAAGCTGAAGGTGAAGTATATTTTTAATGCAGACGAATATCTGAAGATGGCATCTCATGTGTTTCTTCTTTTGAGGAGCATTTGCTCCCTTTGTCTCTCCAGATGCTAGCCATTATTATCTTGCCTTTGCATGTCGAGTAGCAGAAGTTTAATGTATTTGCCTCTCCTGCAGGAGAAGCAGAGACACCAGTGGACATGGAGACAATTAGCCTGGACCCAGAAGCTGAGGTAAGGGCAGATTTTTTTGTCCTTATGGGCTTTATACAGCAGGAAGAAAAGGCAAAGGCAAGTATTGAAACCTGGTTAAAAGATCTAATTCTTCTGAAGGGGCTGGCTGTCGTGATCTTCCCAGGAGATCAGAGCCTTTAGACTAGAAGTAGAGGCGTTTTATTCTTGATCAGTAGCTGAAACGTTTTGTTAGTAATGTAGAATTTTAAACGAAGCGTGGAGGCACTGAAAATGGAGCTATGCTGCAAGCATTATTGATGGGCTACGAGCTTTTTTGAGAATATCTTTAAGGAAATGATTGTTGCTATTAGATCCATGATTTGTAATAGGCATAGCCACTTAACCAGCCGTGTGCCTTGACATCGGCAGCCTCATGAGCCTGTTAGCTGGAGATTTTTTAAGCTTGAGTGGTGAAGTGCTCTATTTCTCTTTGACTGGCCTGCAAAACTGGAACACGTTGGGCTGGGCAGCACACATGTGAAGTGCATCAGCTGATTGCCAGCGCAGAGTTAAGGTTCACAGAACCACCAGATTACTTGAACTATCAGTGGTTCCTGTTCATCTGAGGCCTGGAACTGGAAATAGCAAGAATGTGCCCTAGCAAAGTGGGTAAGAGAATTTTATGCGATGCTTTCCTTGTGCTAGGCAGCAGAATTGGTCTGTCTCAGTAAATTCACAATTTACTGCAAAAGACTTCTAATCTCGGTGTAACAATACTCAGACTCAGGAAAGGGCTGTTGGCTTTTTGCAGATATTGTGTTTGCAATTGACAGGCTTAGGCCACGTGCTTCACCTGTGGTGGTAAAATCATGTGCCAAACCCAATTTTTACGAGCTCCTTGAAGGGAAGTTTTAATGAGCTGCACATTTTGTAAGACTATAATCTTCCTTAGAACAAAGTACCAGGTTGATCTTTGAAGAGTCTTTTGAAACAGCTGCTGAATCTCTCTATTTCTCTTTCAGGATGTTGACTTGAATCATTTCCGAATTGGGAAGATTGAAGGATTTGAGGTGCTCAAGAAAGTGAAGGTAACAGCCCTAGGGAGTTGTAACTAGAGATTTTGCTTATCTAACTTATAAGAGGACAGATAGAGGAGTCTCTTTGGCTGAGATCCTAATGAGATCACTTCATATTTAGCTGAAGGAGGTAGTGGTTACCCATTTGTCAAGTAGTAATAAAAATCCTGATGTTTTGCAAGTTGTTTTTGGAAGTGGATAAGAGATAATGCATCAGGGCTCATCCTAAGAGATTCTGTGCTTGCACAGCAGGCTTAACCTAGACTAATGTACATTGGACCTCTGGAGGTCTTTAGAAAACACCTCCTCAAAGCATATCTTTAGAGGATGTTGCTTAAGGTCTTCTCCAATCAAGCTCTTGAGTATTTCCAAAGATGGGGATTACATAGCCTCTCTGGGCTGCTGTTCTAGTGTCTGACCATCTTTGTGGTAAAAAGCCTTTCTTCTATAGAGTTGGAATACAGCAAGAAAAGATTCTGTTAAACAAGCAAACAAACCAACCCAAACAAACAAAAAAACAGCAAAAACCAATGGGGGGAGGGAAAACCCCTACCTTATTGTCTGTATGCCAAAAGACATTACATGCTGTCATTCATATCCATTTTCCTGTTTGTTTTTAAACTTTTCCCCAACTATTAGACTCTCTGTCTCCGTCAGAATTTGATTAAACACATTGAGAACCTGGAGCAATTGCAGACCTTGAGGGAACTGGATCTCTATGACAATCAAATTCGGAAGATCGAGAACTTGGAGTCTCTAGTGGAACTTGAGTGAGTCCAGGGGAATCGTCAGGATTAGGTTGAGGGTGGTTTGCCACTCACTGAGTTACTCATGCTGTACTTACTCCAGTATTTATCACCCAGGCCTTTCTCACGATTCATTTGCGTGCTCTGTGAAGGATAATGGCTGTTATCCATTGGTATTCAACCTGTGCAGTAAACTAGTTTCATAATCCTGAAGCTCACTGGGGACAGTCAGCTGGAAATGAAACGTGTGCTGTCTAAGGCACCGAGAATGATAGGTGGTCGCAGCTTCTATGCAGGTATTGAAGCTCAAGCTCTCCTTGCTCTTGGCAGCAAGAGCTCCATGTAACATGTTTTAATCCCTGCAGAAAGTGACAAGAGGTTTCAGGTGAGATGAGGACGTTTTCTGGGGGGTGTTAGGGAGGGAGTAGCGCTCTTCCCACTTTCTGGCACTTGTCTGTGATCACTCTGGAGATACGTTACAACACTGTCCTCATGGGGGTGAGGACTGACCCACAGTCTTAACTGCGTGACGCTTATGGGAGGCCTTGAAGTAGTCCTATCAGAGGCAGATCTTGTAGACACATACCTTTCCCAAGAAATACGTAGTACTGAAGA
Source organism: Rhinoptilus africanus (assembly GCA_013400135.1). Lineage (NCBI taxonomy): Eukaryota > Metazoa > Chordata > Aves > Charadriiformes > Glareolidae > Rhinoptilus > Rhinoptilus africanus. The sequence continues at coordinate 72,937 of VXBO01002026.1, forward strand.
CTGGCTTCCTCCCACGATGGCAGCTCCATGGCTGGGCAGAATGATGGCCTTTTTTTAGATTCCCCCCCCCGATGCAGTAGAAGGATTTTGGAAGTTGTATTTTTTGTCATTTCTGATAAAAAAGACATTACGCTTATGACTGTAGCTTCAAGGCCTAGCAAAGTGCTTGATGTCTGCAGATAGTGAGGTTCCCCACCGATTCACAAATGCCTCTTCCAGAATCATCTGTGCCTGTGGACTGAAGAGACCTTTGTTTTGTTTTACCTCAGGATCCTGGACATCTCCTTTAACGTTCTGCGGCACATTGAAGGACTAGATCGGCTTACGCAACTTAAAAAACTCTTCCTTGTCAACAACAAAATCAGCAAAATTGAGAATCTGAGCAGCTTGCAGATGCTGCAGATGTTAGAGTTGGGATCCAATCGAATTCGGGTAGGCTTGTCTACAAGATGGTAGCTAGAGAGGTTTGAGCTCTTTGGCTCAAGTGCCTTTTCTGAAAGTGCACTTCATTGACTTTCATGTGCAATTCTGTTCTTTTTATTGTTCCAGTCATTTAATGTGTAATTGCTTATTGCTGTGCATGCTGGATTCTTTTAATTATGAATGTGTGTAGTGCCTGGCTACTAAATTACTATTTGTGAAGTACTCTCTAATGAACTCGCCTGTTCCTTGTGTGTTGCCTTTTGCAGATGGTGGTTTCCTCCTGCTAGAGACCCAAGCCTTTCAAAGCTAGCAATTACTGTTTTCTTTTACCTTCCTAGAGGCTGGCAGTGTTTTGATAAAACCTATTAAATGTGAATTTAATTCTAGTTTTATTTGTATGTGTAATTGATGACTGATGTAGCAGGTTAGTCCCACTCAGGAAAAAGATTTTCTTGCGGTTTTGCTCTGAAATACCTCAAAAACCTGGTGCTGTTCTGCTGATTACTGTGTTGGTTTTTTTTTTTATTGTGTAGTTTGTGACTTTTTCTATTTAGATCATTTAAAATCTGTGCCACTTACAGGGAAGCAGTTCTGAGTCTCCTGTCCTTAAGGAGACATTAACTATTAATTTTTTAGAAGCTTTTTCAACTATATAGGCTTTAGAAAATACTTGTAACAGGTGAGTGCATTTGAACCTTAAAATTGTAAATGGGGAGTGCCAGCTTAGGCAATCTGTGAAAAATTCCTTGTTATGGTGGAAGAGCAAATAGGGAAATAACTGTTTGCCCTCTGTATTTCAAGCCTTGTGGAAGCACACTTCTGGAAAAGAAGGAAACTTCAGCTATCATAAACAGCCTTTTAAGGCAGAAATGTATGCTGCTTTTATGCAATGGAAAGATTTTTATTTCACTCCTAAAGCTAAACTGGACTGAATCCTTTTCCATCCAAAGGAATTTCTCCTTTGCAAATTAAGTTACTTAGGGGAATAAGTCTAGAGTGCGAGAACATCAGCCAGATCACGTTAAGTGATTAGGAACCTTAGAGTTTGCATATGTTGGGGAGCATGAAAGAGAAAGATGTGCTTTCCTGTATTCAGAAACATAACAGGCTAAGCCTACTGATCCTTACATTAAGCAAGACTGTACTGTATTCATATCTAAGCATCATTACCTTCTGAAAAAAAAATCTAGCTAGATTTCTGAATTGATACTTAGGCGATACATGGCCACTAATGTTGTCAAGCCAAAGAATGTTTTAAACAATTAGGATAGATTTGACTTATGTGTGTTTTCTCAGTGTTGAGCCTGAGTATATTAACAAAGCAACCAAAAAATCCAACGTTATTACTGTATGGTTAACACAAGCTTCTTAAAAAGTGCTAAAAGTGAAGTAATTTCTGTTCATCTGTTAATTCTGTTCTGGCTTCTTCTAACAGCACTGCTCTATGCTTCTAATTACTTTACTGGAGTGAGTACGCTGAGCCTAAGCTAGGCATGAGGAAATACATCTCATGTTATTTGGGGGCACCTAGAACTCTTCTCATAATTTTCTGTTGGTAGGGTGGCCTGGCTGCGTGCTTTAATGTGCTTTATTGTGCTAGGTACTAAGGTGGGCATATCCTTAACTCTTCAGGGTGAAAGCCTGTGGGCTGACTGTTGAGGCAGTGTTCTTGGCTCTGAGGTGCCTGCCGTAGTCATCCCCCGTGTGGTAAAGCTTCTGCAGTAACGCTGTCCTAGTTTGCGGCACACTCTAACCTTGCAGGGTGCACTTACCCTGCAGTCTGTCGTGACTTAGTAAGCACTCTTAGTTCTGCTCCTTCTGTATGGGTGGTGGGGAAGAAGAACTTTGTGCTTGAGCTGATGCATTTCCTGCTTTTTTCCCCAAAGCTGTACTGAGGCAACTGTGAGGCAAGCACTTCTTTATTTTTTCCTTAGGTTTTTTCCTCATGTCCCTCTGTTTCATACTCTCTCTTAAGTGTGGCTTTTTCATAGCTTTAAGTAGCTTGCTTTTTCTTTTTCCTGATTATTTCCTCTCCGTATCCTGAGAGTCACAAGTGTTTCCTTCTCAGGGCTGAGGGAGCTACCAGTGAGCAACAAATCTATCATTTCCTTGCAAAGTCAAAACAGGGGTAAGTCCACAGGCTAGAAGGAGGGTGAATCCAAATCTGAGCTGACAAACACTTTACATTGAATCTGTTGGCAATTATGGGATAGAGCTTGAAGAGCTGCTTTCCTTTACAGAGTGTATCTATAAATACATAGCGTGTATGTTTGTGTCTGTCTTCCTCTTCCTTCCTTCATACACACGTGGATAAATGTGCGCACACAGAATAGTCTAAGTGATGCTGGGACTCAGTGGCTTGTCTCACCAGCACTACTAATCCCTAAACTCTTCCAGGCAAGAAGGATGTGGAAAAGCTGTTACAAGGTACTTGAGCACAGATGCATAGCTGTGTGGCTACGCCGGTCCATAATACTGTTCTCCTGTGAGATGAAGTCTGTTTAAGATTCTTGTCTCTTTTAACATCGCTGGTTTTTGAATGCAGAGGCTTTCCCCTTAAAAAAAAATTTTGGTTTTTTCCTTCTGTTTACAGGAGCCTTTTCCAAGCCCACCCTTCTTCCCTTTTCTTGCCCTTTTTTTCTATCTTCTGTTTGCTTTCTGGTGCCCCTTTCTTTGGAAAAATAAAGAATATGATTCTTCTTGATGCCTCACATAGGTCCTTATTTTCTCCCACTGAAGGCTGAGCTCAGGACTTGAGCTGGTATAGTGTATATGTTCTGCCAGCAGCATCTGTATTTGAAGCATGTAAATCACTTGGTATGTGTGTGTTCTGACAGTAGCATGAATATATTAACGCATACACCCATGAGGCAGTTAACCTTGCTTATGACAGAGAAACTGTTGTGCAGAGAAGCTGAACGGCTTACCTCTGTGTTACGCAGTCGCTGATGGTCAAGACTAAACTTGCAAATTGTATTTTCTCCTCTCACGTTCCCTTTCCATTCACTAGTGACAGATTTTTCTTGCTTCCCAAACGAGTATCTCCTTCCCTGGAAACACCTCATGGCCCAAGGAGTGGCGCTCTTGGTGCTTCCTGAGCCTTTTCACTCTCTGCTCTTGCTGGCTGGACAGTGGAGGCAACAGCTGGGACAAAGCATCGTCACCCTCGCTGAAAATCAGTGAATGCTCCTGCCACAAGCCAGCAGTCCCCCAGGCTGTGGTTCGCTACCTCTGCACAGGGTCCTGTGCTTGCGCTGCTCTTGGGTCACAAGGGAAGCCCTACCTTGTGTGTACTTTGTGTTGTGGAATTGGCAGTTTTGTGTTTCTCAGGAGTGCAGCTCCATGGGTCAAGGCGATAAAAAGCCATCCCCACCTACAGGTTGGAATTTTTGCATTACAGCAGTAACACTGTCTCCATTGGTCATTTTGCAGGCGATTGAAAACATTGACACTTTGGCTAATCTTGACAGTCTGTTCCTTGGAAAGAATAAAATCACCAAGCTCCAGAACTTGGATGCACTGACGAACTTGACCGTGCTCAGTATACAGGTATTGATTCTACTTTGTACTGTTGTGTTTTGAACAGCCTTGGTTACGTGAACCACCTTGTAATTTATGATAAGCTCTTCTGATTCGGCAGGTCTTCAGTGTTTGAGTCAAACTCTGGTGCTGGAAGAAAGTATGATCTTCTCTGTGCTGGCTTTTCTCATCCTTTCATACCTAAATGAGATTGACAGACACTGATAAAAAGATAAAACAAATGTTTGATTTCTATGGAAGAGAGAACAGGAAATGAGTGTTATCCCCCATTTCCTTCCTGAAATGCTGTTTCCTAATATATTGCAATAACATCAAATGAGTTACTCCGGGGAAGTCATTATAATGGCAGTGGGCTCAGTGTCGCTACTCTCTTCCTGAAGAGGGAAGAAATGTGGACAAGCCTATGCTAAATGAAATCTGTCCTTTAACGTGGTTATGGAAAGTTTCTTCCTTTTTAAAAGGTGGAATAAAAGATACTCGACTCATTTCTTCCATTGAGTCTCTTCCTCATCCATATGACAAAGCTAGTGCGTTCTAGTATCTCTTACAGCTGTTGGTAAGAAAGGCAAACTTAGTACGTGTTGTAGTACCTGCCTGCATCTATTCTACAGGACATAAAGAACTAAGTACAGCGGAGTGTATTTGGGTTAAAATATTGTAACTTCTCTTCTGACCATTCCATTAAAAAGACCTACAAAATGAATGCCGTTAATGAGTAGGGCTGTTGTTTCTAAAGACACCAAATGGAAAACTTTCAGGCTACAGCTTTTGATGGGAAGGTCAGAGTCTGATTCTTCTGAACTTTGAGACTCTCTCCTGTGGAACTTCCTTTGTGCATTGGTTGTAGAGGGATCAAACGAGCTGGGCTCGTGAGATCAGACCCAAGCAGACTGTTTCACCTTCTCATCTGTACTTCAGAGAAATGGTTCTTCTGCAATAACTCACTTGGGTTTTGGTTTGTTTAGAGAGGACTTAAAACTGCTGTTACACTTTCAGAATAACCGTCTGACCAAGATTGAGGGGCTGCAGAGCTTGGTGAATTTGCGTGAGTTGTACCTCAGCCACAACGGCATCGAAGTCATCGAGGGACTGGAGAACAATGTGAGCAGGTTCTTGCAAACTGTGTGACAGAATCGTTGCCCTACGCCGGTCCTGTCAGCGGCTGTGCTTTCCGGAAAGTTTTTGTTCCTCACCTTCCCCAGTTCCACGTGGGGGCTGAGTCTTTTGAGAAGGCCACAAAGACCCAAGTATTTGTTGCGTTTAAATAATTTGCAGGGGTGAAGCTCCTCCAGATCTTCTGCAGTAGAATTGTTTTCATGACCTGGGGAGGGGAAGCACAAGTTACAGAAGCTTGTAGTGTTTTTATTTTCACCCAACAGGAGATGCCATTGTCAGAGAGCAGAGACAATCTAGAGCTTAGTTGGCTGCGTGCAAGGCAGGAAAGATAGCCTTATTCTAAAACTGTCGAGTTTCCTGCTGCAAAAAGTTTGTTCAACTCTGCTCTTCAAGAGGACACTTACGATCTGATTTTTAATGGATTCCTCTTCTTAATGTACTATGAGGCAAGCTCACTTTTTAGGAGCCCTTGGCTGGCAGTTGTCATCCAGCCAGTAACCGCTTTCATTTGTCAGATGGCCTCAGTAACCCAGCTTAATGAAAAACAGTCTTCCGTCCTGTGTTTGGGCAGTGAGAGTTCTTGTGCTGCATGTAAGCGACCAGCAATAATGTGTCTCTGCTTCTGGCAGTTTCCATCTCTGGGCCTCCAAGTGGGACAGAGAAGACGAAAGGAAATCCTGTCTAATGTTTTTGTGTTTGCTTGTCTAGAACAAACTCACAATGCTGGACATTGCATCCAACAGAATCAAGAAGATTGAAAATATCAGTCACCTAACAGAGCTGCAGGAATTCTGGGTAAGCGCGGGCTGGAGCTGTTCCCTAAAATGTCTGTACAATGGTGAAGGAAATCCTTCTGATGGGGAGCAGTGGGAGGGTGGTGTACACGTATGTCTTGGATTAAATGCTTCTTGTTCCGGTGACCAGCTTTAAGATCTTGGCAGTCTGCACGGACAGAGTATATGATGGTTTCCCCAAAGGAAGGAGTTGAGCTTAAAGAAGTCTTTTCAGGGCTTTGCTGAGTGGTAATGGGCCTGTCTCTACCCAGGAAATAGGCCCTGCCTTCACGCTTGTGATAATTACGAAACAGCCCTGCTGTGTCCTATTTTTGCAGATCTCATCTTTCTTTAGGTGAGCATGGCAGCGTAATGGGGGAAGCTGATACTGGCTCACCGCTGCACTGGAGCACATGCCGTGTTTAGAGCATAGTTGATATGTTTGTTGTTATACATGTGAAGAAAATGAAACCATCTTCTGGTTTACTTCCATTCCCGTGAGGTAGATACCTGTTTAGGGTCGCTTCTGTTTGTTTCTGGCACCCTAAATAGCTAAACCCTTTGTCATTCCTAAGTCTGGTCAGGAAATACGCAAGACACCCCCTCTGAAATGTCAGTACCCTGCCGTATTTGTGAGCTGTGTACAAATCTGCTCATGTTTGGGGGGGAAAGAGCAGCAGATGTTCCTCAGTTGGCACATGCTTTAGCCCTTGTAGAGTTTGTGTGTCAGGGCTGAGAAGAAGAGTTGTGCTGTTTAATGTCTGTCATTTGGAGTTCAGTTAAACTCTTGGGCAGAGGCTGAGATAAAAGGAGTAGAAAGCAGCTGCAGATGAAACCAAGGTAGCAGCTGGAGTCCAGGCTACTTGGCCTGAATTCCTTCTCTTGCAGTGTGGCTTAGCAGATGCCTAGTGGTGTTACCTGGCCATGCCTATTCCATAAGGAACTCTTTGTAAATAGAAACAGATGCTGAGAAGCCTGTTTAACGTAACATCTTTTGGGTGGTAAATATGAGACAGTGCAGTGTGACTGCCTTTTTCCTCCAGTCTTCCTCTTTGCTGTTGCTCCGCCTGCAGAAGGCGGCATTGCACAGCTATTTCCACTTGTTTTCCAGGAAGCAAAGGGATGATCCTAACCTCATTGGAGTTCCTTTGCAAAAACACTAGTGCATTTAAAGAGTCCTTTGTCAAAGCAGAGTGTTGGCTAAGATCTGTTAGCTGAACCCGGAAAACGCCCTCCTGACTTTTTTCCACTTTAACACTGGTTTTTTTTTAAAGAAGGAAAAAAAAAAGGCTGTATGCTTTTTAGTGAAGAGCAGGGGAGAACTTTCTTTGATGTGAACAAGTGTTGTATCCACTAATTTATCTTTTTTCACTTACTGTAGAGCTGAAGCCACTTAATGAAGTCCTTTAACATCTTCAGGAAGCAGAATTTCAAATTCTAGATACTGTGGGAATCTTGTAACGAGTTTCCCAGTGCCACCTCCCCGGTGGAGGGACTTGAGACATCTGAAGGTCCAGTGGCTTGGCTGAAGTAATGTTGCGATTAGCTGTAGCAGAGTGAAAGAGCTGGCAGGTTTTCTTCAGAATCTTAGTCCAGGGTCTTAGCTACAAAGCCGTTGTCAGCTGGAACACTGCTGAAGCAGTTTTCTTTCACTGAATTAGCTGGAGGGAGACGGCTGGAATAAACAGAGCTCTTCTCTGCCACAAAGTTACCAGGTTACTGTGGGTGCCCAAAGCAAGGAAGAACAGTTGTTGAGGGGGGCCAGAGCCAACCTGTTGATTTTTTTTAATTTATTTTTTTAGAAGAGTGGTATTGCTATGGTGACTGCCTCTATATCCAAAAACAGTGCGTGGCTGAAGCCTCTAGGCTTGGACAGTACGTCCAACGTTGCACACTTTGTTTCCTTGCCAGGCAGTTGAAGCACTCGTCCCCGTGCATGGGAATTCCTTTGCAGTGCCAGCAAAGAGGCAGCTCCCGGGCCGAGAGGAGGAGAGCCTGAATCAGAGAGCATGGCGCTTTCTCTGGAGGGCAGAAGCAGGTTTTGTGGGGAAGCGATGTAAAGGGGAGAGGAAAATGTTGCTTCTCGCATCGGTTTGTGACCTTTTTTAATGTTTCCTGGGAAATCATTAAAGTAAAGGTACAGATGTCACGGTGGAAGAAAATCTTGACGTAAAGATTTCCAACCTTTACATGAATAGGCTGGGACACCGTATAAAGAGACTGTCTCAGTGTCGTGCTGGGCCTTTCCTAGCATCGCAGTTGGACTGGATACGCTCTCTGAAGGGTGGAGCATTTGACTGGCAACCCAGGGCAGCGTGGGGGAAGTTGGAGAAGGTTAGCGAGGCCTGGAATGTGAGACAGGAAAGAATATCTCGGAGGTTCCAGGGGGAGAAGGATCACATAAACAGGGTCATCTTACACGTGCATGGAGGCTGTACAGCGTTACTGCCCCTGGGTAGTAGGAATCCTCCCGAGCCGCATTGGTGTGGGTAGGTTCCTGCGAGCCAGGCTTACCTTGGGAGTGTCCCTTTGCGTGAGCATGCCTGTGTGTTCTCTGCAGATGAACGATAATCTCATCGAGAGCTGGAGCGACCTGGATGAGCTGAAAGGAGCGAAGAACTTGGAAACCGTCTATCTGGAGCGAAACCCCTTGCAGAAAGATCCCCAGTACCGGCGCAAAATCATGCTGGCCCTCCCAACTGTCCGGCAGATTGATGCCACGTTTGTTCGATTCTGAGCCTCCTGCTGCCCTCTCTCTCCCGCCTTCCTTGGAGAAATGTCCCAGCTGGGGTTTTTTTATCCACTTACCACTCCCCGGGTCTTCAGTACGCTGACACTCGAAGAGCGAATGGTCAATAAAAAGCACTGAATACCAGATCTTGTGTACAATGCACTCATTGTTTTTGAAATGTTGTTGTTATTATTATTATTAAATCTTAACACAAGAGTCTTCCTTGTGTTTGTGTCTGTTCTTTACGGGGGAGGTTTTGCCAGAAATTGTTTACCAACAGACTGAAACTACTTGGAAGCCACTTGCTGACTTTTGTTTACACACCTGCAGGTTAGTCACGTCCTTGCAAACTTTGCTTCCAGATCCAGGCTCAGTGGTGGTCTGTAAAATCGTGGAAAGACAGCGGTGGTGCTGATGTGCAGAAGAATCTGATAGAGGTGCCCGTCTAGGTTATCAGTTGCAAGTCAGGGCTAAGTATCTGTTTGCAAACCTTGGGGGAGATGTTGGGGAAGGTTAACCTTTCCACAGGAATTTTTAATTTTCTTTTAAACACAGCTGCAAGCTCATCGGAGGACTGAGGACAAGTAGCTTGAGGTCTGAAAGCGCTGCGGGGATGTACGTGCCTGCGTGAGCTGCCTGCCTTCACAGAGCCACTGTGTTTAAATGTAGCGCTCTCAGCTGCGGTGGGAACGGGAAAAGGGGCTCAAAGGAGTGAGAGAGGAGGGGTGATGGATTCCCCTTGAGGAGGTGAGGGCTCTAGGTCGGGCTTACGCCTTCTTTATTGGTGGTTGTGGCTTCATTTGCCTCTAGATTTCCCAGGATTTGTGCAGCAGATGCCACGGTGTGTCACTCCTTCCTGGACTGAAGCCGAGGCTGCATCCACATCCCAGAACGGGGCAGTGATGGATGTGGCCGGCAGCTCCCTGATGGTCGTATTGAACATCTCCGCTGCCTGAAGTGAAGCTGAAAGGACTCGGTGGGTGTTCTGATTTTTATTGAGAGTGAGCGGACCTGCCCTAGAGGGAGCCATTGGTTTCGTGCGACTTTAAACACATCCTTCATTTTACAAAGGCCATCCAGGTCCCTTGGTAGAAACTCTCGATGGAGCTCACTTGCCTGGAGTGCTGTGCGCTTGGAACTGCAGTTTTGGCAGCGTGGATCGGGAGAGGAGTAAGACATAGCCCCCTCTATGCCTCAAAAGGGCTTTTAACTGGTGTGGGAGGAGACAGGAAGGTGACTGTGGTGCAGTGAAAGCTGCTGCTTGTTTCGCTGCTGCAGGCCCGTCTGTCCTTAGTGATACCATCTCTGCTGAGTGACGGCTGTGATCTTCAAGCTGCCAGCGCCTGCTGGAGTCAGCTTTATTCATGGTACAAGTCCCCTCTTGCAGTATTTAGGGATTAGGGGACTTTTGTGGCCAATGTACTCAGCATCGTCATTCGCTTGTTATTAATACTAAATGAATACAACTGCTGTTGATATATTAAATGTATTAATGCTGCTGGTCAGCGAGGGTTCGGTGGTACCTTGTTACAGATGGTGTTTGCACCCAGGAAACAACATGAATCATGTCCTGCTTCTGCTAAATGTGGCGTTGCCGTCTCTCTGCATCCGTGTTTGATAGGGACAAGTGAACTTCATACCTCCAGTGGCTGGAAAACCTCCCTGGAAGCACTTGCCATCTGCCACTGTGTTTGTCTCCCAGCCGTGTCACCGGTTTGGGCGGGGGGGGTTGTTCCAAGCTGCGCTGGCCGGGAGAAGGATCGCGTGAGTGGGTCTGCAGCAGGCACGGGGCAGGTCTCCGCGTGTCCCAGACTGTAGGATCTATAGGATCTTTCTGTTCGGTGGACCTGCGAGGTGGCTGGGAGACACTTCCAACACGGTCCATAGCACTTGCAGAAGAACATAGCGATGAAATGTGTATTTTTAAATATGTAAGCTGGTCAAGGGATATGTAGGTTTGCGATTTCTTTGGAAAAAAGAAAATAAGTGCAAATTTTGGCTGTTTTTAAGGAAGCAGATCCGTTTGCTCTTTTAGGGATGGGACCAGAGCTGATAGTGATGCAGTGTCCGCGTTAGCAGGGTCACCACACATTAGCCTCAAAGGTTTCCTTGGACCACCGCCCGTCAGAGCTGCCTCCCATCCTCCTGCCCTGTCGAAGGATAGAGATCCATAACAAGAAAACGCGGCAGGGGCTTTTGAATATTTGCTCTTGGCCGTACTTTTATTCCTTCTGATCTGACGTGGATCTGAATCTTTGGAAGCCTGAAGTGAAATCCCTTCTTCAGCAGGCGGCCGGTAGTTTTAAGCGGGACAGCGTGGCCCTGGGGAAGCTTTTGCGTGTTCCCTTTGTGGGCTGTGTTCCTTTGGCTCGTCTGGCGCCGCTCTGCCACGGAGTGCCATGACATGGATTGTCATGCCGCGGAAGCCACTGGAAGTGGTGGGGTGACGTGGGGCTTGGCCAGAGGGAGCTGGAGCCCACCGTGCCATGGAGTAACTCGCCTCATCCTGCCGCAGGTGTGTGTTTGGTGGGATGAGTCGCTTTGAGACCCCCGTGGCTGCACGAGCCCGCCCTGGGGACTGTAAAAGCAGCGTCTCCGCCGCTGGGTGTCCGCTGTTGCTGCACACCCACCTTGTCCCCTGGGCTGCTGCCTGGTGGCAGCTGGGAGGCAAAACGGAGCTGGGATTTTCCCCTTCCCTCCCAGAGTTGGACAAACCAGCAGAAACTTTTCTCTTGCGGGTGCGAGGTGAGCACAGTCCTTCGAGTTTCCCTGGCACCCCAAAACCCTTGTGCCTCGGCCAGCCACCAGGCCCCCCAGGGTGCCGGGGGGGGGGGGACCTGCTGCCTCTCCATGGCTTGTTGCGCACGTGGCCCCAAACTCCACCGAACGCTGTTTGCTCAGAGCCGCTTGGGTCCCCACCTCCAGCTCAAACAAAGGCAGGGCCTGCGCCGAGGAAGGTGCTTGCAAGCCCGTCCTCTCTCCTCTTCCTCCTCCCAGCCCTCTCCTCCTTATGCAGGGAGCCTGCTGTTTCCCAAGACAGGAAGCGGCCGTTGCCTGCTGGCTCGGAGCAACGAGGTGGAACTTCTCGCTCCTTCCCCAGCCGAGGAGAAGCAGGTGAGGAGAAGGCGGTAGGGCAGGAGGGACCCCTGTGCCATGCCGCTGCTTGGACCCGGCACTGCGGGAGGAACAAGCCGGGTATGGCGGAAAAGCTGCAGGTTCTGGGGTCTCGCTGGGAGCCGCAGTTGGGAGGTGGGAGGCAGCTGTGCCTTCATGCGGCTTCCTGGCCGGTGGCTGGCTTGCCGCTGCTTCCCCACCACGCTCTCCCTCCTCGGCTCCAAAGCGGGGGCTCGGAGGTGCCTGTTGGGCCATTGTGGGGATGGGCTGAGGTTTTTATGGCTGTCCGCCTGGGAGCGATGGCCAGGCGCTCCGGAGAGCTGGGTGCGGAGTTGCCTCCTCAGCAGGGATGCGTTGCCCGTGTGCTCCAGATGTCAAAAGGACTTTGGGGTGTGATGGAGGCTTTTTAGGGGAGGGATCATCCCAGAGCTTTTCAGGGCACGGGCGTGTTTCCTCAGGGAGATCCTGCACCTGGAACGCATCGCCCCAGCCCTCCCAGCCAGTCTGACTGGCGCTTCGAAAGCTCACGGGACCCAAACCGAGCAAAATTCAGTGCTGACTATCAGCCCCTTTGACTTGGCAGGAGTTGAAAAGGGCGTAAATGAAGCTAGAATTTGGCCCAAGGTGCGGAAGTGTAGATGCGGTTGGCCGAAGGTGCCGGGGGAGCTGAGATGCTGGGAGGCAATTGGGTGGAGGTTGCCTTTATTCTCGAGCACGTTCCTGGTTTTCCAGGGCCTGGTGGGTTGCCAGAGCGTGGTCCCAGGGCCACCCCTTCCCAGGAGGGGCTTGGCCTTTTCAAGGAGCTCAGGCTGGGGACATTTTGGGTGGTACAACATTCACAAGCTTGGGCTCTTCATGTCGCCTTTAAATCTCTTCACGGTCTGAGCACGCTTTATCTCCGCGCTGACCAGTCCTCGCTGCGGGAGCGTGAGTCGCAGCCTGTCCTGCTGAATTCCTTGCTTTGAGGAATGGGTTCCTAATGCTTTTAGGTGAAGTTAGCAGATGTCTTCCTCCACTGATGCCCAGAAGAAGCTCTTGCATCAGAAGAGCTCTGCTGGTGCAGATTGTCAATGGCTTCTGCGAAGGGGTGTTTTGCCCACCTTGCTTTTGGCCCTGGACGTGTGGTGATTGGAGAAACTGGGGATGTCCGAGGAACTGAGGTTCCTCTTTGACACCACCTGTCTTGAAAGTGATGATGAGGAGCCACATCATTTCTGAGGAGCAGCCTGACGTCATTAGAAAGACCAACTCGATTTTCTCGCTGTTTAGCAACAGCGATGGTAATGAACCGGGCCAGCCCCTGCTAAAGATTTGGAGTAATAGGAATGCTTTTACCCCCCGCTACGTTACTGATGGAGCTGGTTTCCCTGGCGGATGCGTCATCCTCGCTTTTAGCCGTGCTGCTGGTGGCTTTTATCTGGCGTCTTTGGAGTGCAGCCACCAAGTCGGCTAAAACTGAACCGCAAGGTCTCGCCCCAATCAGCGATGGTCTTCACAATAACAAAATACCTTACTGAAGGACACATGGAGGTTCCTGGGCTCGTTTTTGAGGTGAAGGATGCACTGAAAAATAATACCTTTTTCCTTTTGCTGTATGTGCAATGTCCTCCCTGCCTGGCTGCTGTTTGTGCTGCCGCGACACCCTCCTGGTCCCCCCCGCCTCTGCAGAAGTCATCTTCCTTGGGTTGTTATTCAGCTCCTGCATGTCTCAGCCGGTGTCAGACGTGGTGTGAGGTACCTGTCGCCTCCTTCGGCTTCTTGAAGTGTTTCCCGTTCCAAAACTGAGGGATGGGAAGCTCGGTTTGCAACTTCTTTCGGGTGTGGAGTGCTCAGGCTGGACTGGAGAGGGTATTCCTGGTTTCTCCATCACTGGCTCACGTGTGCTGGTGGACATGCCTTGGAGCTGGGTCACCCTGTGGGAAGGGTGGTGGAAAGTCCTTCCCCACAGTGACAGAGCCGACCGATGAGGAAAGATGCGAGGGGAGATGTGGCCCCACCATGCCTTTGGCTGAGGCGGTGGGGGAGAGGGGCACTTGGAGAGGGTCCAGGTGGTGATGTGAAGGGACAACACTGCACAAGACCACTCGTTCTCCTTGTTTTCCACCTGGAAGCATTCCTGATGGTAGGCAGAGCAGGATTCCAGGTCTCACTATATGTGGGCAGGAGCTGAGAGGCATCAGAGAAGGGAGTGAGACCCCGTTGCCAGCAGCGGGGCTATGGAAACACTGGGAGGAGTGGTGGGGCTGTGGGGTGACCACGGGCAGACGCCAGTTGTCTCTCTCTGCTTCTCAGCACCAGGAGGAAGGGGCCTGAAGGTTTGCCATGCAGCGGAGGAGGACCACAGACGATCCCCACGTCAGCCTGGTGGGGCAGGACAGCAGAGGTGCTCGCTACGGCAGCCTGAGTGAGGCGGCCATCGAAATCCCCCAGGTGGGTGGCTGCAGTCTGTCCCCCTCGCCACGGAGCTGCCCGGGGGAATCGCTGCTCTCATCGCCCCAAATGCTTTACTTTCAGCCCAGCAACTCAGCCCTGGACCGAAAGAGCCCAGACAATGTCTTCAGCGACGGCTGTACGAGAATAGGTGAGGGAGAAAGGCTGGTCTTTAGGGCTGGATCCTTTCCATCTTGGCAAGAGTGGGGGCTGGATGGAGGAGAACGGGAGAAGACCCATGGCTGGAGCTGGCAGCAGCAGGCCCTGCTGACTATGGCTGGTCTGTCCAGCGGGCATCGGCTCTGCAAGCCCTGGCAGGCACTTCCCTGCTTGGGTGCTCGAGGCTTTCCCTTCTGGAAGACATTCCTCAACTCATGTTGATAAGGTCTTCTAGTTTCCTGCCTGCTTATGCTAGAAACACCCAAGCGAGGTGGCTGGCAGCCCCTCCCGGACCAAGCATGTCCTTCCCTCTGCTCCTTGTTTTACTCCTGACGCCCAGCTCCATGAGAGCATCAAGTCCTGCAGGAGAGGGACACAGAGGACAGGGATAGCTCTAGCATCTGCTGCCCTTCCCAGACACGATTGGGACACGAGCTCTTTGTCATTGCTGCAGACTTTGTCCTGGTGTGGGAAACTGTCCCCTGGGAGCTGAGCGGGCAGCAGGACAGCTGCAAGAATAGGGACATGCAGGAGAGATCTGCCACCATCCACAGAACCTGGCGGAAGAAGTTTCTGGATGAGCTTCATGCTGCTGGGATCCACATGGAAAAGGTACCCGGGAACCTGATCTCAAATTTCTACCCGCTGTGATAAGGGCAGCCTTGCTCCATGAGTCAGGAGGAGGGATGTCATGCCGTGGGGTCCCTTGCATGAACACGGGGCGGGATGTGCTTGAGCGTTTTCCCACTGGATCGGCTCTGCTGGGCCAATCCATGCCGGCGCGGAGTCACTCCGGTGCCTCCCGCAGGGATCTGTACTGGTGCCAGCAGCCTCATCTCCACTGGGATCCCCTTCTCCCAACAGCACATGACCCGTGTGGAGAAGAAGGTGGTGCATTACCTGCTCCTGAGTGCTCCCTGGAGTGTGCTCTGCTACTATGCTGAGGAGCTCCAGCTCCGCGTGCCACTGCAGGTGAGGGGCTGTGGTGCCCAGACTCACTGGGGACAGGAGACGGTGCTCCCAGTGCTACTGGTTGCCCCACTCTGGGTGACAGGCTGGGCAGCTGTGGGTCTTTAATGGGGTTTGCAGCCTTCTGGCTTCCCAGTGGACTCAGCAGTTCCCAGTCACCTCTCTTGTCCCATGCACAGTTACGGGATCCCACCTTGTTCCCCTTCTGAACTTCTCCTCCCGTGCCCCATCCCCTTTTTGCTGGCCCTTGAGGAGCAGATTCCCACATTTGGCGTGGCCCAGGCACTATTCCTCCCCAGCTGCTGTCTTGCTCCCGCTCCCTCCTCCTGAGGAGTTCCTGCTGCCCATGCAGGCGCTACCCAGACAGACCTCCAACTGGTCGGCCAGCGTGCTGCGGCAGCTGGGCATCCCCAACCTGATGGCCCAGGAGGTTCCCAACCTGCCGCTGGACTACTACACTTGCCCCTTCAAGGCCAACAAGCTGTGCTGGTGAGCATCCCGGGAGGGGATTATGCTGGGAGGTGGTCCCCAGATGGAAGGGCACCGCGGGGAGGGGGTGCTGCGCACCTCTGCTGAGCTGCTGCTCCACACCCTTCCAGGTTCCTGGGAAGCGATGAGCAAGACACCTTCTTCTCCACCACCCAGCGGCACCAAATTGTGAGCGCCGGGGCCACCGGGGCTTCTCTACCTAGGTGCCGGGTGGGCTGCGAGGTCTGAGGGAGAAGTCTTGTGAGCAAGTGTGGTGCCATGCGTTGCCAAACGTCCCAGGCTGGGTTGCTCTGTGTGCTAATAACTCCAGAGGGGATGGAAAGGCTCGGGTGGAAAACCACCTCCTGCCATTCAGCATCTGGGAATCGGGCTTGGAGCTGGTAGATGAAAAGCTGGCTGGTGGTGGGGACCTCTCTCCCCATCGCGGGCAAAGGCTGCGCCCCTCCTCACCTCTCCTGGCGTTGCCCCGGCAGCTCTACAAGATCCTGGCCACAACGCAGTACGGCCACTCCAAGGACCGGGAGGTGGGGGTGGATCGGCTGCTGAGCGAGAACGTCTTCGCCGCCGCCTTCCCACTGCACGAGGCAAGACCCTGCCACCCCCCAGGCACCCACTGCCAGCCCTGCACCCCGGCCGGCCCCTCGCCCGGCCCCTCGCCCACCCCCTGCCTCTCCCCGCAGGGTCCCTACAAGCTCCAGCCGGAGGAAGTGGCTGACGGCAGCCTCAGCCCGCGCCAAGTCCTCTTCCAGTACTGGGCCAGCTGGGGGAAGTGGAGCAAGTACCAACCCCTGGATCACATACGCAAGTACTTTGGGGAGAAGGTTGCCTTCTACTTCGCCTGGCTGGGTGAGTCCTGCCTGCTCCAGAGCAGCTCCCAGCTCTCCTAGGGAACGGCCAAGGGGCCGTTGGCTTGGGATGCTCCCCAGTTCAAGGTGGCCCCACCAGCCATGCCTCACGTATCCTGAAAGGAGTAGTTACAGCCTGAGGGGTACTTTGCAGCCCTGAATCCATGCTCAGGTCATCCAAACCCCGTGTGGTTTTAGGCTGGTGCTGTGCTGGGCTCGGGCAGGTGTTGTCCTCAGTGGCTGGAGCTGCTCTTGGCTCAGCGGCCGTGGAGGACGCCTGTGGGACTCAGGCTCCCCATCCCCGCTGTCTCCAGGCTTCTACACGGGGTGGCTCTTGCCTGCTGCGGCGGTGGGGATGGTGGTGTTCGTCACAGGCCTTTTCCTCGTGTTCAGTGATGTACCTTCGTAAGTGTCCTCCCCCCGGGGTGGTGGGGAGGAGGGCGGCGGGTGCTGGCCCTGGCTGGCCACCGGGGCTCGACCGCAGCGCTCGGTACAAAGCTGACAGTGAGCGGTCGGACGGGGAGCAGCGGGAAAGGCCGAGCCCTGGCAGGCTGCTGGCTGCTCCTTCCTTGTCCGTAGGCAGGAGATCTGCGGTAGCGAAGGGAAGTACTGGATGTGTCCCCTCTGCAAGACCTGTCCCTACTGGCAGCTCTCCAAAATCTGCAGCACGTTCATGGTGAGGTCCTGGAGGGCAGCACGAGGCCGGTCTGGAGATCTCCATCCCCAAATTAATCCACGCCGTCCCAGTCCACCTCTCCGCCTCAGCCCCTGCTGCCCCAGCGCTTCCTCTCCCACCTCTTCCTCCCTGGCGAAGGCTCCCAGGTGGCCCCTTCCACCTTCCCTCCCCGACTGCCCCGTGCCTGAGGGACATCAAGGACCTGGCACTTGCCCCAGCAGCTTTGCCCCTGCCCTCCTGCCCGTCCCTCAGCCCCACTCTGCCCACAGGCAGGCCGGCTCTTTGACCACGGTGGGACCATCTTCTTCAGCATCTTCATGTCCCTGTGGGCAGTGCTCTTCCTGGAGTTCTGGAAGCGGACCAACGCATCCCTGGCTCACCACTGGGACTGCTCCGAGTTCGAGGACATCGAGGTGAGGTCTGGCCCACTGCAACGCCTTCCAAAACCGCGCAGACCAAAGCTACGGGACGTCCCTGACTCCTTTACCCCTCTTTCCCAGGAGCAGCCTCGGCCCCAGTTCACGGCTGTGGCGCCCATGACGATGATAAACCCTGTAACGGGGGCGGAGGAGCCGTATTTCCCCAAGCGCAGACGCATCCACCGGATTTTGGCTGGTTCGATGGTCATTATAATGATGGTAAGATCACCGGGGCTGGAGCAGCACCTGACCGCTCTCTGTCCCGGGGCAGCGGGACGTGGTGGGATGGGATCCCTTTGGGGTGAGAGAGCACGGGTTAAACTGTGGATGAACATGGGTGTTCCTGTCCCATGGTGGAACCCACGGCTCTCCACCGGCTCAGCCCACACCTCTCTGCATCCCAGCTCAGCTGCCCGCCCCGGAGCTCCCCTGGGACTCGTAGTGCCTTGGGTTAACAGCGGAGTTTTCCTTCCCAACACAAGCTGCTCATACCCCACGTGCTGTGTTTGCAGATTGCCGTGGTGGTGATGTTCCTGATCTCCGTTATCCTCTACCGGGCAGTCGTTGCCATCCTCCTCTCCCGCTCCGGGTACTTCTGGTTTGTGGCTTCGGTAAGAGGTGACCAGATCCACTCCCAGACCTGCTTCACTTGCTGGGCTTGCTGGATACCCTCCGTGCTTTCTTTCTCCTTGTAGGCATCCCGCATCGCGAGCATCACTGGCTCAGTGGTGAACCTCATCTTCATCCTCATCCTCTCAAAGATCTATATTTCGCTGGCTCATTTCCTCACCAAGTGGGGTAAGGTGGCAAGGGTCTCGCAGGCTGGATGGTGACGGGAGGCAGCGGTCAGTAAGGGCAGAGCACCAAACCCGGGGAAAGCTGGCCAGCACTCAGGAGGACAATGGCTTCATGGAGGAGAGCTGGAAAAATAAGACCATCAGTGAAAAGGTTGACCTCTGCAAGGCCTTTGACACGGTCCCCCACAACAGCCTTCTCTCTCAGTTGGAGAGATACGGATCTGACGGGTGGACTGTTCGGTGGAGAAGGAACTGGGGGGAACTGGT
The DNA here is from genome assembly GCA_013400135.1 of Rhinoptilus africanus. Taxonomy (NCBI): domain Eukaryota; kingdom Metazoa; phylum Chordata; class Aves; order Charadriiformes; family Glareolidae; genus Rhinoptilus; species Rhinoptilus africanus. The sequence continues at coordinate 91,685 of VXBO01002026.1, forward strand.
GGATGAAAAGCTGGACGTGAGCCAACAATGGGCGCTGGCAGCCCAGAAGGAAAATGGCATCCTGGGCTGCATCAAAAGCAGCGTGGCCAGCAGGGTGAGGGGGGGGATTCTCCCCCTCTGCTCCGCTCTGGTGAGACCCCCCCTGGAGTGCTGTGTCCAGCTCTGGAGCCCTCAGCACAAGAGGGACATGGACCCGTTGGAGCGGGGCCAGAGGAGGCCACAAAGACGCTCAGAGGGCTGGAGCCCCTCTGCTGTGGGGACAGGCTGGGAGAGTTGGGGGGGTTCAGCCTGGAGAAGAGAAGGCTCCGGGGAGACCTTGGAGCCCCTTCCAGTCCCTGAAGGGGGCTACAGGAAAGCTGGGGAGGGGCTGTTTGCAAGGGCACGGAGCGACAGGACGAGGGGCAATGGTTTAAACTAGAGCAGGGCAGGGTTAGATGGGACATGAGGAAGAAGTTCTTTACCCTGAGGGGGGTGAGACACTGGCCCAGGTTGCCCAGAGAGGGGGTGGAGGCCCCATCCCTGGAGACATTCCAGGCCAGGCTGGATGAGGCTCTGAGCAACCTGATCTAGTTGAAGCTGTCCCTGCTCCCTGCAGGGGGTTGGACTGGATGGCCTTTAGAGGGCCCTTCCAACCCAACCCAGTCTGTGAGTCTGTGATTCTATGAAAAGTGTTTTGGCAGCAGAGAAAAAAACCCACAAGTTTGTGGGGTTTAACTTCTGGGGGTTTTCAGTTGAAATATCCAAGCTGACTTTTGAGGTGTGGAAGAGAAAAGCACGTGGGGGTATTTTTGTTGCATTTAGTGAGACTCAAAGCCTGTTTTTACAGAGTGGAGAAAGGTTATTTTTTTGGTGCAAAGCAGAGGGGTGTCTCCAGGCTGCCTGCGAGTGGCGGGTGCCGTCACGGGGACCGCAGCAGGTTTGGGGACCCCGAGCTGCAGGGGTTCGGTTTGGGTGATGGAGGGTGACTTCCACGATGATGTGGAAGAGCATCCCGGAGCGGTGTAGGGCCGCATCCCTTTGCTTTCTCCTGGCAGAGATGCACCGCACCCAGACCAAGTACGAGGACGCCTTCACCTTCAAAGTGTTCATCTTCCAGTTTGTCACCTTCTACTCCTTTCCTGTTTACATCGCCTTCTTCAAGGGGAAGTAAGGCCTTTGCGGGGGGCAGGGGTCTTGCCCATCCCCTGCAGCCTCTGGGCTTTCCTGGTGGGGAGTGCTGCTCCCATCGCGGGCAAGGAGCACGGTGGCAGGGGGGGGACAGTCCCACCAGAGAGCGGGAGCCCTCACAGGGCCACGGGGTGCCGGGGCATGAGGTGCAACTGGTCCCAGTCTGGGACTGGGGGCCCCTCTCCATCAGAGGCACCCACCACCAGCCTTTTTGTTCTCCTGGGTGAGGCAGAAGAGGGCTTGGAGTGGACCAGGAAAAGCCAAGCCCTTCCCCATCGCCCCTCCAGACACATCCCGGGCTCCCCGCTCATGGCTCTGCTCCCGCAGGTTCGTCGGCTACCCTGGGAACTACCGGAGCTTCCTGGGGGTCCGCAATGAGGAGGTGAGTGCCGGGCAGGATACGTGCGGTGCCTGTCAGCCCGGCTGGGGCAGGCGGGTGCTGCAGGGACCCCTGCCCGTGCTGGGGGTCCTCTCGTCCCCGTGTGCCGGCCCCTCTCCTCCCGCAGTGCAGCCCAGGCGGGTGCTTCATGGAGCTGGCGCAGGAGCTGCTGGTCATCATGGTGGGGAAGCAGATCGTCAACAACGCCCAGGAGGTGGCCATCCCGTGAGTAGGCGGTGGCTCGCCAGGGCCACGGGGCGCCCCCGGGCCTGCGCAGCGTGGGGGGCTCCGCCAAGCCGGGGGGGTGGCTGTAGCAGGGGTCACAGCCCCTCTGCTCTCCCCAGGAAGCTGAAGTGCTGGTGGCGCAAGCGCAAGCTCCTCTCCGGCAAGAAGCCGGGCAAGGAGGGGGAGTCGGTCCTGGTGGAGCAGGCGCCCTGGGTGATGGACCACCAGCTGCTGGTGTTCGAGGGGCTGTTTGAGGAGTACCTGGAGATGGGTATGGACCAGCCTTGGGGTGGGCAGGGCGGAAGCGCTAGGAGAAAGCTGCTGGGGAGAGGCAGGAGCTGCCTGGAGGAAGGGACCAGCCATGGGAGCTCTTGCCCCAGGCAGCCCGTGGGTGCTGGCGGGAGAAGGGCTGCCCCACTCCCCACGGGATCGGGCTGGGAGATGCTGCCACTGCCGTCTCTCAGCCTGGCCCTCCCCATGCCTCCTCTTCCTCCCAGTCCTGCAGTTCGGCTTCATCACCATCTTTGTGGCGGCCTGTCCCCTGGCGCCCCTCTTCGCCCTGCTCAACAACTGGGTGGAGATCCGCCTGGATGCCCACAAGCTCATCTGTGACTACCGGCGGCCGGTGGCGGAGCGGGCCCAGGGCATCGGCATCTGGTTTTCCATCCTGGAGGCCATCACTCACCTGGCTGTCATCAGCAACGTATGCCGGGGGCTGGTGCCCAGGAACTGGGAGGACAAACTTTTTTGGCCAAGTGACGAGGGGATGACGGGAGCTGCGGTGCCTGTAGGGGGGGTGTCCAGCTTTTGCGGAAGGTGCAGCTTCAGCCATGGGTGGTGGGAAGCCGTCACCCTCCGGGGCACGCAGCCCTGCATGGGTTTAACGGAGGGGTGAGAGCAGGAGACAACAGGGCAAGCGGCCGAGGCTGGGCAGCGTTCGCGTCTGGTTTGCCAAGCGGAGGGCAAGGGGAGGCGGAAAGCCGCGTCAGGAGCACAGGGTGTGAAGGAGGTCCTGCTGGGGGGCTGGGGCATCTCCCGGCGGCAGGAGCTCCTGCAGCACATCTCCCTGCTCCCAGGCCTTCCTCATCGCCTTCACGTCCGATTTCCTGCCCCGCGTGTACTACGGGTACGTCCACGACAGCAGCCTGCGTGGCTACGTGAACTTCACCTTGGCATACGCCCCGCGGGACTTTGTCCGGCAGAGCAACGCCACGTGCAGGTGGGAGCCCACCCTCCCGCCTTCTCCGGCTCCTCGTTTGTTTCAGCTCCCATTTGCTTTTATCTGCCGCCGCCACCGCAAACATTTTTAACACAGCAGCTTTTAGCCGGCTCTAGGTTGTTCACCCACTTCTTTTCCGAGGCCCTTGGGGCCCTCGCTCATCCCTGATCTGCTGAATGTGTCCGTGTGTGGGGCAATGGTGGGGGGGGGGAACATTGCTTGCCCTGCCTGGCCTGGAGCAAAAGCTTCCCAGTGGCAGAGGGAGGTGTTTTTCCAAAGGAAAAAGTCCCCTGGGGCCAGGCTACGAGCAGCTGGGAGAGCCGAGAGCACCCGCAGCAACGCCCCGCAGGGACAGAGGGGGCAACAACTGCGCTTTGCTCCTGCAGGTACAGAGCGTTCAGAGACCGGGACGGCAACTTGACCTCGACTTACTGGCAACTACTGGCCGTACGCTTGGGCTTCATCATTGTGTTTGAGGTACCGGGGGCTGAGCCCCGCGGAGCGGCCCAGGGCACGGGGCTGGGGGCGAGGACCTGCCACTTCAGCCAACCTGCGCCTCCCCGCTCCCTTCCAGCACGTGGTTTTCCTTACCGGACGTGTGATTGCGGGGCTGGTACCTGACATTCCCGAGTCCGTCGAGATCAAGGTGAAGCATGAACGCTACCTGGCCAAGGAGGCCCTGGCTGAGAACAAGGTGCACTGCAGCAGCTCCTCTTTTAAAGCCTTTTCCGCTTTAAACTCGCGGAGAGGCGCAGGCTAAGCAAGAAGGCAGCCCTGTAAGGAGTTGTGCGGCTTCTACTCCCTTTTTTCCTGTGGTTCAGGTCCTTTTGAAGAGACGGGAGACAAGAAGCAAGGCTGTCATCGTGGAGCCGGCTGCAGGCAGGGACTGGGAAACTGAGCAGCTGGCCAGCAGCTGAGCGCCGCTGCATGCCCAAAGGCCTGTGGCACGGGGCTGGAAGTGAAGGGCTTCCCATTGGCTTCTCATTGGATGGGCCTGGAGCCGCAGAGCAGCGGGATTGCCTCCCCTGGAGCCGCAGAGCAGCAGGAATGCCTCCCCTGCCCAGCTGCCACAGGGGCGTTTGGGGAAGGGACGGCTATTCCTAAAAGAGGGGAGGGACACAGCTGGCTCCGGGTGTTTGTCCGAGGTTGTTGGCATACGGCACGGTAACCCTACCGCTGTGTAAACCCGACACGGAGCAAATTAAAGGAGGCTGGCTGGGCTGTGGCCCCGGGCTGTGCAACCGCAGCTCTGCTTGCCACTCAGGGCTAGCAAATGCAGGGCTACAACCTCCTGTGCTGGCTCTTGCCTCTCCTGCCTCTACCCGTGCTGGATACGGGTATCCACGGATGGATGGATCACGCCAAGCGTGCTCTATCGCCTCCTTCCTGGAGGTAAGTACTGCTCCGGCAGGGGCATGGTTGCAGCAGCAGAGGCTCCTCTGCCAACCAGGTACACCCCGGGAAGCAAGGGCTGCCTCGGATCTCAACCCCCCGGTAGAAATAACCTCCACGACACTCCGAGCTGTTTCAGGTTTTATTTTAGAATTTATAAAATTCCAGTGTCATCCATACTCATGAGCCTTTTTACATGTTTGCATATAGTCTCCAAATTCCAAAGTTAAGGCCAAGGGATCATTGCTATGGAAACGTACAATATGGAAGACGTCAAAGAGAGGAAATGGACACATGCCACAGTCTGCTGCGGAAGGAGGGTGGTGGGGGGACAGTACTAGGTACAATCACTTCATGACCTTCTTTAGAGTGGAGGGTCGGGCTATGGGGCACGAGCCGGCGGGGTGGGTGCCCCAGATGTAACTCAAGCCTAGCTGGGCAACTGGTGAGGGCATGGGAGGGGGCATAAAGAGGAAGAGGGGGGGCGATAGGCTTGGTGACGTAGGACAGACCGAAGCTACAGGGGTAATAACCGTTTTCTGACAGACGCAGATGGGAGGGTGTCACCCTAGTTCTGTCTGACCCACCCTGTCTCCCAGGCTGGAGAGGCAAGGCCACCCTGTCCTTTGGGGACAGCCAGGTGTCCTACAACAGGCCACCGTCGGCTTCAGTCATTTCTCCACCTTAAGGAGAGCACTGCGAGGTTGTGGTTCAACTTCTGTATAGCAGCATCTTCCAAGAAGATGCTGGCCTGGGAAGGAGAAGCGTTGGCATGCCAGGCCTGCCAGACAGAGGGAAAGGCAAGAACGCTGGGCTCAGCTTGCCCGAGGTTTGGGCCTTTGCTCCGTGAGCAGCACTAGAGAAGAGAGGCTCGTGACTCCTGCTTGTCCAAGAGCTGAAGCAGCTGGGATAGAGGAATGGCTCAGACTACAACCTCCGCAGGACTGAGCAGGGGAAGGAGGGAACGCGGAAGCCTTGTGCTCCCTGCCTCCCTCCAGAAAGACGTGGTTTTCCCGTTACTGCCTGGAGGAGCTTGGACACAACCCCCTTTGAGCAAGCCCGTCGCAGGGCCTAGGTGCAAATGGCCCGGAGTACAGAGCATGGATCACCCTCTACCGCCCATACGATGGAAGCCTCAGGGAGGGCTTGAGGCATCACGCTGTCAGCCCCCCAGTGCCATCAGAGCAGAAGCCTGGCTCCCAACCTCTGCAGCCGAGGGCCGCAGCCAGGCTGCGCCTATGGCTGTGGGGCCGAGTCCTGTTCCAGCTCGGCAAGCATCCCTACGGTTCTCTCTGATCCCTCATCGTCACCATGCCTGGCTTGCCTCCGGAGGAGCTCCCGGTCACTCGGAGACAAAAGGCTCCTCTTGCTGCTTGTCCATGCTTCTGCTCTGGGTGGCAGGGTGAGAGCTGGAACAGCTTCTTACCCACTTAACACCGAGAGGCCACCATCGTACTGACTTTTGAGGTAGAAAGAAGGCAATAGTAATAGGCGTCCCTACCGCTCCTGCCTAGACACTGCAGTGCTAGCAGAGGACAACAGCTTCTCAAGGCTGCGCTTCCCACCAGCTTCTCCTGGGCCGCGCCACCGCAGCGACCTTGGCCGACCCCAATCTGTCCCCTCCGGCACTACTGTCGCGCGCTGGCTCGCCTGCCTGCTGCCAATGCCGGCTGTCGGGAAGGGGGAACGAGGGAAGGTGGGGAAACTAGAAGCGGGGTCTGTCACGGCGCGCTGGAAGACTCGTCAAGCGTGCAGGCTGGGGCCGTGCTTGGCGTGGCGCAGAGGCGCGCTCGCTACACGCTGCACTCAGAGGTGTTTACCTGACCTGGCAGCCGCTATGTTGTTCTAGTCCCTGCCATCTCTGCTGCCTCTACAGCCTACTGAAGGTTTTGTTCCTTTGAAAAGCAAGTTTCTGACCTTTTCGATTCTTTTAAGCTCTCCCCACAGACAGCTATCAGCATTAAATGAATTTTTGGCAGTCAAAAGGAAAAAAGTTGATTGCACTCTACAAAGGGAAGGTAAGACCTGGGATAAACACAAAGGAAAGAGGGCAAACGTTTTGGCTTTAGAAAGTCAAGGAAATTTATTTCCTGAGGTCATGAGACAGGAAGTAGATTCCTAGCCACAGTAAAGGAGGTCTCCTAATGAAGGCGAGAATGCCTAGTAAGACATGCTCAAGAGCAGATTGCTCTGCTAGCGCTTGGGAAGCTGCAAATCTTAGCCACTTTGAGTCAATTATGAAGTTCCTAACAAAAACACACACATTTAGTGTTTGAATCCGAGTAGAAGACTTGTTCCAAAGGAGGAAAGAATATCCATCAAGAGATGAGGGTGGGTCCTAGCCACGGTGATAGCTGAGGGGAGCAGGATGGGGTCTAGCACTCCAGACACCATTAGGAGACCTCTTGGGGCAATTGACTTGTGCTCCAGCCGCTGGGTCAGATTTCAGACAGGAAGTATTTGTGGCAGGTTAGTGTCAGGTCAGCGGACTGGAGGAGTTTCTGCTTCCAGGTCATTATCGTTTGGGTCCCCAGGGAAGAGTCTTGGGGGCCACTTGAGCCCCAAAGCTGGGGAAGTCTTCAGAACTGCTCATATCAGGGGCCTAGAGCAAACGAAAAGGGAACAAGTTAAGCTCCTGCCCTGCTGCGTATCTGCAGGGTGCACCCCTGAGCCAAGCAGCGTTTCTGATGTCCCAGGAGCAGAGACAGCAGGCAAGGGCCAAAAAGGATCATTATGTCCTTCGGACTGCCCAGGGTGGACAGTCAAACCACCTAGAGATGACACGTAGGAGGGTGCCAACGGGAGCAAATGGCAGGCGGGTCAAGGGCTCCGAGGGTCCAGCCTCAGTAATTTGGTCACCGGAGCGGGGTGAGGGCAGTCCTGCAGCAGCACTGGGTCAACTGAAGCCAGAGCTGAAGGCCTGTCCCAGCTCACTGCCCCCAGACAGAACACAGCAGCAAACACTGAGGTGGTTCTGTGCTGCAGCAGGAGTCGGGAGTCCTAGGGCCCCGTCCCTATTTCTAAAACCAACATGATGTGGCAGGACGCTTTCTCCTAAGAGTCCCCCCGTTCCCCAACAGCTCCACAACGGGGTCCTCAGTGTGGGCAAGATGTCTGACAGAAAGAGACAGCAGTGCTTTGGAAGCTGGAGAGGCAGAGCCACGGGGAGAAGGAGGGCCCTTCACTGCTTTCTCTGCCACCAAGGGAAGGAGAGTGCTCTGTCTCCCCAGCTCAGGGAGGAGGGCCAGACCTCAGAGTAAGCCCTTGGCAGAGGTTGCCACATGCCCTGTGTCCCCAGGCCCGCAGCAGAAGCGGCACTCACCTTTTCATTGTTGACAGTGGCCCAGGGGGCATCTCTCACCACAAAGCCCTTGGATGGGGCCTTGGACTCCTCATGCGAAGAGGGCTTCATATACACCTGCATTGCCTCGTTGTCCACCACATCTGCAAGCTGCAGCGACACGGCGCAGTTAGGAGGGATCTGACGGTTCCTCAAGGCACAACACACCTCCCCCACACCACCTCACTGTGCTGCAACCCGTCCGAGGTCACCAGCCTGCTCTACGCTGACCAAACACAGTGTTTCTGCGCTACTTGGAGGGCCACCAACTCTTAACTGATGCAAGCTGCAGGAAGGCAAGCCCGTGCACATCCTGGTGGTGTCCCAGCATGCTCGTTCACTGTCCTCTCCTGGACAGTGCGGCCAGTCCTCACACTGCTTTGCAGAGCACAGCCCTGGGGCTCTGCAGCCAGTTCCTCTGAGGGACAGCTGCAGACAAGGGCTGAGTGCCACCTGCACAGGCCTCGAGTTCTCCAATGCAGCGGTAGAAAACACCGCAGGGAGATACTTCAGACATCCAGCTCTGTGGCAGAGAAAATCCTTGCTAAAACCCTGCACAGATTAGCCAAACACTTACGTATTCCTCCTCCAAGTTCAGGATGTGATCGATAGCTTCTTCCACGTTCTCAGGGAGCCCTGTGACAGTCACACAGTTGGGGTCAGGAGCTCCACTCTGGGGAAAACGAATATCCACCTACAACACAAGGAAGAGGACAGGACTTACATCTGCACACGTGAGAAGGCACAGACTCCCCACGACCCTCATCGCTCAGAAGAGAAAAGCCCTAAGTTGCCCACTGCAGCAAGTCCATTTAGGATATCCATAGTTCAGATGCTGGCGGGGTTGTACCGGAATACACCTGGCCCTGAAGCCTGTGCGGTTCTCCCAGGAAGGAAGGCAGAACAGAGTCTGCAGTAACAGACTGCCCAGGGAGGTGGTGGAGTCTCCGTCTCTGGAGACATCCCAAACCCGCCTGGAGGCATTCCTGTGCCCCCTGCTCTGGGTGACCCTGCTCTGGCAGGGGGTGGGACTGGGGGATCTCCAGAGGGCCCTTCCAACCCTAGGATTCTAAGAATCATAGAATTCCAGCAGCCCCTGCTGTTCTCACTGCCCAGAGGCCCGCTGCTTTCTGTGCAACACTTGCAGCAGAGGCAGAAGGCTGCATTTTCAGACAATGCCCTCACACGGCTGTGAGCATTTTCACCATCAAGCCGTTAGCATGACGCACATTAAGCTTTCTGTCTCCTCCACAGGTAAGAGTAATCCTGGCTGACAATCGCTTTACAGGGCTGGCTTAGTGTACCCCACACACAGCCAGCTGAGCTCCCTCACAGCTTGCCTTCCGGATGGGTGCAGGGAAGCCACAGAAGACAGGACGAAAAACTAAAGGCTGCTCATTTGGGAACTTGTTTCAGCAACTGAGCCCAGCTAAGATGCAGGTCTGCAAAGCCCCATTACTCTGGATTCACATTCGCTACTGCCTCTGCAGTAAAGCACACTGCTATTGACACATGTGTCAGGGACAAAGGCAAAGCCTTTCCCAGAGTCAGCTGACTTTGCCAAATCTGGAGCCCTGAGAGTGTGCCAATACTCCCAAAGTCAAGCAAATCAACGGTGGCCTAGAGAGACAAAAAAATCCTGAGGATTTCCTTAAGTTAAGCTCAAGCTGAGGGGGTCTGGGCACAGTCTCCTCCCATGGGTACCCAGCAACAGACCTGGCAGTCCATTTCCAGTAATCAGAGTAGCTGACAGGACCACCTCCTCCCTTTGAAGGCCACCTGGGACCCTGTCTGCAAGAACCCCACCAAACAGGCTGCACGGAGAGGACAGAGCTCAGTGCTATCTGCAGGGCTAACCCAGAGCACCAAGGAAGCATTTCCAGGTTCCTCTTCTGGCTGTGTTCCAGCAAGACGGGGAAGAACTCGGCCTCCTCTCTGCCTGGCTCCCAGAAGGATGCCTCTCGGATGAGGTCTTGTGGGGATGCTTCAGCTGGTGTCTGGGTGTTGTGTTCAGCCAGCCCAGCTGCCCAGGGCATACCAGAATGCCCTGGCCCAGGGGTTCTGCTCACGTGCTTGGGTGACCGAGCTGGAGGTTAGGTACAGAGCACTGGCTTCTCTTGATGACAAGATGTCAGCCTCACGCTCCTGAATTCAGCCTTTAGCACCAAGCTGCTACCAAGCTCTTAGCACAGGAGCAAGTGGTACCACTGGCCACCCAGGCCCAGCCCAACCTGTGCCGCATTGCCCCCTCTGCTCACCTTGAACTCATCCATGATTTTGCGGATGGCTTTACCACGTGCACCAATGATGCGTGCGTGAACACGATGGTCCAGAGTCACATCCTCAGAGACCATCTGCTCCAGCTCACCAACTATCTTCATGATGGCATCCCGGGCAGCCTCGGCGTTCTTCTCATAGCCAGTGATGGTGATCTGGTCCTGGGCCTGCAGCACAGAGAAACGTGTGAGAGACCAGGCTTGTAAGCAGCTGAGCAAGCCTGCTCCCCGCTAACCCCTTGTACCCTCCACCTTATCCAAAAGGCAGCACAGGGAGTTCAGAGCCCTAAAGAAGATGCTGCGATTCCTGTGCTCAGAGACAACCAGCAGCCCTCCTTGCACCCCCTCTGACCTCTTACCTGGCTTTCATCATCCTTGTCAGGGAACTGGATGTTGACCTCATGCTCTGTGCGTATCTGCGTGATCACTGCTCCCTTCCGCCCAATGATTTTAGGATGATACTTGGGATCCACAGTGACTGTCAGCTTGAAGCTTCGCAAGGCCTGGAACAGGAGAAGCAGAGTGAGATACAACAGCAGGGAACACACCACGGCTGCTCCAGTGATGTCCATCTAAGTCCCAGTGCTTCCTTCTGGCCTCTGAGATGTGTGGAACAGATTCTGCAGGGTCATGCTTGAGTGTACACTGCTACAGAAGAGCACTCAAGACATCCATCTGCTGGGGCCTTGTGCTTTTGCCAAGTTCAGCAGGAAACTACAAGTAGCAAACAACCACCCAACTCATCCCTCAGCTATTTATTCAGAGCTGTGATAAGGATTCAATGAGAATAGGTACAGAGCAGCTCTAGCACAGTGAGGTTCCCAGGTCACAGTGTCTCAAAGGTACATGAAGGTGTGACAGAGCCCTGGACAGTCCAAAGTTACCTGACGTAGAATCTCAAAACTCTCCTGTCAGTTAAACGAGTTACATTTGGGTAACCCACTTATGAGCACTCCACACCCGCAGAGCACCTAAGGGTGCTCTTAAAAAGCAAGGGGTTTGAGGAGTCTGCACAACTTTTGAAATGAACACACAAAGGTTGGAAGGAAGGACAGGCACAGGCCTTACCCGATCCTCTTGTTCAGCTTGCAGCTCCTTCACTCTTTCCAGCAGCCCGGCCTTGGCACGGTCCAGGTTGGTAGCCAGCCCAGTGATGGTGATGATATCTGACTGCAGCTCAGGAGCAGGGACCTGGATGTTCACCTGAGCAACAAGTAGCGATTATTGTTTTGTATCACTGCTCGGTTTCTATCACTTGTGATTCCTATCACTGAAGATCGGCATCTTGCTGATCTCCCCTGCTGCCAAGACCAGCACCCACCTAGACAGCCTAAACCACAAAATTATGGATTGGTTAGGGCTGGAAGGGACCTCTGGAGGTCATCTGGTCCACCCTAGCCTGGGACTGTCTAGATGTTTTTTGAATAGAACCCTGGTTCTTCAGCCGTTATCAGATTGCTTTGCTGTGGGGCTTCAGCCCCCAGCGGTCCCCGTGTCAGCCTAGGGAGGCTAGGAAACAAATACATGTTCAACAGCACTGTTTGCAGCCAACCCGCATCAGCCCCAAGAGTCCCCGTAGGCTTCTGGGGAATTCTTCCAAATGGGCAGGCACGGCAGAGCTGTTTCCCAAGGCCTACGAGGAAAACAGCTCACACCGGTGAGTAATCCCTCTAGGCACCAAACAAATCATGCAGCACTCACAGCATCAACAATGATAATACAGCTTCAGCACGAAACCCACCCAAGCCCCAGAGCCAGGGACTAAATCACACAGGTCTCAATTTCTTATTACAGAGGCTGTATCCATGGTCGAGTCACGACAGCCTTGAGTACGTCGGAACCGATTGCCACCACCACAAACACGGTTACTTACAGATTCTCCAGGACATAGGACATGGAAAGAAGGGCAACAACTTACTTCAAACTCATCCATCATTTTGCGGATCCCGCTTCCTTTCTGGCCAATGATGTAACGGTGAAGATCGAAGGGAACTTCCACCTCAATGGTGACAGGAACCAGAGCCTGCAGGGGAGGGAGCACTATTTACCAATTGAAAGATTTCTCCTGTCTTTCTGCTTGCCATATACTTGCCCAAAAGAACATGTTGCTGAACTGAGGGACATTCCCTTTAGTCAGGATACAAATTCTACAGGAAGAGGGAACAGCTGCAAACACGAAGATGACCTGCTGGGTGTTAAAGCGTTCTTTCCAAACCAGCAATCTTAAGCTCTGCCTCTGTGGAGAGGCTGGTTTCATATCCTTGGCCTCCATCTAGCAGAGACTTGGAAAACATCACTAAAGGAGCATGGCAAGGTCTGCCAAAGCTAGAGTGATTCAGTCTCAATCAGACTCCTTTTCTCTTTCCACCTGTGCTCCGTAAAACAAGCATATCATGCTTTTATGGTTGCCTACAAGCTCTAGCAATTGTGAGGTCAGGCACTATGAAGATGGCAGGCTAAATGACAGAGCAGAGGACTTCCCATATACAGACTGCCTTGACCATCACCTGGATAGCAACCATGACTGAGTAGTTTTTATTACCACCACTAAAGCCTGAGGTGAGCTTCTTGCATCAAGGCATCACTACATTAGAGGGCTAAGGGGCTTAGAAAGCCATATACCTGCAGCGCTTCCTTTGCTGCCTCACACTTCTCCCTGCGGCCAGAGATGATGATGATATCACACTTCTTTGGAGAGCTGGGATCCGCATCCTTCCCGTCCCCACCTTCCTCACCATTCTCCTGCACAGCTGTCTCTGCAACAGGGGCTGGAAACATGGAAAGTCTTGTGTTAAACACACAGAGTCCCCTTCTTTTTCATTATCTCCCCCTCTAGATCCTCAGGCTCAGCCTGCGCTTTGCCACAGGATGCTACAGACTGCTACGGAGGAGGTCACTCCTAGCAGAGGCAGCTTGCCGTGGCTCAGCCTGGAATGAACAGAAAGAACAACAACATCAACCAAGACAGTCTGCTCCACACCTCTCTGCACAGCACTGCCTTTGCCTGCACAGAAGGGCCCTGCAGTCACACTACAGAAGCAGAGCCTGCCCTGGTGGGTTAGCAGAGGTAACAAGTAAGACGGAGAGTTTCTTCCCCAACAGGGAAGTTCACCAGCACAGGAGAACATCTCCGCTGATATGGTGTAGGCTACACTACCCTCCTTTGATCACCCCAACTACCACGCGAACATGCATCCATGGGTATACCTGGGTTCTCCTCCCTGTCAGGGAATTTGATCTGGACACCATAGTCCCGGGTGATCTGTTGGATCCGGGATCCTTTGGGGCCCATAATGGAGCGGTGGAACTTTTGTGGGATGGTGCATTCGATTGTCACTTGAGCTTCCTGTGAGAAAGCAGAGTTGCTCTATTGCAATGCAGCCTCTTTCACACCAGAAAACAGGATGCTCGTGCATGGTGAAATCCATAATGGACATAGAGAGGAGTTGGAAAAGGTAACAGCTGCTGACAGGGGAAGAACTGAAAGTTTCCTAGAGTCTTCCGCTCTCAGAGAGGTTAACAGAGAATTTTCTAGTGAAGGCTGCCTCCAACCCATGAAGTTAAAAGCTTCCAAGACCAAAGCTCAAGCTCTCTATTACCCTGAAAAGGAGGAAGCATTAGAAGAAAGGAAAAAGATAAAGAAGGAAGGAAGGGAAGATAACAGGTTTGACAGCTGGCTCCTTCCAAAAACCAATACTAACAGTACAGGAAACCCCAAAGAGCAGCTACTGCCCAAAGCAAGGCATGGAGAAGCGCAAGAAGGCTCCAATCTTTTAATGCCTAGAAGTACATCAAGGAAGGGTCTCCTATTTCCCCGACTACAAAACAAGAAGACAGTCAGAGGATGCGATTCCTTCCTATAGCATTGCCATTTTGGAGCCAGCTGCCACTCCCCAGGACAGGACCTAAAGTCGGCAGACCCTATACGTTGACAGCAAAGCTTCAAATCCCAGAACTACTGTGGGACTTGTTCGCATAAAGCTCGGCTGTACGGCAGCTTCAAGGAGGGCACTGCTGAAGCAACAAACTTGAGAAGAAACAGTTTTCCTGTGACATACCAGGTCCTCGATGATCTCCTGGATGCGTTTCTTGGCTGCCTCCACACAGTCCTTGGCTCCCTTGAGGGTGACTTTGTCGCTCTGGGTGCCCGAGCGTGGGAAGCTGACCATCACACCACCATACTCATCTGCAATCTCACGCAGAACTTGCCCTCTCCGGATGACAAAGTGGCGGTGGTGCTTGGGGTCAACCACCATGGAGTCTTCAATCACGTTATCCTGCCAGCAGATGACAGCCAGTCAACCCTGCTGGTCCTGGTAATAAGCACTAGTTTGCTGCACTCAAGATCGATCAGTTTACAACCCCACCCCAACAAAGTGACAGCAAGGAGGATCTTCCTGAGCTCCCATGAAGGGCAGAGATGGTTTTAGGACAAACAGGTCCTCCACACTGACTCGTTACATCCTGCTACAGTGATAGGCAAGAAAGTAGAAAAAGTAGCTCATACCAGGTTCTTGATGAGGGCCTCCAACTCCTTCTGTGCCTCTTTGACAGCCTCCTCAGTGCCCATGATAGTAATCAACTCCTGATCTTTGTCCTCAGCGGTTGGGAAGATGATGCGGGCCCCAGTGTTGTCACGCACCTTACGGATGTTGCCACCACCCTTACCAATAAGGAATTTGTGGTATTCTGGCTTTGCACGGAGGTCCACAGTGTAACTTTTTGTTTGCTGAAAGAAAGTCAAGATACTCATGGAACATGTGAATATATGAAAAATACGCATCAACGCTAAGCAGGTAGGTATGTTACCTGCACTCACATACACGGTGTTGTGAAAGCAAGGTAGATGCAGCGTGCTGTCAAAGTCAAAAAGGTACACAATGTCTTAAATTAAAAACACGACCGAAAGATGTTCTTAGGGCTGCAAAGCTAACTCTGCACTCAGCACGACTGGTGAGAATATGAGCAGAAAAGACTTCCCTAGGAGAAGGGTCTGACACTCACGCAAGGCAGCATAACCATTTGCTAACTGACTGCTGCAACCGATCAGGAGAACATGTTCACATGCCGATATTAGAAAGGTTTTTTTCTTGCTATTAAAATCACCAGTTGGTCAGCCAGCTACGACTCAGAGCAAGGTCTTGTAACCCAAAGTTCTCAGACCTGGATATAATGCAGTGAAACGGAAAAAACGGAGGTGGAATTCGGAGATCAAGGAAAAAGTAAAGGACATACGCAGACTAAGCTGTTTTGGAGAGGTTGGAGAGGTGTGGATTAAGCCTTTGAGTATGCCCCCAGCCTGGGCAAAGAAGCATTTACGGCAGTTTTTCTACCCATGGGGGAAGAACTCATTGTCATAAGGATGGATTTTTTTTTTTTTAATCACACAAACTGTACCCAAATCCCTCAAAAGAGCATTAGGCTGTCTTGATGCCAAAGGCTTCCCAGCAGGCAGAGGGGATCACTTCAATCCCTGAAATAATGTGCTCCTTCCCCTACGGGACAAGGCTCACCTTCTCCTCTGCCAGGTGCAACAGCTGTTTTTTGGCTTTCTCCACATCCTGGGCTGGCCCCCTGATGGTCACAGTGTCGCTGCCAGAGCCCTCGGTGGGGAAGTGGATGTGGACTCCACCACACTCCTCCATGATAGAGCGGATGAAGCGGCCTTTGGCGCCAATGAGGGAATTGTGCAGTTTGGAAGGAATGGAGACCTCCACCTCTGTGATGTTGGCCTAAGAGAGGAGAAAACCAGGCTGTTAGTCAGGCTGCAAGAAATGTGTCTGTGCCCACTCTGCTTACCCTCCAACTCCCACACCGCTAGGAGCTTTGTAGAGCCGTGTGTAAGAAATGCCTGACCAGGGTGATTTGAGACCAGCTACTCCTGACACACGAGCAGCCACTAACTTAGGTTTAAGGGCCAAGAACAGACTGACACTCACGTTTGTCTCCTCCCTGCCCTCCCCCACTGCAAGCACTTCTCTGTATTTATGTCCTCTAGCAACATTTTCAAGTCCCTCGTCTGCCACAGGCCAGTCGTTTCACTTACCAGCTCCTTCTGGATGGCAAGAATTCTGTGGCGAGCAGCCTCACAGTTTGCTCTCTTGCCTGTGATAACAATTGTCTCCGAGTTGCTGTTCTCTGCCGGGAGATCAATTTTGGTGTTGCTTTCTTCACGGATCTGCCGCAAAGGAAAGAAAAAATGTAATCTCAGAGGTGCCCCGTGTCACAAAAAAGCCCTTGAAGGTTATATTTCATATCACAATGAGCAGGAGAGAGCCCTGAGTGGGATTCTGCTGCAGGCAGTGACCATACTGAGCACTGGAAATAGAAAAGATATCTTACCTTCTTGATGTTGGCACCTCCTTTCCCTATGATGTTCTTATGGAACTGTTTGAAGATGGGGACAGAAATAGAAAAGCTGTTTTCAACCTAAGGGAGAAAGGAAGAGAGAACTGAAGATTACACTGTCACGGCACCGAGGCTCCATCCCAGAAACTTGATAAACAAGCTTTTGACAATAGGCTTAGACCCAAGGAAGTTCTCTATAGGGCACACTTGCAAATATAAGCAAAGGCGAATACGTTCCCCTATAGCCTTTAAATAATAGGTATTACCCTCCTGCTCCCACCCAGACAGAACAGTGTCCACAGCTCCCTCATCTTGAGGTATTTCAGGCCTAGCCAAGCCTGCACAGCTCTGTTTTATTCCAGGGTTACCCAGGTATGTAGGAGAGAACAGCAAACAGAAGTCCCCCTTACCAGGTCTGCCACCATCTTTTGCATGTATTTGGTGCATTTCTCCACCTCGTTTTTGGGACCTCTTAGTTGGACGATGTCACTCTTGTGAGCAGGGTCTGGGAAGTTGATGATAACCTGCAAGAGGTGGTTATTTATAGTCAGCTCAAGCAAATGCAAGAATTGCTGTGTCAGACACAAAGGCTGGGGGGGATCCTATATATCCCTTGTCCCATGGTAGCAGCCTCTGGACAAAAAAACCCTATCTTCTCATACATATTAGATACACAGCCACTAAATTTATGACTTCAGCGATGACGCGTCTACTACCCAAGCCAGAAATATTCCCTCTGGATTCCTCATCTCCTAATAAGCCTTACCTCTGGGAATTTCTCCCGTATTTCCCGGATCCGCTCACCCTTCTGCCCAATGATGGTCCGGTGGAACTTCTGCTCAATGATTAGGTCCTTGGTGCGTTCATTTTCCTGATAAGAACAGAGTTCACATTGAGTGTTCAGCAGGAGAGCCACATACTTTTATTTGCCAGTTTGCCGCCTGACAGTTTACTCGCCAGCATCATCCCTCCTTTCTCCTCTAGACAAAATTCACTTTAGGTTGACAGAGAAGGGGTATCCAAGGGAACAGGGGAACACATCTGTCAAGAGGAACTCACACTTGCCATGAGATCCAAACGCTTGTCGGGCAAGGGGCACACATTTGCACAAGAAGGTTACGAGGAAACACAAAAGCCCAAACCCCGCGGTCTCCCAAGCACCACATCTTACTCACCATACGGGAAGCGAGTTCCAGCAGCTCTTTCTTGGCCTGTTGGACCCCCTGTGGGTCTCCTTCAATTCTGATCAGGTTGCTCTTCTCATTGTCCGGGGGAATGCGCACAGACACCTTGTAGAGGTCCTTAATCCTGTTAACTTCAAGGCAAGGACTGCGGTGACACAGTCTGCTAGGCCAAGACTTTGAAGCAAGGCACCTTGATTATCACTGCTTAGAGGCCGTTTAAGAAGTAAACCAGCCTCTGAGAAGGGGCCAGTGGTGTGGGGCTGAAACAAGGGAAAGCACCTCTTCACCCTGGAGTTCAGGCAAGAGCAGATCTGTGCCACACAAGAACGTGTACAGGTAAATACTGTGGCATCTACAGAGCTAACTGTTCACTTCCCAGAGTGAGGTACCTCTTTCTTCCCCAAACAGCACCACATTTAGATCAGAAGATGATCATTCGTTTCTAATCCCAAATTCTTTTTCTGGGGGGGAGAAACTCACCAAGCAGATTGGCTTGCTAAAACGTAATTCATATAGAGCAACTTCAAAAAAAAAAAAATTAAATTCTACACCCAAAAAACCCTCCAAACCCAACAAAAATAATTCCTCCAGGACATGGCAAAGTAATTCCACCACTATTCAACCTCCCAAAGTTGGACACATTAGAGCCACACCAAGGCCTCACTGCCCCCTTACCTCCTTGTGCCATCACCACTTCAGAAAAGCAGAGGAAGTGTGATGGAGAGCTACAGAGCCCCTGATATGACCTACTAAAAACAGAGAGCCTGAGCATTGGAAGGACTGGAAAGGCATCCCACTTACTGTTAGCTCCATTCTTGCCAATGAGGTGTCGGTGGAATTTGTGGTCAACGTTGATTTCTGCATAATCCATCCGGTTGATCTATAAAGAATTGTACAGGGCTAGGTAGGACAGGCCACCACTTCTATTGTCTTGTGCCCTAAGTAACTGCCCACTGCCAGTATTGGCACTGACTCTCCAGTAGTCAGCTACAAGAACTCCTCTGGTTTGAGCTGAGAGCAATACGCTTGTGAAACATTTAAAGGGACTTATATGCCTCTGCAGCTACAATTGAAGGATAATCATTCCTGCTCAGCACTGAAAGATTTAAGACCTGCTGCTGATTTTTTAAGAATTCTATGGGTGAGCTTCCTAACAGAGAGTTTCATCTACCTGCCACACAACTTGTCTTCTGCAAGTTTTGTTAAGCATGTCAAGACATCGTATGGATGTGACACCGCACATCATCCCTGGTTTGTTGTCCATTCTTCCCCCACTTTCTTCTTATGTACTGCAACTAGTAACGCCAACTTACCAGATCCTTGACCATGACTTCAATCTGTTCCTGAGCCACATTCACATCTTCTGTAGGTCCTTCCAAAGTGATTTTATCCTCTCCTTCAGTGAATTCGATGTGAACCTTGAGAGACAAAGCAATGAACCCAGTCAGAATTTTCCAAGATACGAGTTAGGTCAATGCTGTTAGGCAGGCCTACACCATCAATCCCTGCCACGAAGAGACGGTTTCCTTCCCACAAAGCACACACTTCATTCCCATGGTTTCAGAAGTAGGTCACTTACAATCCAGGCCATATCACAGCGTCTAGAGACCAAGGTTTTGGTGCTGTTCCGGAGTCTGCAAGGGCTTTGGAGGAGTTACTCACCAAGCCTTTCTCTAGATTATAATCTAACTCACCAGGGAGAAGCCTCGTTGAAATCATCATTTGTGGGTATCCTACCACATCAATTCTCCATCTAGTACCACATAAAACTTCCTTTGAAGGGCTCAACCCGTGAGAATGACATGAGTAGTATTTACAGCAGTAGAAGAGAGGCTCAGCTTGATATTAAGATCTGTGTCATTTTCTCCCTGGTTTTACCCATGCTAGAATTCATTTCTCTCTTCTGCAGAGTGATCTGGACTAAATCATATTCTACCTCAGAGGGTGCTAAACTAAACAGCTCATCCATACCTTTGGCATCTGCTGAGTTATTTTGGCCAGGTTTTGTCCTTTCTTTCCAATAATGAAACGATGAAGCCAAGAGGGGGCAGAGACCGAGGAGACGGTAAAACTGTTGGCCTGAGAGACAAAAATACAGAGTTGTTGTTTGATGGGCAAACTAGAAGAGGTCTTCGTGAAAACTCAGTTCCGATTCCCGTGCTGCACCCTCAGTATTGATTTCTAAGCTTCATCTCTAACAGCCCAACAGAGCCCACCATCCCTACACCTGCCAGTGCTCACAGATGTATCTTTACAGGACTTTCGAAGAAGGCTTAGACCATCTCATCAGTACCTTTGCATAGACTTCAGTCAATGCTTGCCCAAGCTTTTCAGGCTCGCCTCGCAGTATCACCGTCTCCGAGCTACTGTCAGTGGGTGGGATTTCGACAGACACTCCAGTTTTCTCCAAGATCTCCTGCAGTGAATTCCCCTTGGGGCCGATGACATACTTATGTTGGGACTTCTTCACCTCCACTGCAATGGTAGTAGTCTTCTTTTTCTGTAGGGGCAGAGGCACTGGGGCATCAATCACAAGGGGGTGGGGAAGGACAAGAGCAAAAGGAAGAGGCACAAGAGGCAGTGAAACTCTGCACCCAGGAACGGGCAAAGCAAAGGTGGCTCTGCAGTACCCTAGGACCCTTTGGGTCTCTGCCTACAGAAAGCCTTGTGCTCAAAAATTCACAGGTGAAGTACAAAACCAGTATTCTGTGTCAAGCTCCTTCGGACACTACATGGAAGAGACCACATACACACACACACTCTTGCACAACAGGGCTCAACGCCCAGCTGTTCCCCAGGCAGCACTGTAATGCAACACCATGTAGGCTACTACGTTATAAGCCGATTATCTCTGTTGAAATCCAGACTGGTACAAATACAGACCTAACCATGAAGAAAACCAGCCCAACAACCCACAAGAAGGATGTTCACAGCAATGTTGCCTGTGGAAAATAAACTGGAGCGAAAATCACTCTTCAGCAACTTCTACTAATGCAGCACCTTTGATACTGTTAGCTGGCAACCACTGTAGACTTCACACTTGTTTCCTTAGTAGCACCTGTACGAACAAGAGCCAGGGGAGCTCTCTGTGGTCTGCTAAATCCCATGACACAGAAAAGCGAGAAATCTGTCACCTCCTTGGTAGTATTACCCCCAGTCCCACTCTGCTGACTGAGGAAACGGTAAGATCCAGGGCCATATATCAGCCAGAACTGATATGAGGAGGATGCAACAGAGGGATGCACAAAAGCAGAACAAGTAGGGAAGAGGGACTATGAGCAGATCTGGGAAGATGGGAAGCTTTATGGACCATCCATACCTTCTCCTCATAGATCTTCTTAACACGAGCCACAGCCTGGGCTAGCTGCTCTTTTTCTCCTGTGAAGACTATCTCTGTCTTGTTGACGCTGGGTGGAGGAATGTTGATGCGCGTCCCTGTGTCCTGCATGAGCTCGCTCACCAGCTTGTTGTACGGGCCGGCAATGAAGGGGTGGTACACTTTCTCCACATCCAGCCGCTCCACAGCACGTTTATCCTAGAAGAGCCCAGAAGAGACCTCAGTGGGAACTGCCCTCCATATTACAGTCTCTGCCAGACAGAGCAAAGATCCCAGTGCTGTCTTGCTTGACACTGGCCCAAGCACTCCTTTCAATTTGCAGGGTTGTACGTCTCCATCCCTTTCAACCCACAAACACTGCTGCTGCTGATTTACGATATTCTCTCTCTCACCTCTGTAATCTCCTGCCTTATCTCAGCTGGCACCTTATACAGTTCACTTCAAATACGAAACACGCTTATCTGACTTCAGAGATGGACAAAATGCAGAACTGGAAGTTGAAGAACTCTGCAGCTGTGCTCATACAGCCAGTGTCACAGTATATGTCTCCGTTCAGACTAACATGTTAGACGCTGACTGTGGCCACAGTGGCTACAAACATTTAACATACCATGGAGAAGCAAAACAGCTGTACAGCTAATGCCATGAGAAAGATCACAGTACTGAAATACCTGCTCAGCAGAGATAAGCAGGATTTCGTGCCGGGCCTTCTCAATCCCTTCTTTAGTGCCGGTGATCTTGATCTGGTTGCTGGAGTCATCCGGGCGGGGAATCTGAATTTTGGTTGCAGTTTTGAGCTCCAGGTCCTGCAGCTTCTCTCCATTCTTTCCGATGACAAAACGGTGGTGCTCCTTGGGGATGGCAACTGTCGCTGAAGCCTGCAACACAGGAACCAAGCATCTGTGAGAACACTTGCCTGCACTGGCAGATCCACAGGAACAGAGCCAGGGAAAACAAGTTAGATGCTGCTTAGTGGTACCACTGAGGAGCAAACACAAGGTCTTCACAGCACATTCTGTCAGAGGACTGACACTGTGCACCAATAGTTGATGTACGGTGGCTGTCTACCAGGAGTCTAAAACCACCTTTCCCTCAAAACCCTTCTGTGTGCACAGGAGCAGTACTCCGAATTAGCAAAAGCTTTTAGGCACAGACGAGGAGGTGCCTATCTTCCAGCGTAAGACACCGGAGCAGCACCAGACAACAACTGAGATGATGGCTCACGGGTGGAGTTTATCTGAACTCTGACACCTGCTACCAAGGCTACAGAGAACAAGACATGCATTCTGACTGCTAGGAAACAGAAATTCAACACCAGAAACCTACTCCAGCAGGCAGACAGCTAGGAGATGTTTACCTCTACTAAGTGCTAAGATGTCTTCAATGTAGCACATGCTGATCCTGGGCCTGCTTCTAGGGTGCCCCTCTTGGAAAAGGGGTCCCAAGAGCTTCTCTCAATCTACCATTAAAGGGCTAGTTCATAACAGGGTTTCCTGACTTCTTCCCTTCCGAGTTTTTACTCACCTCGTAGCTTATTATTACTACCAAGCTCTCAATCCCTGTGAATACGTAACCACTAACAGCAATTAGACACTTAGAATTCAAGCTACAATGGAAAAACAAAAAAAAGATCACTTGGTGTGACTCTTCAACTCTGTGTCCCCATACTGAAGCTAGCCAAGCCTAGGAGACGCCGGAATACAGACACACCTTTCAGATGTGGGGCCAGGGCAGTAGGAGGTATATCTGAGGACAGTGGGTCATGGGTCTGCGGCAGTACAACCTGAACTGTTCTTTCAGATGTGTATTATGAAGAGTTTGTCCCCTTCTCTTCCCTCTGGCAGGGTATGACACACGGGCTGAACAGCACTAAGCAGACATGGTATTAACTATTCCATAAACTACCCTTGACATTACACTTTAAAACACCCCGAGATACCTGGCTGTGATACATCCTACCAAGAACTATCATCTTGATTATGAACTCAAGAATTTTGAAGATTAGAAATCAAAACCTAAAGGACTGAGAGGAGAAACAATTCAAACAATGGGGCTGTGGCTCCTTACCAGTGTGCCTTTAGTTATAAAATCCAGAACCCTGACCTGAAGTTTTCAGCTTTTGTCAAGACTTCCTCTTCTCTACTTTTCTTTCTCCCATCCCTCCACGCTCTCCTCTGAAGGACTTCAGAGAAGACACAGTCCCATTCTAATACGCCACTAGCTTTGTGTGAGAGGTCTGCACCCCCTCCAGCACCAGCACCTCAGCACAAAGTCACTGTTTGCAATTCAAGTGTTCAGAGATTGCAGACTCCACCCTTCACGCAACACCTTGGCCTGTAATTAGCTTTGAACCCTATTTTAAGCCTCATTTGCATTCCAAAGTGCCAATTGTGTGCTTTGAAAATATATGTCAAAGCCGAGTTAGTCATCTAATAACAACTCTTCGGCTTATAAGCACACAGGCCCAAGGGTCTCAAAGCATTTGTGAGTCTTGAGGAAGAGCAGAGAGAAAGTGAGAACAGTTAGATGCCCTCACCTGAGTCTGCAGCCGAGCGACAATCTCCTTCCGAGCCTTCATGACTGCTTCCAGCTTGCCAGAGACCATGATGGAAAGGCCCTGGTCCTTTGCGAGAGACAGCTCCAGGTGAGCTCCTGTCTTCTGCATGATGTCAAGGCAGATCTTGGCCTGCTCGCCTTCTCCGAACTGATTCATGTCCTTGTATTTCCTCTCCTCCAGTGGCACATGAAACACCTGCTCAGCCACAGGACAGATAAAAGAAGGGCACAGCAAACAGTCAGTACGCTTTTGATTGCCAGTGCCTCCCTCTCTTATTGCCATACAGGTTTACTGGCATACTAAGCTCCCAGGTTGGTGCAACCCACCAGCCTTTCCAGTGGGGACACCAGCTGCCACCAGGGAAGCGCGACAGCTTCCCACACGGGGTGGGCAAAAATGCTAAGCTATGGGGGGAATACTTTAATGGATTAGCATTCACTATTTGAATTCTGCAATCCTCCCTTCAGACCTGCTCCGGCTATTTGTGGAACAGGGATGCAGAGCTTCTTCTGGACAGTTTTCCAACACATCCCTCCCCTCCAGAGCAGTCCTAGTTCTCATCTGCAGTCCTCCTCGTGCCCCAGGGTAAAGTACGGCAAAGAAGCTGTCCATCTGACAAGCTAAGGACTTCATACTCCAGAGAAAGCTTCACTTCACCTACTTTTTGAAGGGAGGAAAAAGACACCCACTCCCACCAACCTGAGTGATGACAGAAGCCTTTATTGGTCGGATTTTGCTCCAGGGCCCAGCAGGTTCCTGGGCAGCTTCCAAACATGGTGCTTTCTCAGGGAGCGGAGGGAAGGCTTCTTTGTAGGTCGGAGGATCATTCTCTTCTTCAGAGTTTAAAGCTGTAACTGGGGTGAAACAAACAGGGTAAAATGAGATGCTGTCCTTGCAGAAATGCCTCCATTCATAGGCAGTGCAACTGTGCTTAGGCACCACTAACAAGGGAGAGCAAATGACTTGTGCACTACTATTAATCCCACTACAGTTACGCTTGTGGAGCAGCCAAGTCTGGAGCACAATTGACCTCAGCACAGCACAGACTGCAGTAGACACCGTGAACAACCAGAGAAGCGGAAAGTGAAAGTGAATGGTGGCACATTACTTCCACCTTTGTCAAAAGGGGCTTAATTAGGGGAGAACAGGCTGAGTAGAAATAAACAAAAGGAACTGAGCAAGGCTGCAGGTCACGAGAGGATAATAAGACTAACGTGTGCCCAGGAGGAAGGCAGAGAGAAGCGCTATAGCTAGGGCAGAGTCCAGGGAAAGCCTGTATCTTATGTTTGACTCGGTTGTGCAGTGGGCCATGCCAAGTGGGCCAGCTTGCAGCTGCAGGATGGGTGCCAAAACCTGCCAGTGAGTCAGTTAATACAGTTATAATTACTTTCCCCAGCACCTGGCTGAGCAAAGGAAGGAAATGACAGCCTAGTACACTGGTCCCACGAGGCTCGCTTGTAGCCCAGTGCCCCACTCTTGCATGTGCCCCATCCCACAGCAGACAGAATTGCTAGCCAGGGCTCTATGGAGATCTGAGGCTTGCCCCCTCCTGGCTCTGCACTGTGCAGCATCACCGCTGTGCTGCTGTTGGTGGGAAGTCAAGAGTTTAGCAGGCCACCAATCTAGGAATGGAGAATGCAACACTTGTGGGGAAGCGGACGTGCGGAGCAAGCTTGGGTAACAGCAAGGAACGTTGCCCATGCAGCGTGTATTTAGAGGCACATCACAGGAATTCAACTGTGTTTTCTTACCTTTCACCTGCTGCTGAGCCAGGCCGCTGCGGTGTTCAGCGAAGCTCTCCTGGGTCAAAACTGCCACGGAGCTCATTGTCGACTTCCCACCCACACACAATCCGGGTATGCCACTGGAAGAAACAGAGGTGGCAGCACTATTACCAACACCATTCAAAATACACAAAAGTCACTCCAGGAAGACAAAGTATGTGTTACTGAGCAATCTTCCGGTCAGCCTCATGAAAAGCACCTACAGTGTCAAGCCAGCTTCTGCTGAACCAGACAGGAATTCAGGGGGGATATTTCTTCACAGCACAGTGGTCACCAAAACCAGAGCTCTTCATTAAGCTCTCCATTAAGAAAGCAGAGGATGTGCAACCTAAGAAGGTCATTGGAAAGGCGGGACACCAGAAGTTGTTAAAGCATACTCCAATTAATCTATCAATTATTAATGGTGTGCAATTTTTAAATGAGTATCCAAAGGTCTGCACAGTCAGTCCAAGTCTGTTGTGTAACCCTGGAGAGAAAACAAAACCGGCCTAGGATGCTGCCTCTTCCTGAAAAGGACTTACTGAGGTGCCTGAACTCCCGTTACTTAGGGACACACGCAGAAAGTCACTCTGATAAGCAAGTTCGGCAACAGCAAGACCTTTGGCTCGCCAAAACAAGAACTTACCAGCTAAATGGTCAGTAGCCAGAGAGTCCGTCCTGTAAGCTGCCCGTTTGTCAGCCTGCCAGCTTTCGCTTTATAGGAGGGAAAAAAAAAGAAAAATATTTTTGTGACTGCTCCAAGACAACAGGAAAGCATGACACCCCCGTTACTGTAACTTTCTAAAGAGCACCGTCTGTACTGTGTTTCAAACTTGCACCTTACCCAAAATGTTCTCATACTGCGTCACATCTCCCCATACTTTACCTGTCACGTTTTACTAGAGCTACAGGCACCACCACTATCTACTTAAACCTCACAGCAGGAAGCCTGGGGTAGCTACTCTTTCATCACACTGGCTACAAAAGCAGCCATCCAGCATCAGGCAAAAATACAGTCAATTAGCAACAGATGTGCAAGACAGACACGAAATTTCAGGGTTGCAAGCAAGACCATCAACATCTAGTCAGAGGAGACTAACAACCTGAAAACCTGCCAACACCACTGCCATCAGTCAGAAGTTAGGAATGTAGTTTAGTGGAGCTTGGGTGAATCAACATAGATGTCCTCACAAACTTAAGGCAAACACTCAGGGCTATCCATACACAGCTGCTGGCCAATCCACCTCTTTATTTTTTATTGCAATAAGATCATGCACCAGGCACTGAACTCTGTCTCCAGGCCTAAGTCTGCAAACCGGAAGAACAAAACCCAAGCAGGTTTACGTGGACTATTTTAAATGTCTACACAAGATGGAACCAGGAAAAAAATAAGTGGGAACTTTACATCTTCTGGATATGTGGATTTACTGAAAAAGTGTTTAGGAATAGAAGTAAAAATGTAAAAGCCAGTAGAGTACACACTCTGCCAGATGTACAACACCTCCCCACACCTGGAGTTCCCCCCAGTGGTTATGCATGCTCTTGCAGGGCTTGCACTCTCCTAAAATGGTGGGAAAGGTCCTTCTCCCAACAAGCCCTGCAACACAGCTTGGACCTTCTTCTTAACAGCAAACTCATTCAGCAAACTGACAGTTACCATTCTGGATCTCCCAATGTGCCAGAAAAGGCTCCTCAAAACACAGCGTCGCTGATGTAGTGGCTCACATCGTGCTTACATTGCAACACGGTAAGGGAAGAACACAGAGAGCCGCAACGCAACACGGCCATACAGGCCCGATGCGCACCTCAGCGGAGGCTGGAGCGCTGGCGTTTTGTTAATTGAGTTACCACTTTGTTAATCGAGATAGCTAAAATCAGACGCAGCTAGGATTGCACAGGATCGCACACTTTGTGCTCTTATCAGGCACCAAGCAACACTACCTGCACCAGGAAAGTAACAGACTTCACGTTGCCATTAATCCTGTAACGATGCATTCCTGTGAGGCGGCAGCTACCAGGACAGCCACCCAGCTCTGCTGTCTGAAGCACAGCTGCTGCAGTACGCAGAGGCTCTGCAAGGCTGGTATACACGACAGGGTGGCTAGTAATCTGAACTCAGAGAAATACCTGAGTTCTCCATGGTGTAACACATGGTTACAGGGCCATGGTGCACAACTGCACGGCCCAAGGTGCCGCAGAACCAAGGAAAGCGTGTTAGCAGTGTGGCACCTGTCCTAGACTATTGTGGCAAGGTCTGCAGGCCGGGCCGTTGGCTCCTCCGGCCCGTTGGGTCGCTATTGAGGGTGCCACCATATCACGACAAGCTGTGAACAGGAACAAGGGCAGGAGCGAGAAGCATCCTAGACATCACAAGCAGCTGCCAAGGTCTGGCTAGAGCCTTGCTAACAGCACGGATGTGCTTCTAATTCTCATTTCTCAGGAAAGCACCACCTGGCTCATCTTGCACATGCTCTGCTTGTGGAGGGTAAGGACGAAGAGTCGGTGAACGACACCCAATACAGCGCGTGCCTGAGAGCCACGACCTCAAGGCACAGCTGCTGGTTTCACTGTGTCCACACCTGCTGCAGAGATCTTCCTTGGAACCTCCACCTCAGAGAACAGCGAGACATTCAAAGAAATCGAAGGCCAGCATTTATCCATATGAATTTCTGCTTCGTCACCCTTACAGAAAGCTAAGAACAAATGCTCTTCATCTCCAGTAACTCCAAACATCTGGTATATTGCAGGCCTCAGGGATTCATCTCTGGCCAAAATTGGAGGCGGCCATCAGAATGGTATTTTAAACGTAATGTCAAAACGAGCAGCTTAGGCATTGCATTTGGAGCCTACACCTCCTTGACTTCCCACTTTAGGTTTTGAAACTAAGGTTACGGCTACGTCATGCCAGCGTGTGGCTGACTGGGTCAACAGGTTTTAAACTGCCTGGTTTATACACTCTCTGTAGCGCTGGCTTTGCGTGCCAAAAGAAGTTTCAGAAGTCTACAGCGCACTTAAAATAAAGAGAACAAAATAATCCTAAAAATAACCTCCAGCAAGGGCCAGACCTAACCACACGGGAAACATCTGTATGAAGAGAAACAAAAGCAAAGGCATGAGTTACACTGCCGATACAATTGGTACTTAGAATCAGNCACCTCAATGTCCTTCTTGGAGTGAGGGGCCCAAAACTGAAGGCAGTGCTGGAGGTGGGGCCTCCCCAGTGCCGAGTACAGGGGAAACTTGTGGACAGAAGCATCAGTTACATGTTGTTTAAAACTGTATTTAATAAAAATATTAGCACTTTGTTAATTGAGACAGCTAAAATCAGATGCAGCTAGGATCGCACACAGCAACAGGGCTGGGTGGCAGGCATTGTCCTGTCAGATGTTGAGGCAGGCCAGGGTGATCTGCTGGTGGATGAGTGGTCGTACAGGCAAACACTTGCTTTCTGAAAACTTACACCCGACCTGCCACTCTTCCACTAACGCGGTGACCTGCCACCTTCCCTTCTCACT
>VXBO01002026.1:120950-135983 GCA_013400135.1 Rhinoptilus africanus
GCGGCCGCGGGGCCGCCCCCCCCACCTCCTCCCCGTCCCCCGTGACTCACTCCGGCCGGTGCCCGCTCGCCCGCCCTGCTGGAGAACCGGAGCGCTCCTGGGAGAGCGGCGCTGCGCCCGCCCCGCCGCCTATATAGGCCGGGCCGCTGCCAATCCCCGGCCCGCACGTCAGCGGGACGTGCCCCTTCCCGGCGGGGCCGGCCCGCCACGCGTGCCCCGCCGCCCGCCCCGGCAGCCTGCAGCTCGGGAGGAAGAGCCACGGGTGACTCCCAGCCGTGCTCAGATGGGCTCCGCGGGGCGGAGAATGCCCGAGGCCGGTTTCACGCCGGGTCAGTGGGCTGGGGAGGGCTCTGAGCGCTGCCAAACCCCTGGCACTGGAGAACGGCGAACATCCGTGGATTCTGCCCCGTCCCACGAGTGGCCTGGGACACTGGGTCCAGCCCCAGAAGGGCCACATGCTGCTGGGGTTAGACAGGAGAAGGGGCAAGGCATGAGCCAGATTTAAAAAACAAAAAAGTAATGTTGCCCCCCTCCCTCCCAAAAAAAGAGCCCCTCTCCTTATCCAATCTCTAATTTGCAATTAGAGAAGAGGGAAAGGAGGGGAAAGGCGAGCCAACAAGCACAATACCCTCCTTTCCTGCAGAGAGGATGTTTATTAAAAGTTTGTGCAACATAGATGTTTTTAATTATTAGCCCTACACCCTCAGGGTACTGAAGAAAAAAAAAGTCACATCAGTGTAAAAATACAAGGAATTTAAGCTGATTTTTGCATTAGCTCAGTCTCTGCCCATTTTCCTAGGCAGGATTAATTTCCCTCATTCGTAACCTGCACTTAGCGACTGGTTTTCTCATTCGCACCCCGCTCTCTCCCAGACCCGAGCAAACTCAATGCAAGAACCTGCTTTGTGGAGCTCTGACCGCGGAAACGTGAGGTCCTCAGAATAACCGCTCTTGATTACATGCAGTCATTTTTATAGATATTTATGGACTGGATTTGTGGAAACATGGATGGTATTTAGCCTAAAATAAAATTATGATTAGTTATTATTGAACAGGAGTCGGAGATTTCTCTGGTTTTCCTCTTCTAATCCTGCAGCTGGGAGGACAGCGTTAAAGCACTTGAACTTTTTGACACAAATAATTTATCACTGTAAATAAAAATACACTTGCGGGTGAAATCAGGAAGTATCTTAAAGGGAGGAGGAGAACGGTCGTCAAGAGTTGACACCCTCGCCGAGCACCATGATGATCCCTCTCCCCCAACCCCGGCCTCTCCTAAAAAGCCTGTCAGCCTCTGTGAGGATGCAGGGATACCGCTCCAAGCACAGGGCTGCCGTACGGAGAGGCAGGAACCACTGCTGCCACGTCATATACACTCCAAGAGCTGGCTCGGGCTCCTCCAGCAAAAAAAGTCTAGGCTGCTGATGCCAGCAGCACCCCGTCAGACGCACGAGCAGGCTGGTGGCTACCAAGAGAGAGGTGGCTCGTGTAAAAGCAGAGCTTTGGGGACCCGGGCAAACCGCAGCACCTCCAGATTTGGACACTTCTGCTCGCAGGCAGCAGTTGGGAGTGTGTGGGGGTGTTGTAATTTAGGACTTGGAGCCTAGTGCTCTGAACCTCGCTCAAGGTGCACGATGCTTTTCTGGTGCTTTCACTCCCTCGTGTTTATCTCCCCAGTGACAAGCAAGCAGCTTCCCTTCAACACTAACTCCACTGCATCCAATTAACTCCGATATGGGTAAGGATTGCCATCGCCTGTGCCGGGGGACCAGAGGAGCACCGCAATCCCCAGACTAGTGCATCTTACCGAACCACCACCATCCTCCTCCCTCAACTCCATCTTGTTACCTGGTTCAGCAGGGGCCCTCTGTGGGGACGTGCCACCTTGTGCCTATGGGACAACTGTATGCCCCTCTCCTGCTCTGTCTACGGAGTGTCCCTGCAGCCACTGGGCTTGCTAGGACATTATGGACTTCTGGCTTTTACCACAGCTTCCTCTCCAGGACTGTTTAAGTGGGAATCTTCTCCACCTGTTTCCGTAGTTCTTCCTTTACTTGCAGCTGCAAGCGGTGGGAGAGAAGCCTGCCAGGCCCATAAGTTACTGGAAGGCCTAGAGCATCTCACCGCATGCCATCCTCAAATGATAATTTCTGCTGAAGGAAACCTGTCACGGGCTGTTCCCCTTAGAGGAGGGTCTTCCACAGGGGAAGAGCATAGTGGAGGGGAGAATCATAGAATCAGTGAGGTTGGAAGGGACCTTTAAGATCATCAAGTCCAACCATTAACCCCCCCTGACAAAAACCCCTTCTAAACCATGTCCCTCAGTACCACATCTACCCTTTTCTGAAACACCTCCAGGGATGNCAGCCGGCTGGCCACCAACACCCCCAGGGCCTTTTCTGCTGGGCAGCTTTCGAGCCACTCCGCCCCAAGCCTGTAGCTGCCTTTCCTCCCACGCTCAGTAAGTATGGAAGTGCCTACGCATGGACAAATGCAAAGAGGGTGCTAGGAGGCCTATTTCAACCTGCTGCTCCTCCTGCCCACACATTGCCCATCTGCATCCCACCTCCCCCCACTTCTTCAAGAAGACAAGGGGGTATGGGCAGAGAGAGGCCAGCTTGGTGCCTGTTCCGTCTACTTGCCCACAAGTGCAATCTCACAACCAAAAAAATAAAGAAAAAAAAGGATGCTTGTCATGGAAATGTGTGTAAAATAGCTCCTCCATAAGCCAGGCACAGGAATTTTTGTTAGCTGAGGGGAAAAGAGACAGAAGGTAGTACCCAACCCTTTGACAAACACTAGCCTGCCCCTCTCCTTCTAGCATCCCATATTTTGCCAGCGTTCCGAGAGAGCCTGGTTTCATGATTTGCGAGAACAACCAAAAAGGAAGCCTCCCAAAAAGAGCACCAATGTGGGACAGAAAGGATAAAGGATTGGGCGACACACAGTTTCCATGGTTTATCAAATTAGCAGCTCCTATCACCAGTCTGAGGGAGGACATAGAAATGGGACCAGCAAAAATATGAAACACACACAGAGATAAAACTAACACTGAACAGGTTTGGGGTTTAGTTTTTTGGAACACGTGTTCACTAGTGTGAAAGCAAAGGTTGAAGAATTAAGAAGCTTTCCATAATCACACCACCCCAGGACTCTTGGGGAAGGGAGTGGAAACTTTCAGCTCCTTAAACCACTGGAGCAAAGACCACAAAAAGGTTGGTCTTTTCTGGCACGTTGACCCTCATCTGAGCTAGGATTTTGCAAAGGATTTCTTCTAGCCTGTTCTTATTTTCTGTTGTTATAAGAGATCCCTATTTCTCCTGCCAGAAACTGCAAGCCTTATTTGGAAAGCAACCCAAGTATGCTCCAAAGAGCGTGTGCTGTGAGTACTGTGACTTTATTTCCTGTTAAATATAGCTCCACATTTCTAAAACTGTACAAATAAGCACCCTTTTTGTACTCTGGGTGCCTACCCCACACGCTGAAGTCAGAGAACACCACAAAAGAACTACCCCTGAAAGCATCCATTTCAGCACATCCTTCACCAGCGGCATGAAGGGAAAAGGGGTGGGGGAATACTAAGATCACGCTAGGAAAAGAAGTGGAAAAGGATTCAGGATGCAGGGCACTTGTACGCCAGAGAGCACTGGGGTTCTCAGCCAAAGCAACCAAGATATGCCCCTAGGCTCTAGAGCTATCACTAAGGCTTGCCAAGGGATCTTCCAATAGAATGTTCTTATTTCTACAGGAAAACTTCTATTAAATTCAAGTTAAGGGTCAAATTATATAGATCCTTCTGCTAAGAAAAAAGTTTCATCATAAAAAAAATATGACTGAACGCAAGTCCACTTTGCTTGTGCCTCAGTGACTTTGAGAGGAGATTTTCTTTATTTGCCATGAGGAAGGAAAAGGCACTTCTCTCCCCTGTTCATGCATCAGTACAAGGAAGAAAAGATTCTGTAAGCTAAATGCTGCCCCTCAGCTGTACTTAACGCAACCCCACCATCTTCAGAGCCCACTGTAAATACCCAAGTAGACGACCGCTGGTTGAAAGAGGAAAGCCTATCCGAGCCTATGCCCTAATCATAGAATCACAGGGTTGGAAGGGACCTCTGGAGATCACCCAGTCCCACCCCCTGCCAGAGCAGGGTCACCCAGAGCAGGGGGCACAGGAATGCCTCCAGGCGGGTTTGGGATGTCTCCAGAGACGGAGACTCCACCACCTCCCTGGGCAGCCTGGGCCAGGGCTCTGCCACCCTCAAAGGAAAGAAGTTCCTTCTCGTGTTTAGGTGGAACTTCCTGTGCTTGAGTTTGTGCCCATTCCCTCTTGTCCTGTCCCTGGGCACCACTGAAAAGAGCCTGGCCCCATCCTCCTGACACCCACCCTGTCAGTATTTATAGGCATTGATAAGGTCCCCCCCTCCTCAGCCATCTTTTTTCTAGACTAACTCCAACCACCTAGTCACATTGTGTAGAAGAGGTGGAAGGAAGATGAGTGACTGCATGTGTTTGTCTCACATGGAACCCAGGTGGTATAAATAAGGGGTCCCAGGAGAGGGCAATGCCTCTCGCCTTTCTCCTGGGAAACCTACACCATTTAATCAACAGCAATTCTCTTGTGCATGCAGAAAAGCTGACCAGACATCGGAGGAAGGTTACTAACCTCAGCAAGTCTCTCAGGCCAAAATGGTTGTTTAAAGAACCTGTTTATTTCCTGGGCACCCTGACAGTAAGATTATGCAACCATCAGGCAACAAAAACTATATACACTGCCCTTCCTGGACCATCACAGGGTGCTTTATAAAAAGGGGTAAGCAATAGGTAGGAAGAAGAGGAGCAACTTACTGGTGGGGACAGACTTCTATCGTGAACAAGTAGCTTCAAGCTCTCTGGCTGCAGAGAGAGGAAAAGCTCCAAGTTAAGCGGGAGATACGCAAGTTTTATACGGGGACACTGTGAGAAAAATAGATTTAGTTATTAATGCAGATAAACCAGTGAAGAGACTCGAGCTCTACTCTTAGTTTTGCTGCTGATTCGGTGAATTGACGAGTGAAAAACCTCTTGGTTGCCCTGTTTGTGCACACACAGCGCTCTTGATTTACTCTGTGGACTCATTATTTCATTTCGGGTTCAGAATGCTGTGATCCTTGGATGCCAGGTGCTATGACAAAAGAAATGCCATTTCAGAGATGAGGAAGAAAGTCAATGGACAGTTTAATAAAATCAATCCAAAAGCAAAAGGAAGCCACAGAGGACAGGTCAGAGTCCGTCTTTCTACTTACACTGGAAGAGAAATCTGATTAATTACCACAAACTTGGCTTTCAGGAGAAGTTAGGACTTGAAATAACCAAAATAAAATGGAATACATAAAATGGAATGAAATGAAAACAGAAGTAATACATTCAGACCAAGAATGACTGAGGTGAATTTCCCACCTGTATTTTGGAGATGGTTATAGGCAAATTTAGGAATTGAAAAGCTTGTCAAGGTACCAGCAAATTTCATGTTCTTGGCCTTGGGGAGCCAATAGACACTTTGAAGAGGAATACTTTTCAAACATGGGGGACAAAGTGAAATAAAGTATCTTCCTGTTTTGCTTTACAGTTTCACAGCAAATCAAAACATCGAGTTGACTCGAGAACGGGACAAAAGATTCAGAATACAAAGATTCCCAACACATTGCCTGGAAAGTGGCAATAGTACAGAGTAGCAAATGAAAGAAATCACAAAAATTCAAAACATCTGACAACAGGCTGAAGTCTCTGGGATCTCTAGCCCAGCCTCCTGCTTGAAGCAGGGTCAGACCAGGGCATTCAGAGCTTTCTTCAGTCAGAAGAAAACCTTTCTTTAGTCTTGAAAACCTTCAAAGCTGCACAAACTTTCTGGGCAACCTATTCCACTACCTGACTATCCCAACAGCAAGAAGGATTTCTTACTTGCACTCATAACCTTTAATTTCAATTTCGGCTCATTATGCTGATCTGAACTTCTTTTTATAATTTAAATCACCACCACACTGGGTATTCCTCAGACACGGGTGCTTTCAGGGCGGTGCTGCAGCACTGTTCTCCGTTCAGCCTGCACTGCAGAAGAAAAAAAAAAATATCTTCCACAAATAATTAGCTGAGAGCTACTTCCCAAAGCCTGTTTGGATACTTGCAGTTAAATATCACAGCTACCCAAGAAGAGAGGATTGCAGAGATAGTGCAGAACAAAGCACACACTATTTCCTTTCTGTATTTCAAGAGGAAACTTTCACTTCACTCTCCTTTGGCTACTGGGTTGGATTTCTTTTGTTTACCTTTTCAGTCTCTCTTGTTCTCTCTCCCTTGGCAATTGCAATATAAAACGAACACGTGGCAATTTATTATTTTTTTAATTCAAGAGATGTTGCCAGAACCTCTAATGCACTACAGATCACGTAGCTTGGAAAGGCAAGGGACTTGCAAGCCTTGAACTTACCCCTTTTCCACATTAACCATCGTATATTTAGAAAATTCAAAGCTGATCGTGTCCCTTCGCTTGAACATGTCACCATGCTCCCTAAGACTCTCCTACAGGTTCTCTTAGGCTGATGTTACGCAGGGCAGAATTTAAGGACCTGCTTACAGCAGTTTATAAAGATGACAAGGACTTGTTTTCACAGAGACTCAATTAGGTAAATATACACAGCAAACAGAAAAAAACTTAAGAAAAGTGTCAAACTAAACGCGACATCCACAATGACATTTTTCAGGGGGACAATTTGCAACTTAAGTGTGGAAACTGTAAACAGACATTTATTTTAGTCTAGTTTGTTTGCTTGTTTTTAAAAACTTGCTTAGCTACTTTGATTCTAGAACAGAAAAACCTAAGCAAGGTTGTTCATGGCTCCTTGAAAGATTTTAAAGAATCCTCAGTTACTAATGTTTATTGGATAACGAAGACTTAAGAGAATGCCAGAGCTCCATTTCTATAAACTTCCTATGTGCTCTGGTATGTTTTCCTCCAAGTTCCAGTTTCCCAAATTACACGGCTTCACAAGAACCTCCAATTTTGTATTTTTTTTTCTTTATTTCTAGCTTTCGTTTCCAATAAGCAGCTTGAAAATATGACACAGAAAAGTTAGCATTATTGTGACAAACGAAAAACCCAAAAGAATAAAATAATTAAACTTGCAGGGAGGCCAGTGCTTTGTTTGGAGAGGGAGGAACAATGTAAAATTGCAGGAGTGTTTGGGGGGGTAATCTTCAGTTTGGCAGCAATTCCTCTGAAAAGGCATTAAAGTAAAGATGTGATTCCAACGGCCACTTTTTAAAAGCGACGATAGGACCCTCGCTATTTAAGCACAGCCTTCCCTTTGTCCTATTCATAGCACATGCAGCAGGGGCTCAACATATCCACAGACAAGCACTAATTCCTAATCTCTACTAGGCCAAGCAAAAGGCTCTTCATGTGTTAGACAGAATTACATCACGGTGATCTAAACTGACAGTGAAAAAACCAGACAGTCTTCTCTTCCAAATCTGCAAGGCCATCCTAAGCCTGCTATGAAAGGAGAGAGAGAGAGATAGCAACAACCCGGAGTAAAACTATTTCCACTAATTGTTACAAATAATATTATTTTATGCTTAAAGCCTCTTTTCATAACTGAATCATTTCCATCAAGAGCCACCCTGCTCCTCTTTGGGCTGAGCTAGAAGGGTACCTGTGCCATTTTCGGTACAAATTCTTTGCTTTGGTACCTCACACTGTACAGTCCTCCAAACACACACGCTGTTACTGTCCTTTGGATTAACAGAGTAGTGCCCTGAGCAAGACGAGTTTTCAAATAAAATAGAGGGGTTCACATTTCTTACATTTTCAAGAACCTCTAAACTTCTCCAAATACTCGCTACTTGCTCTCATTTCTAGCCACAACTCTGCTGCAATCAGAGCCATCAACTCAGTATTTCACTTTTATAAATAGTTTAATGAAATCAAAGTTCTACACTTGCTCTTAAGTTTCCTCAAGACTACTTAACCAGCTCTACTTTTAAGCAATGGTCACACATACCTACAACTTGCTATTCTCCAGAGTTTTCAAGGGTCCTTGTAAGACCATGCACCTAAATTCCAGCAGGCTATACCAGCAGCTGAAGTATTCATTTTGAAAACAAAGACATCTGCAATAACAGGCCAACCAAAACATATTCCCACCCGTACTCCCACTTTACTTGCCCACTACACTCCCACTGTGAGTTGTTCTTCTCAGCTTTCCTTTCAACTGCTCCAACACAGGTTTACGCTCAGCTTTATCACTCGAACAGAGATAACAGCAAACTTACTTTCTACTGCGCAATAGAAACAGTCGGGGCCTGGTTTGCAAAGCGCCGAGCCCCGCTCCGCCCTGCTCTCTGGCAAGGGCAGAGGAGCTCAGACAGCCTATGCCGCCTCCAGTGCCCACTGGAGAGACACAAACACCCCCAGCTCCTCACCCAAGTTGGCATGTGGGGCAAGCAGTGACAAATCCATCTCAATCGCTCCTGGCCTTTCATCCCACTGGGGCTCTCTCTGGCTTTGCCTCTGTCCCTGTCAGAAGGGAAATCTTCTTTACCATCAACTCTGACTCTTACTCTCTTCCTTTTTCCTAACTCAACATATGTATACATCCCAAGCCTGATGTCCCTGTTCCTGACTTCATCACTCATCTTTGGCAAATATCCAGTTTATTTTGTGAAATACCCAGTTTAATTCTCAGTGCCAGAAATGCAGGCACAGACAGAAACACAGGACCAGAAACAACAGCAAGAGAATCAGCAAGTGGTACCACCCTTATGGAGCAATGGCGTTAAGGTGTCCAGCATTCCTCTAAAAAATAATAATAATAATAAAGGCCTTTACTGATTTTTCAGACAGCCCACTGCAAAACCTTTGAAATACCAGTCAAACAAAACTAGTGGGGCTGGGGAAAAGGGACAGGGGAGTGATGCCTATATTCTAAGCCAAGCCTGCCATTTGAATGACGCAAGAAGATTATTCCAGTTATCCAAACCCGAATGAAAAATATGCCAGAAGTTAGCTTTATGAAAACTAGCCATACCTGCCTCATGATATTTACTGTGATATATGACACCGGTAACCTTCCTTTAAAACCACAGTCCTGATATGTATGGGTCAGACAGCATTTTTATGGGCTTTGACACAAGGAATTATCAGCCAAGTAACACTGGGACAAGGCTGGGTCCTGCCACCTCCAAGCTGAACAGTAATAGTCAAACACTTCCTCCCTAAAATCCAGTTAGTTGCTGGGATATCAGACTACTAAATGGACACAAGTATCAACTGTCATGATACCAGCACTCGCTTTTTCATCACAGGTATTTCTGGTGGAGGTAAAAGGTATGCTGTACACACAAGTTATACGCACGGATGCTTTTCCCAGAATCACCCTGATTTGTGACATGTTTATGTCAGTCACTTGTGGAATTCTGTTTGTTGGGTTTGGTTTGTTTGACTGTTTGTTTTCTTTTCTTCCTCTAATGCTAAATAAATGTATCAGTTCCATCCCCAAATGTTTCTTTCTCATCAGTGAAAAAATCTTCAATAAAGAGGGCAAAACTGTTGCTGAAAGCCAGTTCCAGATGCTGTGCTGCTGAGGGTAAGAGAATCTGGTACAACTTCCATTTTGCATCAACAAGTAAACCCACTTTACTTTACAATTAAATTAAACAGCATCATTTAAGGGAGGTCGCATGAATATTACTGTGCTATTCAATCCTCTCAAAGCCAAAACTTTTCCTGTGAATCATCATTTCTTGCTGTCTTACAGCTACTGAACCAATCCCTTCCCTTCTTCCAGAGTTGTTTTTCCACTGAAGTTAAATTCATTATGATTTCCTCTAACCGAGCCTTTTGTGGTTCTTTTTTTCCCCTCTCAGGTTTCCCCCTGCTTTTTCTGCCTGCTGCTTTGCAAGCGCCTCTTTTGTGACTCTAGCTGGACACAGCTCCTTGCCACAACCCCTGCTCCTCACAAAAGAGTGACATGCTTCCGTCGCTGCCTCAGCAACACAGCCGGCTCCCACAGTACGGGCAGCTGTGGCCAAGGTCAGCCCTCTGCATCCCCAGGGCCACTGGACCCGGACTGTCCCTTCAGCTCCGCTCAGGAACCTGCTCCTGGCACCAGGGCCAGAGGGCTCTTCCCAAGTCCAACAATTGCCAAAATGCAAGTAAAGAGACTTCACTGAGACAGGGGCATTGCTAGGACCCAAAAGCATCCAAGTTTCACCCCCTCTCCCAAATACCACCACCACTTTGCTCTATTTAGATCAGTAAGAAGAAACCCAACTGGCTTTCTTACATACAAACGTGTACCTAAATGCACACCCCTGTCTTCTTTGCAGAAGCTACCTATTTATCCCTCCCCAAAACACCGGAATGCACAAACACAAACCAAAGTGACAGTACACTGAGATTAAATGAAATGGGTTTTTTCCATTGAATCACTGAGGTTGGAAGGGACCTTTAAGATCATCAAGTCCAACCATTAACCTGCCCTGACAAAAACCCCTTCTAAACCATGTCCCTGAGCACCTCATCTACCCTTTTCTTAAACACCTCCAGGGATGGGGAATCCCCCACCTCCCTGGGCAGCCTCTTCCAATGGTTAATAACCCTTTCTGTGAAAAAATGTTTCCTGATATCCAATCTAAACCTGCCCTGACATAACTTGAACCCATTTCCTCTTGTCCTATCCCTTGTCCCCAGGGAGAAGAGCTCAGCCCCCATCTCTCTCCACCCTCCTTTCAGGGAGTTGTAGAGGGGGATGAGGGCTCCCCTCAGCCTCCTCTTCTCCAGGCTGAACAACCCCAGTTCCCTCAGTCCTTCCTCAAACGAACTTTTAATCAGCTGAGGTCAAGAAACTAGTACTGAGGTATAAATGTACCTTATAGCTGGTAATAATTTGCAAAATATTAGTAGACAACTTGAAAGATCTACCAGATGCAGGAGTGAACAAAACTGAACCAGCAGTGAGAGTTAAGTGATGTTGACCAGCAAGTTCAAAGAGAAGTATCTGTATTATACGGTAGCTCCCAGAAAGGACACTTGTATTTTTGAGAGACTGCTGGGAAAATACCAGGGCTTGTGTAGGCAGAAACACCTAAGTGATGGAAAAAAGAACCCCTTGTGCTTTAACACCCGTAAGTTTCTTATGAAACAAAATAAACCCAGAACAGCCTGCCTACCTTTCTACCTGACTACTTGGACTACCTTTCCTTGTTAGAATTAAAACCTTAAACACGTAAATCTAGCAACCCAAAGTCTTCTATACACATAAAATATTCTAAATAAAGAAGCTTTCCCCCTGCTTTGGCTAGAACTTTTCCTCCATGTTTGAAGGAGGATACATCTTTTCTCAATGTGACTCCCCGATTCTCTTACACCGAAGTCATACCATAAGAGCTACGGGGCAACATGAGTGCACAGAAGGAAGATGGAGAAAAAGATCACTAGAATTATTAGGTATGCAAGACTTTTCCATTTAAGATGGTAATGTAAGTCACAAGACTTTAATAGCAGATTTTTAGGACATAAACACTCTTTCTTTTAAAGCTAAAGGACAGCTAAATATAAAGCCATATGATGAATTCTCTCAGGTATAATTCCATACCCAGGATAAGCCTGTAACCCCAAACTATTCTTCTAAAACCAGGAATTTCTAAAATGAAAAGAGCTCTTGAAACAAACCCTGAACTGGGGACACTAGACTCTTGCCTTAATTACCAGCCTAGCATAAGCACCTGGGGTCTGGAGATGAGCTCTAGGTGTCTCAAGTTCCTCCACAATTCCTACCACCCCACAACAGGCCCTACTGCCCAGGACCCTCTCTTCCATCCCAAACGCAGCCTCACAGCCCACAGTAAACACCACAGCCTCCTGGTACGACAGACTAAAACCCAATAAGCAAAGCAAAACAAAAAAAAAAAGCAAAACCCACCAGGCTACACAACACAGCTTAACGCTCTCTTCTTCCAAGCTTAGGGGAATTAGGAAGCGAGCAGAGGCCTAATCCTACAGCTGGGTTTTACTTTCCTATCTCTTCTTTATCTGTTTTCAGATTTTAATACAAACACCACCTACTTAAGTCTTGCACAGAGCCATGTTGCAAAAGTTTTACAGGCCCTGGGCCTCTCGGCAACACGCTCTTGGACAAGTTCGACTTGTTGCATCCTGGGTGAACATGCCTTTCTCAGCCCACTTTAAAAACCCCTGTTGCAACTTTTTCAGCAGCGCATGCCTTTGTCAAGATTGTAACAGCATTTCCATAAGGGTAATGCTACAGAGAGGAGGCTATTATTGTGCTGGATCCACAGGGTGCTAAAAGGCTTGCATTTCTTGTTACGGTATCTTGCCAGGCTATGCTTGGGTGCCTAATCCTGTGAAGGATGAGACTAAGTGGTCTGTAACTTCTCTCTTTCTGGCATCAAGGAAAGTCCAGTCAAGGAAAGGCAGTTTCCAGACCCTGCCTTTACTGCTTGCCAGTTTCAAAACACCCATAAGGACACTTGCCAGAGTCTTGCTATTTTGCTTTAAGGTTCCCTTTATAAGCTCTGCACAGCATAGACCTGAGGATTTCCATCCGTAGAATTCATGAATACAAAGCAAAGTTGAACCACTGTCGATTTACTTTTTTTTTTTAAACTAGAAACATTTTCACGTAAATCTGATATTCTACAGAAACCCACAGCTCAGATTGGCAGATACCCTCCCAGTCATGGTGAATGAACTTTTTCAACCACATACCTGCATTCAGCTTGAACGCTCTGGGCTGGTCTCAGTGCCACTGCTGACTACTCCGATCAGCAGTGATCTGGATGAATCACCCGAATTCTCACAGCAGCACAATCCTAAGAGCATTTGTACCACCTTAACGTGCTTCTGTACGCAAAGGGAAGAGTATGTTTTGGGAAGGGCGGTATCAGCTGAAATACTGTAACTGAAAAAACATCCCGATTTTCTTTGAAAAGGTGCAAACTGTACAGGCTGGGGTGTCTGGGATGGCTCTCCACTCTGATAACAGCTACAAGGTTACAGATCCAAGGTTACAGATCTCTTCTCTTCTAATTGACCAGGCTGTCTTGGGAAGCAGCTTAAGGTGAAATGGAAAAAGGACTAGCTACTTGACTAAAAACAACTGCCCTTACTGTACCCAAAGTAAGTTACTATTGTTACCATTATCGTACATAATGTTGCGATCCAATTCCAGATCGCAAGGAAATCTCTTCCCCTTCTTCTTTGATAATCCCAGTTTAGGGAAGCGAGACCAATGAAAAAGCGGGGAACAGAAGAACCTTTAGCACATAACAAGCAGTGTCAATTTGTTCGCATTTTCAGGCAGAATCAGGGGAGAGGAGGGAAAGAAGACAACAAGAAGCCAGCCTAATTTACAATGAAGGAGGAGATGGGAGTATGTGTCACACTACCAGGACTGAAACACCAGAGCAATTTATACAGGACAAACACAGAGCAACTTTCCTTAACCACTTCTTAGAAGTCACTTAGAAAACTGTCTTTTGAGAATCACCTAGGCTTACCAGATATTGCCTCAGTGGCAAAGCTCACACTTGATGCTGCCTCCGCCACTCTACGTTTACAGACCTCCAGACATTGTTACCTCCACATCTAGCAAGATCTTTTCCTGTGCCTGTCATTGTGATCTGCGAAAAACTATAGTACTGTGGACTTTTTTTGGAAGGAAAAGGTTGGGGGATTGTTGCGGCTTGGGTATGCGGGTGGCCCTGCCTATGATTTGGGCCACACTGCATGAAAATCCACATACAAACAGAAAGACCAGGGTTTTTTTAACAGCTTAAACCTGAACAGGCAAAAGGTTGGAGATACAGAACTTTAGCAGACACACTGATAAAATTTACATTACTGCTTCCTTTCCTGCCTTGCCTTTGATGTATATTTCTGTACTAAGAGGCAGGGATATCCAACCTACCTACGAAATGATACCTGAAACACCAGTTTTCAGTCTAGTTTGGGAGG
Source organism: Rhinoptilus africanus (assembly GCA_013400135.1). Classification (NCBI taxonomy): domain Eukaryota; kingdom Metazoa; phylum Chordata; class Aves; order Charadriiformes; family Glareolidae; genus Rhinoptilus; species Rhinoptilus africanus. The sequence continues at coordinate 134,962 of VXBO01002026.1, forward strand.
GAAAAAACCCCAAACTCTGTTATACTATCTGTTACAGTCTTCTAACTGAAAACAATTCCACAGCATTTGGAGAGTAATAGCAGGAAAAACGGAAACTAAATCATCGGGCAGCAGCTTCCCTGGCCTTACTAAGCAGAAAACATGCAATAAAGCAATACCCACGTATCAGCGTGAAGAATTTTTCTCCATCATTACACCAGAGCGTAGGAAAAGAAGTGACTTCTCCAAACGCTCCTTGGGACTGTGAATGTCTCTAATATTCACTTCCCAGCCAGAGTTGTGAATTTGGATTCAAATTCTAGACCAGAGCTGTGAATTCAAGGACCTTGGCTCATCCCATCAGTTATGAGTGAACTGCTGTTGCTATTACTAATGTTGCCAGCACAACCTGCTCTCTTGCATCTCGTCTTTCAGCAGAAGGAATTGCTCTTGCCGGTTGGGAATCCTTCCTACCATTTGGGGAAGGCCAGTATGGGAAGCACAACTTGCCACATGTCGAGCCACTTTAGCTATAGCCAAGCTGAGCCCAAGGACCACAAGCCTAACCCTCTTAAATTCTGCTCAATTGCTGGATCACCCGGTTCTCTAAGCAGCCTGCAACAAAACCTCGCTAGAGGACTAGAGAGCAGTTCAGTGAAGAAGCAAAGATAAAAAGGCTGTCACAAAGGGGTCTCGGCTGGCTCTACCTGAAGAGTACAGGTAGTAGAGGTAGTTGTACCTCTACAGGTGAGGCACAAGCCCTTCTCCGGAGTGGCCTGTGACCGGACCCTCAGCTTTTGGGGCCCACCAGTGGCGCCGGAGACGACCATTACACTCATGCTCGATCTCTAAGCATCCGAAGCAGACCGGGCCCCGGCACCCCAGACGCTATCTGCCACCATGCCGAAGGAGGGGGGAGAAGGCGACCGCATCCGTGCCCTCACGGCCGGCGGCGCGCTAGCGCTCCTCAGCCCTGTCCCCTCAGGGCCGGACGGGACACCCCCGGCTGCCCCCAGGGGGCGGAGGGCGGCCGCCGCCGAGGA
>VXBO01002026.1:136407-166802 GCA_013400135.1 Rhinoptilus africanus
CGGGACCGGCTTTACCTCTAGTAGGCCCGCAGCGAAGCCTATGCTGGGTAGGAGGCCGAGGGGCCGGCCGCCATCTTGGTGAAGAAGAGGGATGTGCGTGACCTACCAGCACACGGGTGGTCCCTCCCCCGTGTCCCCTTGGCCGGCGGGTTGCTATGGGAACGGGGGCGGGCGCATGCGCGCCGCCCTCCGCGCGCGAGCCTCCCGGCACCGCCCCCCCGGGGGGCGGGGTCTGAGGGAGGGGCTGAGAGACTCGGCCCCTCCCCTTTCCCCCCCCGGCGGTGTGAGCGCGCGCGGGAGCGGNAGCGGCGGTGCGCGGTCGTTGGGTGCGTGTGGCGCCGGCCGGCAGGTGAGGGGAGGCGGCGGGGCCCTGAGGCGGGGGGACCCTGAGAGGAGTTGGGGCGCCCCTGAGGGGAGTTGGGGTGCCCTGAGGGGTGCTGCTTTCCTCCGGTGGGGCCTGGAGGTGGTGAGGGGGGGTCCGTCTGCGCCGCCCCTTCAAGGACAGCCCCTTCCCCAGGCGCTGCGGGAAGCCCCCTCTGCCGCGCTCGGGGCTGAGCGGAGGCGGCGGGGCCGGCCGGAGGGGTGCGGGGAAGATGCTGGTGAGGAGGAAGCGGGCCGGTGGGGGCTGCGGGGCGGCAGCCGGCGGTATCTTAGTGGGGGGGTCGGAGGGGGGAAGCAGCGCCCCGCTTGCTCCCTCCGGCCGCGGGGCCTTGTGCCTGGGCCGCCTGAGCGACGGGTGCCGCCGCCAGGAGGGCCTCGGAGATGCGGTTCCCTCTTTTCAGAGGGGGAGAGGTAGTGGCTCCAGTGCCTTTGCCGTGCCACGCTTGGGAAGATGCTGTGGTAGAAAACTACAGCCGGATTCTTCAAACCGGAGGGTGAGGAACATGATGGACCAGCTCCAGAGGAAAATCCGGGCTGCTCCGAGACTGTGCGCTCCTGCCTGCGTGGGAGCGCTCAGCCGTTGCCCTGAAGGGAATGCTATGGGAAAGATCTTACCTGAAGGATTTCTATGCTTGGTCCGTGTATTAAAATGTAATGTAGCTGCAGCCATCTGCATAAATAGCTCTCCTTTGCTTCTTGGTAGCTGTGAGAAACTTTCCTCCGCTCTGAGCCTGCCTCTGAGAAATAGCTGGGTGAGAGACAAGCCTCGTGAATGACAAGAATGTTCTTCTGTGTTCTAGCGGGATCTGGTTTTGTTTGGCATTGAAAATCTCTCATGGAGAATGGTTAAGCAGGGATCAGTGACATCACCCGGCAGGAAACACTCTTGGAAGCGTTGCTGTCGGAGCAATCTTGCATGATGATAAAAGTCTCACAGATAACCTCTTCAGTAGTTGCATACTTCATAGGTCGTAGGCCAGCTTATTGACTGAAATACAGACATTGCTGATACTGTATTTTATTTTCAGCATGAAAATAAAGAGAAGCGTGTTACCCCTTTTTATTCTCTGTGCATCATCAGGATGCCAGGTTTTTGTCAGCAAGTTCAGCTTCATGTGAAGTGACACCAAATTGCTTCAGTGTTTAGCACCTTTACTCTGTCCTTTTTCAGCCTTTCTCAGAACTGACCTCTTCTTATTGCGAGGGGGAAAAAACGCAGCTTGGTGACTGTTAACAGTGAAGTAATCATGATGAGCTAAAACCTTTCATCTTAATAAATCTAAAGGAGGATGCACTTGTATGTACACACATATATAGTAGCTTTGAGAAGCAAATGCCATAGCTGCCAGAAACCATCACCAGTTTGAGAACTTCACTTTCTGCCTACCACAAAAAAGGTTGGGCTCCTGTCTGTCCGACACAGCAGGCTCTTCGAGATGGCTTTTTGGTGGGAGGGACAGAACGAAGAGTTCCTCAAAGCAACTTGGTGTCATTTCACATTGAGCTGGACTCACTGACCAAAATCTGCTTGGAAGAAGGAAGGAATCAGCTGGTGATAATTTCAAATCCGTAGAATGAAAGTGGGAGTGAGCTAGAGAGATAAGGGGTGGCTATGGTATGTGGGCTTTGTGGGTGGGAACAGATACCTTCCTGTCTGGAGGGCAAGCCAGGGGAGGGACTAGAAGGGGGACTTGAAGAACTCCTCACTTGAAGATACAGCATATGCTGACATTTTTTATATTGCTGTGGCAAATTACGTGATCTCTTGAACTCATGTACGTTAGCGTAATAGAAGTTCTCTTCTGTTGGTAGGTCTTTCTTTGTCAAGAGACTTTTTTGCACGGAGGTGTTAGAAGAGATTTTTTTTTTTTTTCCTGTCTGCTTTGTGTCTCAAAGGGATGCAGCTGCACGTGAAAATCTTATTGTGGCAACAGAAGTTAAAATGACTGAGTTTGCAGGAGGAAAGAGGAGGAAATGTTTCATTTTGAAGCTGTTAGCTCTTTGCAGAACACTTGAGCATGAAAGGAAATGTTGAGGGGAAAGAGACTTAAAAAGAAAAAAATAATACAAATGGCTTGGGTTTTTTTGACCTTTGAAAAAGCTGTTTCCTGTAAATAGTAAGATGCCTTTAAGCGGTGTGTTTGGTTAGCTTCCGGACAGGATGTGAACTTTTCTTTTTCAGGCTTCAAAATGGTTTGTCATACATCTAGTGGCTTTAGCACCCCTCGTTTATATTGCTTGAATTTATTGCCCCATGGTGTTAATAGGAACAAGCTGAAAATTCTGCCACTTGTTAATACTGAAGAGTCAAATACTTGTAGTCTGTGAAGCAATTGACTCTGCTTCAAACTCTGGATGTTCAATCAAGAATGCTCCTTTCTTAATTTCATGTGTTACAGTGGGTTTTATATAGTTTTGTGGGTTTTGGGGTTTTGGTTTTTTTTCTTGTATGATTTTTTAACAAGCTGAAAAACATTATTATTTTTCCAGATTTGTTCCTGACTTCCCATAAACATGTCCAAGGTAAGAACGACATTTCTGTCTTCCGATGTAACAATGTGAAGGAGATAATTTGTTTTTAAATATTAATCTGCAAGAGTAGAATTCGTAACTTGCATCGTGTTTCATGGTGATTAGTATGCAAAATTTATGGGTCATAAGAGAGAATTCACATTTAGAAGAAATAATAATGAGAGATTGAGTGATGTAAAAGATATATAAAGTAGCTTCCTACAAGTATAAACCTCTGCGGTTAACTGTTAAATCCTTCCCTTTTGGAAGGATTTAATTTTGGTCATGGAGTTATGTACAAGCTCCCTGGTGCATTTTCATTGAAACTTCCATCCTCTTGTTGTGTTTTGAGCAGAAACATTTAAGAAAGGGATGTTCGTAGGTTTAATTTCTTAGTTAACTTGCAGAGTTGACTGATCTTCCAGTAAAATCCTTTATAAACAATGTGGTAACTTAACATATTATTGACGTACTGTAATTTATCTAATTCTTGGTCCCCTGCACTTGGTATAATGGGTAGAACATCCATATTATTGGAGTGAAATGAATGATAAAGGGTATTTGAGTAATGTGTTTGAAGAGGGAAACTAATGGATCTAACAGAACTAATTTCTCTGCAGTATTTGTAGCAGTGGGCATTAGAAACACTGTTGTGTAAATCCCTCTCACCCCCCGCCCTTTAAAAAATATCTCTAAAGAGGACTTAGAGCGGATGGGTATCCCTTCACTACTCATTCACTGGTTTCATTTGGATGTGCTAAAAACAGATTAGAAGTGGTCCCTTTTTTATTTAAGTCCATAAATGTTGAACACAAGCTTTTTTTATTTGAAATGTGTGTGAAGACACTATTTTAAAAGTGTGTGATTACTGAATGCACTTCATACTTCAATAAATAAATGTTTCTGGTTTTGTTTCTTTTTACCGAAGGCGATCTTGACTGGATAGCTGAGTAAATGACACTTTTTAAACTCTAGGTAAATGTGGTGCTTCTGTACTTCGTTGTGAAACTGTTGAATAGGAGGAATGCCTGTGTAGTTTTCTCTCTGTCCGTCATGTAGCTTCAAAACATTTGAAATAACTGAGGAAAGCGGTTATGCAAACAAGTATGTCTCTAGCAGTTGCTTATTGTTGATTCATTTTATTTTATTTTTAGCAACAACCTGCTCAGTTTACGAATCCAGAAACACCTGGCTATGTTGGATTTGCAAACCTTCCCAATCAGGTTCACCGGAAGTCTGTGAAAAAGGGGTTTGAATTTACTCTTATGGTGGTTGGTAAGGAAATGTTTTATAGTCTTTCTCAAAATTAGTATTTGCTCATAGGGAATGCGCAATGAAAATGAATATTATTTCCACTATTGTAAGGCTTCAGCTTGCCTCAGAAAGCTCTTCTGTACTCTAGCATTTGACTTTCTTTTATAGTTTAATTCATGCAGCAGTTGTTTTCCACACTACAAACCATGTTTGAATACATTAATAAGTTTGTGGGTGAAGTGAAGAAATTTTGTTGTGAGGATTATTACTTCCCTCCTTCTCTTCTCTTCTCTCTTACAGTTAACAAGCATTCCATTTGAAATATAGTTTAAAACTGGTTTTGCATTTGAATGCGATCTTTGTTTGCTTGTGTGTTTTGATTAAGTGAATAGTATTAGGGAGACAATTCTATTGTAAATGTTCTTTATGCTTTTGTAGCTAAAAAGAATCTGGTCTTTCCCTTCTAAATACTCTTGTAAGAGAAGAATGAGAATTGGATTGGTTGGTTTTGATGTGAGCTCTTTTAAAATTAATCTTGATTTTCTGTTAGCAGTTGTAGTTTAAAGTTTAATTCTATTCAGTACTTCATTGAGAATCTCTGTTGGTATCTGGAATAGGAAGAAAACTCAACTGTGTCTGCAGAAATACTTAGATGCTCTGAGAAGCTGGTGTTATTTTTCCAAATTAAGTAGGCTCCCAAATCAGGCTTGTGCGTCTTTTGTATCTCTCCTGGTCACACTGCTTGGGAGCTGTAACTTCTGAGTTTTGGTGTTTGAACTCTTTAATTCTTGCTTTTAAAATAGGCTTTTGCAAAAAGTACCCTGATAGAATTAGGTTCTTTATTACCTGGCGTCACAAGAGGTAAATCCCATTTGTGTGTTAGATTTCTCCAAGAGAGATCACAGTGGAAATGAGCAGGAGAGGTGAGGCGGTACATGATAGGAGGTGTTTATGTTCTTAATTGTTTTGGATTCCAGTAGTTACAGAAAGAGTCTATCCTCAAACCTTTCATTAGTTTTGCCAAATGACAGGCCTAGCATTGCTCTTAGCCTCTTTCTTCCTTTTGTAGTTCAGTGTTAGACAGAGGTGGCCCTTATTTTTGTCTTCCTGTGATTTTATCATAGTTGTTTCCTGTATCTTTCACTGGATTTGCTTAGGATAATATCAGAATGGATATCTTACAAAATCTAAGGGTTAAGCTAAACTATAAGCAGATGTTTCACATTATGGTGTCTACTGTAACTCTTCAGAATTTACTGTTCAGTGATCATAAAAATCTGAACGGTTCTGAGAAACAAAAGATGTGCTTTCTCAAAAGATGTGCAGCTAAACTTAATTTCCAGATCTCTTTGAGATTAATTGCAAATAGTACTCTGTGAAACATTTCTGGCAGAAAGATAGGTAAAATTATATAGACATGGTGTCAAAGTAAGAGAAAGGCAATTAACCCCACCCACGCCTCTGAGTAAAACTTACAGATGTTGTCTGCCAGTATTCTAAGGGATAGATTAAAACTACAGGAAGGGAATTTGGGGAAGAGTAATTTCATTGGAAATTTGAAATGATACTTTAAGATACATTAGCAGAGAGAGTCAGTCAATGTAAGATAAAACAAACTGTGCTTTAAATTGTTGATGATTTCAGCAGTTTGGAATGTGAGTTCTTTCTCTTGAAATATCCATGGGGTTTAAATATGTTCTCTTGTAGGCTATATCACAATGCCTCTATTGAACTTTTATTCTTCATTAAGTTGCCATGCTTCTTAATTTCTGAGCAGGATAATGTTTCTTTAAAAGCTATCTGGGCTGACAGAGTCCTAATCAATGATTTTCCTCCTTCTTGTTGTTTTTTTTCCTGCTGTTCTTTATTGCGGTTTGTGAAAATATGAGCTGGGGTTTATAGCAATTTGACTGCTTGGCTGTGTTGCTTCCAAAGAAATCCTAAGCACTTGTGTATTTATTAACAATTTCATGTTCGTTCTCATTATTAAGCTATGGCTTCATCTAACCAGTTATTTCATTTGAGCGTCACTAAACTCTAATATTGTGGCCAGTAGTTAGAATAACTGCTTTTTTCATTAATCCTTGACAGCGACTATAAGAAGTGATTTGGTTTACATGGAATATTTGCCCAGACTGAAAGCCTGGCATGTGCCACCGGTTAAAACCATACTTTTCTTGATTTTGCTGAAATGATGCCATGTGACTGTTGAGTTACTCTGGCTGCATGACACTTTCCTGGGTGAAGGCTGCATGGGTAAAATCTGACTTTAAGAGATGCATTCTATAAGGCATTAAAATCTGGCAGCTCCTAGTCAAATCTTTATTTAAAAATAATTCCATCTCTTTTTTTCTTGTGTTCAAATATTTTTATCAGATTCCTATTGCAGAATAGTCTCTGTTACTCAGAGGGATCATGCAGCCCAACATTTTTAACGTCTAATTTTTAAAATTAATTCTGTCAACACCTGAAATAAAATCAAAATCCTATAAAATTATTTGTTCAGTGAATTCAAGTAATGAACACTTCAAGTTGCTGGTCTTTTTTATGGTGTGAACTTCTGTTCTGATTAAGATCTTGATCTTTAGCTAATTAGTTGGCTTTTGAACTTTCCTCGTGGCTCAGTCGGTAGCTCTAGAACAAAAAGATATTTATGGTAAAGTTTGATAATCCCAAATTTTGTCAGTGAAAAAATGGCTGTGTGTGTATGCTCAGTGGCCATGTCATATTCCTCTTCCCTTGGGTTCCTGTTTGCCGTATTAACATAAAAAGCAGAAAAAAAAATCACAATGGGTGATGGCTGGCTGTGCAGCAGTTCAGAAATGCCTTTTTTTGTTGTGAAATTGATGATATAGCCTAGGCAGGATCTAGCTTCTCGCTGTGTATAATCTTTCATGTTCTGGACTGATAGCAGAAAAGCAGGCCTTACAAAATCAGGAGACATGAAATGGGAAATTTTAAGATGAAATACATCAGAACTCCACTTGACTAGCAGATTTAGTTACAAATCGTCATGAAAGCTCTGAGAGTGTTTCATAAAGCTGAGATGTAAAAGTTGTCGTTCGACCTTTTTGTGCAAATGTTTCTAATACGAAATTATTAGATGTAAATTTTAAAATCACAATTTAAAGACTTACATTTAACATGAAAAAAATGCGTAGTCAGATGATACTGTCTGGATACAGTTGAAATTAATAATGTAAATATGTTGAATTTATCTTTATATTGAATCGCAGGTGAATCTGGATTGGGAAAATCTACGTTAATAAACAGCCTCTTCTTGACAGATCTCTACCCAGAAAGGATAATCCCAGGAGCTGCTGGTAAACACACCTTTGTTCTAGTTTTTTTGTTCTTGATGATATTTGAAGTTGAATGCTTTTATCTTTGGATTTTAGTAGCAACCGGTTGTGATTTCTAGCTGTACTAATTTCTAATGTATTTCCCAATACTTGAACTGTTTGATAGAATTGGTTCCCTCTGTACCCAGTATGTATACGCGATCTTTGTTGTTTAGTCCTCGAGTGTATTCATGTTGGCACTTAGAAAGTTGGTCCCTTCTTTTGCTTAAAAAAATGTCATTGTGTCACAGCAAGATAAACAATCAACTAAAACAATCAGAAATTTTCTTTCATTTTTAATCTGTTGCAGTTCTAAACACATGAATTGTTTACATCTGCTTGGACTTGCAACTTGATTCTTTTGCTTTGGGCTGATATTTAGTGAATGTGAACTTAACCTGCTTTTCTTCTTCATCCCTTGTCCCTTTTTTATTCTGTTAACCAGGGCTTACAATAAACCAATGAAAAAGAGTATTTTAAGAAAATAGAGGAAGATGCTTTTTTCCCTCTCCGTTTGCTACTTGTTGAATGACTTGCTTTAATGATTTATCGTATTGGCTCATGATTACTTATCGCTTTCAACCTGAGGGAAAAAACCCATAAGTATAATTTAGTATTGTTCTCCAAATTGCTGATTACCTACAGTTTTTTCTCAGTCCCTTTTGCCTCAGTTTCTACATCATATATATCTCAAAATGACATAGTCGTATAAATTTATTCTGAAAGATGTTTATTGTATTTCAGAGAAGATTGAACGCACTGTGCAGATTGAAGCCTCAACAGTTGAAATTGAAGAGAGGGGTGTGAAACTACGCCTGACAGTTGTAGATACACCAGGATATGGGGATGCTATCAATTGTCGAGACTGGTATGTACAAAGAGTATATAGTGATCTATGTATGAAGACTGACATCCATTTCACATTTGTAGTGGGAGGCAGGGAATAAGTAACTGAAGCGGGGCTGTATTAATAATGATATGCAGCAGGTCAAGGGAGGTGATTCTCCCCCTGTACACTGCTCTTGTGAGACCTGCGTTGCGCTCAGGGGAACCCAGCACAAGACACATGGACCTGTTGGAGTGGGTCCAGAGGAGGGCCACAAAAATGGTTCAACACTGTCTGGAACACCTCTCCTTATGAGGAAAGGCTAAGAGATTTGGAGTTCTTTAGCCTGGAGAAGAGAAGGCTCTGGGGAGACCTTACTAAGGCCTTTCAAGACTTATTTACCAGGACCTGCAGTAAGTAACAGGGCAAGGGGCAACTGCAAGAGGGTAGATTTACGTTATAAAAAATAGATAGATTTAGGACATAAGGAAGAAGTTTTTTACAATGAAGGTGGTGGAACACTGGAACTGCCCAGGGAAGTTGTGGATGCCCCATCATTGGAAGTGTTCACGCTCAGGTTGGATAGAGCTTTGAGCAACCTGACCTACTGAAAGATGTCCTTGCCTATGGCAGAGGGCGTGGACTGGCTGATGTTGAAAAGTCCCTTCCGACTCAAACCATTCTATGACTTACAATAAATTTGGAACAAGAAGCTTAGGTTAGCTTGAGCCTGTGTAACTATACTAGTCAAAAGATAAATACCTAACCAAGAGAAATTTCCTGTGGAAGATGTGTCTTATATGTATGCATCTTTTCTCTGAATATAAAAAAGTATTCATAGTAGTTTGTTATTCTGGAATTCAATTACAATTTTAAAATAAGTGCTTTTCTACTCTTACAGTCTCACAGCATCAGTAAAGTAATTTCTGATCATCAGCAGGATGTCTTTGTGTTTTAATATTACCTTTGAAACATCACTAAAATTATTGACCAGTTGGGAACAAGCGTGATTTCTTGAATCCATGTTTGTTTTTCAGTTTTAAGACTATAATCTCTTACATCGATGAGCAGTTTGAGCGATATCTCCATGATGAGAGTGGTTTGAACAGAAGACACATCATAGATAACCGGGTTCATTGCTGCTTCTATTTCATTTCACCATTTGGTCATGGGTAGGTGTTTCTCTGTATTTTTATTTTTTAAATTATTTTACGTCGGAGAGTTGGTTTGTGCCTCTTGACTTCAATTTTTAGAATCAGATTGCCATTACTTAAGGAAGTATTAGAAGTGCTGGAATTAATTGGGTGTGTTCTTTCTGTGTAAAGAAACTACATTGGTGTCAAAATTAGTTGATAATTTAGATCAAAAATAAACTTACCATTTTCCATATTTTAATTTTAGCCTTAAGCCTCTGGATGTTGAGTTTATGAAGGCTATACACAACAAAGTAAATATTGTACCAGTGATTGCAAAAGCTGATACGCTTTCTCTGAAAGAGCGAGAAAGACTAAAAAAAAGGGTAAGTATTTTTCTCGCTTGCCGAAAAATGTTGTACTTTGGTTATAGTAGCGTGGTTGTTGAAGAGAGGGGTGTTCTCATTCAACTATACTCTGTCCTAGCCAAGAAAAAAAGATAATCTCACGCACAGCGTAACATCATTTAATATGTAGTTTGATATCTTGTAAATTCTATTAACTGGGGAATTGTCCCTAAAATGTTGCCTGTGAAAAGGCAGATTGGCTACATTTACGATTACATTATGAGTGAATTTTGAAACTTTGGAAAAATATTTAAATGCATTTGCTAGTGATCATTGCTCCTGTATCTGCCTAATCAGTTACAAAGAAGAGATGGTATCTGCATCTATAATGCAAGTGTATTTTTTTTACCCAGTCAGAATACTTTTGATTAAAAAAGAGGATTTTCAAAGATTTTTCTGATTTTGGGGTTGTTTTTCTACCCCTGTGTCATCCCCTTCCAATACCTTCCAGTTCTTTCTTCCATAGCCAACTCCTCTTAACACACTCAGTGTTGCAGGAACTGATGTTGTATTTGCTGAGGGTGGAAAAATGCAACAAACCATCATGAATTAATAATAACTATGATATTTTTAAAAACAGTTAGAATTAACTTGCCAGAAGGCATGCTTTATCCAATCTTAGCTGTTATGTTTAAAACATTATCTATGATTTTTTCAGATATTCTAAAAATCCTTATAGTTATGTTAGCCATCTTGCAATAAAAATAGAGAAGTATCCTTTAGTTTGATATACATAGCGTGCTAGAATTCTGCAGAAACAAAGATTTATTTTCTTTTAAGAGCAAAAACTGGGTTTATTGCAGATGGATTCCAGCTGCAGATGCCATTCTTAGCAATTATGAAGACAGAAAAAAGTATTTGTCATGGCTGTAGGTCAGTTAAGTTTTTTAACACTCCCACCCCTGCCCTCCAAAGAGTAATTCAGAGGCAAGGAGTTTTAGGCTGTTCAAAGCAATTATGATTTCTGAGTCGTATAATTTTAAAAAAACAATTACAAAGGTTTAAAACAAGGTCAACTTCTTATGTGTAATCCACAAAGGACATTGTTTATTTGAACAGTGTTGTTTGTCTGAAAGTCTGTGGCAAGTAGCTGTTGAATATCATGAAGAAATGTGGTTTTTAAAAATAAAGTAACTTTCCAAGTAATTTGGATCAGTAAGATAGGCCCAAATTTCTGTGTGTAACTGATTAAATTTCACCTTAAGATTTAAAAGCACTGACTTCACAGGTATATTATCTCAATGTCTTCTATTATAAATTTCAGATTCTGGATGAAATAGAAGAGCATGGCATCAAGATTTATCACCTACCTGATGCCGAATCAGATGAGGATGAAGATTTTAAAGAGCAGACCAGACTCCTGAAGGTATGACTGGCTTCATAGGTGACACATGTGGATAATGTACTGTATCTTTTTGGACTGCTCAGATGGCTTTAGAACAAGATACATACTGTGACCTGCGATGAGACCTTGAGTGAATCACTGTGTGTCTGTCACCAGGCTTCCCTATCTGGAAGATGGTGGTAATAATTACTTCTTTTTTTATTTTTTTTACACCCTTAAATTAAAAGCATTATGAACTTATTACCATAATATGCAGTGCTGAGCAGAACACAAGTTGTTCTTGGAGTTGTTTGTTCCGTTTCCTCATTTATAATTTCTGCATTTTTGGCTTTCAGGCCAGCATTCCATTTTGTGTAGTGGGATCCAATCAACTCATTGAAGCGAAAGGCAAAAAAGTTAGAGGCCGACTTTACCCATGGGGTGTAGTAGAAGTGGAGAATCCGGAACATAATGACTTCCTGAAGCTGAGGACCATGTTAATGTAAGTTAGAAAATTCCAATTGAATGCTATTTTAAAAAACAATCACCAGGAAGATCATGAAACGTTGTACTGGGGGTTTGGAGTGGTTGTAGAATCATTGGAGACATTCCGAATTTGGAGAAAGCCATGAGCGGCCTTGACCAAGCTGGCCTTGGCAGGGTTTGTACCATGTTAAGCTCCATAGGTTCTTTCCAATCTGAATTACTTAGTGATTCCGTGAAAATAATCTTTTGTCTAATTCTTTTGTCAAACACAGTACTGTATTGCTATTTGGATCCATAAGCATGCAAAACAGGCTGCTTTACACCTTGTGCTTATTTAAATATATCTGTATGTGGATATATATCTGCCAAGGAGTAGACTTCAAAAGTCCACTGGTTGGTTTTTTTCAGGCTTTGCTACTCTGCTTCCCTTGCCCACCACTGCTTCATCAGCACCTCACCCATCAGGACAGCTTATGTTAGGGCTACCTCAGGGTCTGAGGTGGTCTCTCTCTGTGTCTTTTATTGGACCAATTTGATTTAAATTAGCTTTTAAACTAGCATTTTAAATGGGTGTTCATGCTGAACACATTACCACAACACAGTGCTGAATGTGAGAGTTGGTTAAGCAAGCTGATGGGACACAGTTATGCTTTAATTGTTTTTCTTCCTCCAGCACCCATATGCAAGATCTTCAGGAGGTGACCCAGGATCTTCACTATGAGAACTTCCGTTCTGAGAGGCTCAAACGAGGCGGCAGGTTGTCATCATATGGTTACATGCTATTTCTTCCTCCGCTGAATTTATTTTTTGGTCTCTTTCTCTCTCTCCTACCATTTCATTGCTAGGATTTGGTAGATCACAGGTAGCTCTGTAGCTCAAGTCAACACCAAGTTCAGTCAACCAGCTTACACTGAGCATAAGAAAAAGTATTATGTAAATCTAAAGAGACATTTGTGGCATTAAAAGGGTATACTTAGATCTTTGCAGTTAGATTGGAACGTTTGAAGTAAAATAGGGCAAATGTCTGTGATAAATGTTGTCTTCAAAAATCTGTAAGGTAGGTCAGTGTTGATATGTTAAAGATTGGTGGTTTATTTCATAATTAACTACTGGAATATTTGGACTGTGTCTTTAGAAAGAGAAACTCAAGTTTTTCTGCTGTGCTTTATTAAACATGCTCTAAATAAATAATGTTCTTTGCATAGCACTGACAGTATAGTGTCCTTCAGCCCTGTATCGAGCTATGGTGGGTAGGGCACAGCTTTCCTGAGAGACGGGCAGAACGCTCCGTTTTTAACTAAAATAGCAGGGTTTGCAAAGTTGAGTTTGTGAGTTCTTGTTGAAGACTGGATGTTTCCTGGTTTAGATTTTTCAGTTGCTTCTCTTATGTCAACCACTAGAGGGTTTCATAATTGCACATTTTGGTGGGTTTGATATATTTTGCAAAGCTTTTTTCCATCACGCTGTTGACATAGGTTTTGTCAAATGCCTCCTAAGTTTTCAGGGAAAGGAGTTGGTCTGCTGCCTGTTATCTGACAGGTATGTACTAAGGTCTTAAAAGAAATGTATCCTAAGGTCTTCCAGACTTAAAATAATGTTGACCGATTTTTAGAGAATTTAAAGTTCCCTCTGCCGGGGACCTGTGACAGTAAGTTGCTGTTAAGTTGGGGTATCTTTCTTTGTGACACTAAACCACATTTTTATATCTTGTCTAGTTAAGTGGCCTATCTATTTTGTTTTCATAGGATTAGTTAAGTTTACTGTGAGGGTAATTTGCCCGTGAATTTAGTTCAAACTTGCATCTATATTACTGGCAGTGCTTGGCAATTAGGACTTTGTGACTGTATTCGCTAACGTTCTTAGAGGCTTTTGGGCACAAAGGATTTTTTGACAATCTATTTCTGTTAACCTTTTAACAAGCCATCAGTTTTTTCGCTTTGCACTTTTGATAGCACTTGTGTGACTAGATCTGTTAGCAGATCTTCTCCATTGCAACATGGGGTAGGAGAAATCTGTTAGCAAAGTGGAAGGTAATCTTGGAAGTATAGTACAGGAAAACATGCTTATGTTTGGTTTCACAATGTAAAAATGGAACCTCCCAATTAAGCAAGAGTTTGCTGAGATACTGATTGGAAGCACTTGCTTAATTTTGACAGGCATATTCAGTGTTTGTACTATACTTTAACATGTTATACAAAAGAAATCTTTTGTACTTTAAAAAAAAAAGGGTGACAATACTAGAAAAATAATAAAACTTCAGAATCTTAAGTGGAGCAGACCATAAAGGGTTCCTCCAATTGGAAGGACTCCAGATATGTACAGTGGTTGTGTTACTTACATGGTTTTGGTTATAAGCCTTTTAGATGTGTGGTAGCAAACCTGATTCGTGAAGTTAGAGATGGGCTAGAACTGCATCACAGGAAGGTTCTGACTGGAGGTAGCCAGTGCTCTAAACTGTTCTGTATCTGGAAATTTTGCATGTTGCATCAATATTTTTGTTGACATCTTGTCCAGTGTTACCTTGAACTTATATTTTGATGTAGTTGTATTGATTTATTGTACCAATGAAAGAGAAGAATTGAGTATGTGTTTGTAGTATTTTTGAATTTGCTGTGTCTGTGTGGTTCTCAAATTGGAATCAGTTAAGCTAATGTTCTGCTCAGGTAAACTGAAACTACTTGAATACTGTTCAGAAATAGTTTTTATTGATACCTCCATGCGAAGATCTGTCATCTTTTAAAGTCATAGCTAGAACAGTTTATATTTGTTCTATGCATAACTTTATGGAGGAATAAGGGATAAATTGATGTCTTAAAAAAATTTTAAAATAAAAACATTAATTGCAGCTATGTGGTGAACATGTTGCAGTGAAATTTGTTTCTATTACGAAACTCTGACATACAAGATGTATTCTAAAAGCCTTGATTTTTGTCAACAAAGCATTCTCTGGAAGTTCAAAATCTGGCATGTATGCATATTATTGAACAATATTCATCTTATTTTAGGAAAATAGAAGACGAAGAAGTAAATAAAGACCAGATTCTGCTTGAAAAAGAAGCTGAAGTAAGATGACAGACTCTATCCTCTTGTAATGGGGGAATTTTTATTCTTGTATCACTACTTTAGGTCAAATGATTTATATGATCTTGGTAATTTGTAAAGGGAAAAGACAGAATTTGCTAATGTAAAGTTATTCAAGGTGCAGTAACAAAACAGAATGTGAAGAGGTATAGAGGAGTCTCAGGATGCTGATGTATTGGAACAGGTAGAATCTGGTAAAATGCCTGAATCTGTTGTAATTAGTGGTGGTTGTAAAGTGTGTTGTGTGGGGAGGGCTGGCCATCCTCAGATGAGTAAACGTTCTTAAGTTAGCAATTCCAGACTGGGAAAAAGTCAGTTCAGCTCTGCAGCAAAGGAGGGAACAATGGTAGGAACTGTCAGGAGCAAAGAATGAAACAGAAATTCTCATCTGCCACTACGATAAGTCCATAATGCATAGCTCTAACGCTGTTTTCATTGTCCCCCTTACCCAAAAAGGCTATAACCAAGACTAGGAAAAGTACAATGAATAGCAAAAAGTGGGCAGAAGGGCTGGAGATCTGGAATAGGTTCTGTACAAGGGAGGATTATATTAATGTTCTTGTTGGGAAGTAGATAACAGAGGGGAAGGACATAGGCTTATATAATCATAGATGGCAGGATGAATGGGAATCTACTATACAAGAAACGGGTGACATTTAATGAGATTAATAGGTGGCTGATTTAAAATAAAAAAATACTTTTAAGGTAGCCTGTAAATTGTGGAACTCATTAGTATGGAATTTTGTGCAAAGCAAGAGTGCAGATAAGCTTAAAAATGCTGAGAGACTGGAGAGTTTTACTTTTTCCATGAACGTGCTCACTGAGCAGAAAGGTAGGATTTTTTGGTTTAGCAAGTTCAGAATTGACAGACTTCCAGAGTTTGAGAGCATATGTCAGGAAATATTGGGTGTGTGCACCTGGATGTTAGGCTTTTCCATGCGTTTGCTAACAGCCAGCGTTGAAAGGGAAGGCTGAGTTAGATGGACTTTTTGGTCTGCCCTAGCACAAGCAGTCGCTCAGTCTTCTACTGGTGGTCTTAGTGGCTACCCAAATCCCAAAAGATAACTGGAGTAAAAATGTAAAGGGTCGATGTTTCAAGGAATATGGAAAAGGAATAGCATAAAGATTTCACAGGTTTAACTTTTCATTTTGAAGCTTAACAGGTTAGTTTGAGTTTAAAGTGTAGGAACACAAAGGCAAAGACATCCAAAAATATTTCAGGAGTGAGGTTGACTTCCCGCCTGTCACAGTTAGGTACAATAAAAGAATTTAAGTATTGTACGTGCAACACGGCTGAATTAATCTTAGTAGCTGAGTTACATGATAACGCCGTGTTTAAATGTTGCAGTGCTCTAAATTGGGCTTCAACCATTTTTAACAATGCTTATGTCTCCTTGGGTGATTTGCCTGTAATAGTTGCTTCCACCTAGTCATCACTAGCAAGGGAGTTGGGAAGTACTCTTGACGATTTTTTTTTTAGTAACAGATACAGGTGTAGTTTGGAGGGACATGAACAAGCTGCTTTTCTTCTGGTGATGAGCTTTAGTAAGTGTTGGTCGAGCACTTCAGTGCGATCATTTTCATGTGTTTAACTTCAGAGGAAGCACAGATTTCCATTTAGGGATGGTTAGAAACCTCATCCCAGATTACAGTAATGAAGCCTGCTTATTTCAGTCAGTAAATTTCCAAGGTCTTAAGGGATGAAGCAGAGCAGTAGAAGAAGATGCCATAACCTGAGATTGTTACCCATCAGATAATGCAGATATGTGTTCCCTCTTTAATATAAATAATTAACAACGTGGTGGCAGCAGAGAGTCATATTCTGAGGGGAGATGAGGCTAAAGGATTCTTTCATGCTACTTTTCCAGCTTCGTCGCATGCAGGAGATGATTGCAAGAATGCAGGCACAGATGCAGATGCAGATGCAAAGTGAAGAAGGAGATAGCAGTGCAGCTCATGGACACCACGTATAAAGTGTTTGGTAAGGTACTCAAATAGCTATCTAAAGGGCTTTTCTTTTAACTACTCAGTGTTGGGGTTGGTAGTAAGAAGTTTGGAAAAAATGTTTACAAGAGAGGTTTGCATAGGTTTCAATCTGAATTTTAACCACTTTTTGTGAAGTGAAATGGCTTGGAGCCAGTCTAAATGTTAGTGTGCGTATATAAATATATTCAAATTTTCCAGAGAGTCAGTACAATATATGCTGAAAAGAATAGTGGAAGGAGTTTTTGGAATTGTGTAAACAGGTGATTCTCAAATGCATGATGAAGTCATTGTTTCATTCATTGTGACTTTTAAATGTTTGCAGTTCTTTCAGGTTTCTAACTGTAAGAGGATAGCGTCTCGTAAATTGAATTTTTTGTCTTGTTTTCAGATTGCTTTACACCTTGACTTAAAGGAGACCTTCTAGAGTTGAATTGCGGTGGTTTTATACCAGAAAGGATGGCTTTTGCTCAACATGGGACTTGGAGTTTGCTTTAGAGTTTAACATGGAAATGCATCGTGGTAACTCCTGTGATACGTATTTCATAACGTGTAGTCAGTTGGTATTTTATATATTAAACACATTTGACTTTGGTTTTTTTTAGTAACTCTTATATTGAGCTTATTTTTAATTTCCCAGTGTATTAGGGATACAAAATAGACATAGAAACTTTTCTAGCCTGATACGGTGTTAGATAATTTTTTTTTAACGTAGCTTATTAATTCCTTGCTTTTAACTTCATGTTACATTTAGAAATAAACAGCTGTCAGTCATATCTTGTTTAATGGCATGTAATAGTCACCTCACTAGGGATCCCTGCAAGGTTAGGTTTAGGTTTTTTTGCAGTGATTACAGGTGTGTGTCTGTGAGAGCATCAGCCCTTTCTCTGTCTCTGCTGGGTGCAGACAATTTTCTTGGCCTCTGCAAGTATCAAATTAAAATTCAAGCATGCCTTGCGTCTTAACAAAAGAAATAAGAGGAAATGCCTCTTTAAGAGGCACACTGTATTTTATGACAGGCATTATTTCCTTCACATTTAACCTTGAGGGACGTATATTCTTTATTGTTTGCCTCAAATCTCTTACTTCATTGCAGATAATTTTTAAGAGCTTCTTGTAGGTCAGCACAAGCAGTCCTGCTATTTTCTGGCGTTACTGTAACCAGATAAACTTCATAAGTGCTGATATTTTTAAGTGAGGTAAACCCCAAAGAGTAGTTTTTAATGCATGGGTGTTTCCTATATCCAAATGTGTAAGACATTCTACAATTCCTAATGAGTATTTTCATACTATTTTTAGGGCATTGCAAACTGATAATTGTAGTACAAAATATATACTAGCACACTTCTCTTTTTTTTTTTTAAAGTGACCTGTGTCTGACAGGATCAATGCAAACTGTATTTTACGGTCTCGCTCCAAGATGGAGTTAGCAGTATTACTTCAGAAGTGACTCAGATAAGTTAGACTTTGGTTTTTCTTTTTAGGCCAAGGTCACTTTCCTAAACACTGATGGTAAAGGAGAGTGTTTTTTAGCTTGTCTGGACTTCTACTGCGTATCATATCTGGTATTGTATTTGCAGTACATAATAACAGCAATAGCGCACAGCTCCACAGGTGGTAGCTGATAGGGTAAGCAGTGATACACCCTGGTTGGTTCTTCTACTGCTTCTGATAAAGCCAGCAACCAGATTTCCTAACCCGATCTGTTCCAAAACATTGTTATCTGAACAGCTAATAAAGAGATAGAATTGCAACTTTTTTCTTCTTCTTTGAGCTCAGGTGCAGCGGTGACTTTTTAAAGTTTTTTTAATGTTTCTTGGAAAAAAAGTAATAGGATTTCTACAGCTAATGTGTAATTCCAATGGTACTTTACTTAAGTGGCTAGATTAAACATAACCCTGCTAAGCAACTGAAATTTTTACCTGCCTGAAACTACTGTTTATTAATTGTTTTATATTTGAATCTTTCTAAAAATGTGAAGTAAAATCCTGCATCGTAGCCTTTGCTAGGGAGCTCCAGTTTTCTTCTCAAAAGCAATTTCTGTCGGGTTTTGCATAACTCATTTGACCTTCCCTAACCTTGACAAAAGTGACGATGAGAACCTTTTGTTATGTTGAGATGCATAGAAGTTTTAAGTGATGTTTTACAAAACTTAGATGGAAAACCTTGCACTTCTAAGTTCTTGTCTTGCTTTTTGGAAAGGATGTGTAGAAAGAAAACAATGTGGCAGTATTGTTAGAAAACACTCCACAACACTGTATTTATTTCTAAATCTTTTGATATATCTTTGTGAATCAGTTGTCATAAATTTACCAAAAGAACTTACTATAAACCTCATCGATTGCTTTGTGAAAGTCCCGTGCTGTTCTTCAGTTGCCACAGATCTGTTTTTTTTCTGATAATGCACCATTTGTCCCCTGTCAAGCTATTTTTCTGGTATCTCTCTGTTAAATGTTTTGAACGCAGCGTGCTTCAGATGCTGTCTGCTTTGCTAAGGAGAGCAACCCTGGGACATTCCTGTTTTCACCTCCGAGCTCGGTAGGGTATGGTAAGCTGTAATAGTGCTATGAACCCGTACTTGAAGAAAAACTGTGAAATCTAAACTGTATGCAAAGGAGGGACTGGCTGTACACGTAACTCTCTCTCTGTATGTTGGTTTGATAGTTTTTTTCCTGTATTTTCTAACATGGGAACAAAAGCAGATTGTCCGTGCGTTTAGTGCTGTTTGGTCACCTGTGGAATTATTTTACGCAATGTCATCTTCTTTGAAATACCGTGTATCTATTAAAATATTTGATCAGGATAAAATACCGTGATTATATCTTAGGCAAATAATTTTTGATCTAAAAATTCTAGCAGGAGAAATATTTTCATATTTGTTTTGGTTTATCTTTTAATAGGAGAAAGCAAGTTGATGGCACTTGCTATTTTAACTGAAATACTTAAGACCGCCAACTGCTGCTTCTGCCCAAGTCTTTGGGGCAATCATTCATGGTGTGCCTGGTGTCTCTGAAGGTCTGTTTCCCCTCCGCTTTTCTTGTTATGGTTTTATGGTAAGACGTGAAAAGTGGGACTACCTTTCTGAGATTTTGTTTCGCACAAAGTCAACTACTGGTAGAAGAAAGACTTGGAGACAAAAGTGAGATGTTGTTTGGTGACTTGCCAAACTGGCCACAGTTCTTTTTCTGTTACAGCATTGTAAAGTGTTTTTTTTATTTTAGGGGTCAAAATATTTTTGAATTTGCAGAGCTTTATAGTTGGTAGCAAAAATGACTTGCTCTTGGTACAAAAATCTGTTATATTCTGTTTTATGTATTGCCGTTAGCCAAAACTATAATAAAAAAATGCTAAAATGCACTTACTTTTTTTTGTGTTTTGTTACGATTCTCCATTATAGTCAACCTTGGCAATATTAATTTGTTTGTGGTGATATGTTTTAACTATAAAGGAGAAATGCAGATGTGGTTGAAAGAACACATTGATGAACCTGCATAAAATTAAGGGTTGTATGCTCCCAGTGTATTGGTACAGCGCATTTCCCTATGGGTGTTCCCAGAGCTGCCAAAGTCCTGCCTATGGGATCTTGCTTCTCAGCAGCTCCCACCAAACTTGTACGTCGCTTTATTATGTTGGCTTAGAATGAGGATACTTGTTGTTAAGGAGTGCTTGAAGTGTTATTGTTTTCTCCAGTGAATTGTGCTTCATCTCTGGAGAGACTTGAAATGGTGTTTGATCTTTGTTCTAGATATTCCAAGCTAATTTAGGGGTTCATCTTCCTGGGAAGCGACTTCAGTGGCCGCCCCTATGGCAGTTACAGATTGAGACCACGAGGTTGTTTCCTTGTTATTGGATTCTTGAGCTAACCAGAGGATTTTGCAGAAGCACTTCCAATTTGGAATGTGTCGCTTTTGCATGTGCCCTGGCCTGGGCAGCTCACTTTGGGTTGCTGTCTTGGATGGCTTTGCGTTGCTGGGAGGTGCACATTATGCAGTCAGAGCACTCCACCGAGGTAAAACCTGTGCATGTCGTGGCCCTTCATATATGGTTTTAAAGTATGTTTGTGTTTCATTTATCTGAAGTATTTAGTGTGGAACTGGTACATTAAAGGAAGATTCATCTTTAGGCTGTAGTGAGAGAAGAGGCAAGGAAGCATCCTGAGTATGTCAGACCTGCTTTTTGAAAGACTTCTTTGTAGGTACTGATGGTATTTTTTTTCGGAATGTCATCCTTTCTGTTCCTGCCTTTTCTTTGCTGCTTCCATTTGCTTTCCTGCAAATTTCCAGCATTTTTCTCATATTTCATCCACAGCTGTCTGGTAAGGTTCTTGTAGGTTTCGCTTGTCCTCGTTAGTGACAGTGGGCTGTCTACAGAAGTATTCCCTTTTCTGGACAGAGTAGTTGGAGCTTACTCCCTGGCCACCTTGGCAACCTTGGCTTCAGCAAGGAGTGAGGCCGGAGATTGTTTAGAGCCTCTTGTATACCTGTTTCAGGTTGTTCTGAATATTAGGATGGCTGGGCCGGAGATCAATCACATTTACACCACTTGTTCCTAGGCTTTCCATTTAGTTGACACCTGTGGATGAATCAATCATACCTCTTTCTCTCTCCATAAACGACCTCAGAGTAGTTGACTGCGAGCTGTCTTGTGATGCTAGAAAAAAAGAATGCTTGGCATTTGGTTGTCAAATTCTGCCAAAAAGGACTATTTCTCTTAACAATGCACAAAAAAGAGCTATTTCTCTTAACAATGCACTTGCAGTTTTCTGTCCTAGGCAACGGTATCAGAGGCTAGTGCAAAAAGAGATGGAGTTTTTTTATTGCTTTATCTTCTACTAAAGCTGGAAATTACTAGAATATCCTCCCAAGGCTCTGAAAGAAATGAAGTTCAGACTTGTAAATTGTAACTTCGATTGTGGTTGAGTCCTCTGTTGTTTATGTCTTTGTAGAGAGCATGAATGCAGAGAAGCATCTTGTTTCCAGGTAACTACCCTGCACCAGGCAGAGTCCTGTCTATGAAGAGGTCGACCAGACTTGCATGGGTCTTGCTGAGCGTCTGGTACGGACATGGCTAGCACACCTCCTGTCTCTTTCATTGATGACTACGTGACATTCTTCCTGCTTTGTCTTGCTTCTGTGCCCCAAAGGAGGATTTCCCTTTGGATTTTGCTACCTTGTTTCACAGGTTTAACGGTTAAAAAACAGGTGAAACAAAATATCTGCTAACTTCTGTTTGTGTCTATAGAGAAATGAAAAATGTCACTTTTTCTGCATTTTTCCTGGACATTTAGTAGTACATCCTGGAATGCTGCATGCTTTATGGAATTATCTGAAACAGAGGGCAAACAAAGTTGTTAACTGACAGTCTAGGCTTTGTGCAAGAATATAATCCATGAAGGCTTTGGGAAGAATTGAAACTGTCAGCTTGGGAAGACATTGTACTGGAATTCAGTGCAAAGAACTACATGAAATTATATGATCTTTCATATTTGCTGTTTTCCCAACTTTGTGTATGGAATAGTGCAGAAGGAGCTTAACACTGGGCTCCTGCTGACAGATAGCGAGAGAAAGCCAGAAAGAAACTCTTAAAGGATTCCAGCACTGGGAAGAAAGGTTTCATTTGGATGATTAAAACACTTTGCAATTCAACTTGCTGTAGAGCTTTTCCTGCAGCCAGCAATTCCAGAGTATGTTTCTCAGGAGAGTTAAAATGAGCAGGTCTGCTAACAACTCATTGCCTCAGAGCCCTTTTCCCACCCTACCTGTCACCTCTTCTGGAGATGCTTGATCGTGGCTTTTGGCTGCAGTACGTCCTACTCCTTTGGACAGCCCGGAGGGCAGAAGGTTGGGAATGCAGGCTGGTTTAGCAGCCAGGCGGGTGTCTTCCCGGTGCTAGAGCAGCCATGGGAACTCTAGCTGCGTCCTACTGGAGTGGCTTCTGTGTGGCACCCTACTGCCAGAAGTGCAGACAGGTATGGAGCACAGTACGCTAAAGAATCTCTTCATCATCCGAAAACCAGAAGGTGCTGTTACTTGCTTGTGTGTCCTTTTCTATGAAGATTTGAATGATGCTGAAATCGGGCTGTTGTCAGAGTAACCAGGTGCAGTGAAGTCAGATTTGGTGTAAATCTGGGTCAAGTCCAGAACCTGGGAATGGAGGGAGCATGAGGAGGAAGAATAAGTTTGTCTAA
Source organism: Rhinoptilus africanus (assembly GCA_013400135.1). Taxonomy (NCBI): domain Eukaryota; kingdom Metazoa; phylum Chordata; class Aves; order Charadriiformes; family Glareolidae; genus Rhinoptilus; species Rhinoptilus africanus. The sequence goes on from VXBO01002026.1 coordinate 159,322, forward strand.
GGAGTGGTTTGATGGCCAGCTTTGTTGACAGTGCAGCCCAGACACGATCAGATTGCCGGGGTTTGGCTTGTAGCCACCTAAGGGTGTGTCGAAGTTTCAGGTGCATTGGGGAGTTTCTACAGTGTTTACCAAGGCAAGATCTTCTGATGTAGCTGTGCGTTTGCAAGTTCAGTTTCGGTGCTTGAAATGCAGTAGGCAAATGAAGCTCACTTCCACCCACAGGAAGGAGAGCCTGTAAGTCTAGCAAGACAGAGGTGTCCAGCCGTCTCAGACAGAGAACAACATGCTTTTCAGAAACTACCTCTGGCTAGAGCAGAGGCGGCCCTACAGACAACCTGTTGGGTTGTAAGAAGCAGGTCCCACAAAGCTTTGAATGCTGTGGGAAAGCATGAGCTCCTTGATAGGAAAAGAACGAGAGCTACTGACTCTGCCAAGCCTGGGGCTTACTCCTGCTCGCTTTCTTTGAAACCCAGTATAAATGGGTTTGTAGGCCTGATGCAGCTGATTGTTTATGCTCTAGTCTCAGCCCTCCTTGGATCCTCAGCTTGGCAAATGTCTTCTGGGGTGATGTAACCGGTGCTTGGCGCATCAGATTAAAGGTATGGCTGTGCTCCAAGAGGGGGTCCGAGTTGCCAGATACAAATTTCTGCTCAACCGCATAAGTCGCATAAAGGAAGGTTAGAGATATTTGAGTTATAAGACATGCCAGCCATTATTTTTGTAAGCAGAAGCCAAAAATTCATGGGAAAAATCCCATGTAGGACACAGAGGAGCTCCCAACCTATGTGAGGATAACTCAGCGTATTCTATAGAGTGAGTAAATAAACACACCCTGAGAGCTAGTGTAAAACGCTCATTTAAACTCTGCTACTTCAACAGCATATTTATTAAAAAAAGGGAAAGGCGCTGACAGTAAAATGCTTTGTTCAGAACATGCCCGCTCCTGTGCCTTGTAATTTGCAATTCTCCTGTTGTTTTAATGTTTTTGATTCCCTTTTGCTTTAGAAGCTTTTCCGTAAGGGAGAGTCTAACAGCTAGGTCGAGCTGTTCCTGTAGTGCTACTTGCTCCGTGTCCAGAGCTTTTTCCCCTGCAGAGAATGTGCGGTTCAGCTCCCCGCTGATGCGGCAGTGAGGCAGGCACTCTCTTTGGGAAGTCTGGACCCAGAGGAAGAAAACTGGTTTTAATCTTCATTTCATGTCTGGCAAATAGTCTCAGGCTGCTGCCTTCACCTACCTTGAAACACAGAAAAACAGGGGCGCAGGAATGGCCGTGTATCCAACAGCTGTGCGCGGCCCCAGGCTGTGCCAGGGTCCCGCCTTTCGGCACCAGTGGGGAGCTCCATGTGCTGTTTCCTGGCACAAACAGCTGGAACAATTTGTTTGGTTTTGGGGGCAGAGCGGGGAGTCAAACAGTTTGGTAGTTTGCTAGCGGTTTGCCATCTGCTCGCCTCACTTTTTGAAAGGAACTTAAGGTAGCACAGTCAGTGTCACTGAAAACCTCAAGAAGGGTTTATTTAGCAGTAAAGTAATCGCCGCATTTATGTGTGATTGCTGATTTTAGATCCTTAATTTTATTTTTTTTGTTCTGAAGTATCCTGTCTATGAAATGGGACTAGGCCTTTTTCTCCTTTATATTTAAGATACTTTCCTTTTTGAAACATACACCCTTATTAACTAGGCTTTTGTGTAGCTGTGTGGACTAAAGTTGATCGAAATGCGAAAACGAAGTGATCTTTTTTCTTGTTAGGATTTCAGATTTTGGGGGAGTGGTGGTTTCTGGTGGTGTCTTGTTTCTTCCCCCCCCCAAACGCTTGAAGAAGTTTTTGATGTAGATCTTTGAAGCATTCTACAAGTTGTGACTGGATTGAACCCTTGTGCAGCTCCTCTGAGGTAACAAATACTCGCTTGACTTTATGGGTAGGGAAATTACATGAACCTCAGTGAGGTGTTGGGTTTTTTTTTAAAATAAAAAAGGGGGAAGGGAGGGGAACGGGCGAGAAGCTTGCCGCTTCAGAGATGCTTGGTGAACCTCACTGTGCAGGTTTTGTTGACTAAAAGAGAGACATAAATTCCACAGTTGTAGAAAAGACTTTTTCATAGCTGTTTCATGTTTAGGCTGATAAAGAACTAACAGCTATCGAAAAACTTAGGGTACAATTTAAAGCAAATTTAGGGGAATTATGAGGATATGCTCTTCTGCAGTAGGATGGATTTACCACCTGGGGGCAATACGGGATTGGGCTGTGTCTGTTTTTTTATGTCAGTTTTTGCCTGGACTTTGAGTGTCGAGACTCAGCAGCCGTATTTCTTTGCAGCTTGTAGCTTGTGTACGCTCTTGATTTTGGGGCTGTTGCTTCAGAACAGCTGGTGGCTATAGACTGAACCTTCTGGGTAGGAAGGGCGTGTTTAGACAAGTAGATTCATCAGACTGAAAGGAGTCGCAGAGCAAGTGCCTGCGTGTGTGTGTGTGCGCGCGCGCAGGCATGAACATATGCTCTGCTTAATTTGTTTGTTGTAATTGCCACTTTCACCATGAGAGCTAACTTAAAATACAGATACTATTATGAAAGTCAAAGTAGGCGATTGCAAAAAAGGATTGCATCCACTAATTTTTCCTGGTAGCAGGCTAGCAGAACTTTTTACTGTAGGTAAGCGCCCACGCCTGTTGTGAAGAATTGGTTAATATTGAAGGTTTAATTCTAGGTCATAGTCTGAGGCTAGTGGACTTTGCGCTTTATAAAGGGCAATGTAATTGCTAGGTAGAGTGTGTGTAGGAATCCTGAAAAATGCCCCACAGGGGAGCAATGTGAAAAGTCCAAAGGATTACCCCTGTGAGAAGTGCTATAGCATGCCCAGGGTGCAGGAGGCCGGAGTAGTTAAGGTTGGAAATGGACACCCCCACACAAAGAGTCTGCAGATTTCTGTAGCGTGGTAATTAGTTTCTGTATTTGGTTTAGCAAGATGCTGCTAATGATGAGTGCCTCTGTTATATCTCTGCCAGTAGAAAAAGGTGTGTTCTTCCAGTTTTTGAAGTATCTTGACAGTATTTCTCCTGTGCTTCCAGGTCGATTTTAGCAGTAAGTGAACCCGGTGAGAGTAATTCTGGAAAGCGATATGTACAGGTTATGTCCATGTTACTCATTCTTCGTGGTGATCATGTGGGTCAAATCTCTGGTTATCCAGCAATTTCTGTTTGCCTCGACTTGAGTCTCTTGCCCTTTGATTTATGACACTCAGCTTATTGATCAAATTCTACAGTTTTGCTCTCTTTCCTGTTTTCCGACCATCTGGGCTACAAGTGGGCTGTGAGTACAGAACAACACCTGACTGTAATTGCTGGAATTGGCTTGGTTTTCCTGTTTGAGAAACGGTCTGATGCAATTCTGAGCTGTTAGGTAGAGAACTTGTTTATCACCGATGAGACAGGTTGAAGATGATTCGCCAATCTGCATAGACCAGTCTCTGCTGAGATGTCTGAGTCAATGCAGCAGGCGATCCAGAGGACAGGTCAGTGAGACAAGGCAACTAGTCTCCTGCAGGGTACGTGACTGAGCTCTTCTGGCACGAAACACAGGAATACGACCAGGGTAGTCACTCATTGTCGTGACAGTCAACCTTAGATGCGAATATGTTTGTGGAAATGGGAATTTTTCACTTGGTGGACCTCTGAGGTGATCTGCAGCTGGTACTGTAACACCAGGTCCTCAAAGGTGATGGGGAAGAGGAGTGATTGTCCTGTGGAGAAAGCTCTCAGCCCCTGCAGTTAGTCCTGAGTGACTTCCCGCTTAGTCTTCGGTTAACAACGTGTACAGCAAAGTGTTGGATATCTCCAGGTAGTAATTGGTGGGAGTATTGTAATACAAGGCACTGCGCTAGCTCGAACCAAAGTAGAACGGCAGTGAACTGTGGCGTTCAGAGCTCTGTGAACCACTCCTCCATCCGGACTCCGGTGTATCGGCTGGCCTGCCTGCAGTGGAATCCCTACCGATTCCTCTTCAGATCTTCAGCCTTGACGTGCCTATGTGTATTGCCATTCTAGAACGTGCTAGAGAAGTGAACGGGCGATGTGCAGCCCCGCTGAAGTGGGGAAGCGTGGCATACATTTTATAAAAAGCTGGCTTAAATGGTTGTAACTATTTCCATTCTCAGCTATACCTGTCTTCTGCTATAGACAGAAGGGGAGACATAACGTAGGATTTTGGAATTGCTTGCGTTGTTATTATGAGTTACCTCTAAGAAACAGAACTTTGTAGTATGTATTTGGAAAATATGTGCTAACCAAATTAGCAACAGGTATGATTTTTCAGTCTGCAGAGTTTCACTGTGCCATGATGAATCATTTGAACAGGAAGAAGCTTTTCCAGCTGCTGTTTTTCTTGGTTGTATAAGAAGCTTGCTTTGAAGGACTTTAATCATCCAGAGGGTGATTAAAGAAAGTGATGATATCATAATGTCGTAAACACGTAGTTCTAATTGTCCCACTCAGGCCAAGAGGAGAATATGGTGCAGATTACCTGTAATATTAGTTGGGTGAATGAGTTACACCTCGTTATCAGTTTGTTCTGACACTGCGTCCTCCAATAGCAACAGCTGACTTTCATGTGTAATGACAATTGTGCTTCTTCTAGCTTTGTTCTCTAAACTTCCTCCTGTTGTGAAGGATTCAAACATCCTGCCTGCATGGTCAGAAAGTTTTCTGTCGTCGGAGTTAAGGAAACTCCGAGGTCTTTGTGGATGGCTTTACAGAAGAACCTACTACTGGGTCCGCGTGTAGTGGGTTAGGTAACCGTCTGGTTCCTCTTTTACATTTCAGATTCACCAACACCGTCTCTCAAGCATGTTTTGTGTGTTCCAGCTGCTGAGCATTTTTGTAAACGACCACACTTAGAAGGGAGGTTCAGCTTGTTAAGGCACTGCCTATTGGTACCCTGTTTGGCTTTGAGAAGGAATCGCATCATCTCTTCATGGGCTCTTCCCTGCCAGATAATTCAGTGAGTGCAGAGTTGTCATCTTCTGGCTGGTAAAAGTGGAGTCTTGTCTTGTGGTGGAAGGAACTGAAGATGGCAGGTGATGCCGTAACCCTTCATAGCCTGGCCCTGAGCATGTGGGGAGAAGTGTGAAAATGCGTGGTGACTTCTCTAACAGTTACCTGTTACGTGTGTATGTTATAGTTTTCTTATACACATACACGCATATTTACATATATATATGTAAGAAAACCTGTTGCAGAAATGTTTTAGCATTTAGGCAGCAACAGCTGCCAGGTACCATCAGCATGGATGGCATTGTCTGCCCTGAAGGATTGGGAATGCAGGGATGAAAAGCAGAGACTTCTTAAGGTTCGGGTTCGTGGCAAGTAAACCGGTCTCAGAGGAATACTTGTGCATCCTGCTAAACCCCTCGTGCTATGATGGAAGATCGGATTTTTTGCCTGTGGTGGGTAGAAAGGCTAGAAATGAGCTGCATGTAGAAACAGGGATATGGGCTATGTGGACACTTAAACCCGCAGAACCTTCAGTGCCTTTTCATTACTGGATTGTTTCGGTGCAGTTAATTACACCTGTTTTGTGTGAGCAATAAAAATTAGCAATATACAGCGAAGCATAACCAGCAGGGTGTTGACGCTTCTAACGACTCTGCTAGATCTGCAATTATTCCTTCCTCTCTCTTGATTGTTGCTGTGTGTTGCTTTTTCAAGTGATCACATCGGATTTGTTCTCCAACTGTAGCAACAGATGGTTTTTTTTGTACAAGGAAAATTTTGTGCTCTTTTAGATGTTAAATTAAGTGATTGAAATGAAGATTACTCTGAAGTGCCTGCACTTTAAAGGATGTGAAACCGTATTAGCGCTTAAGCTGCAAATAAAATGGACTACTCCGCTTTCATTGCCTGTGGAAGTGCAGAGCAAACAGCAGGCAAAACTGAGTATTGAAACATCCTTTTCAGTAATGAAAGCGCTTCGGTTTATTGGAATCACAAATGTTTTTATGAATGGAGTTCTCTAAAACGCTGTGTATACTTTTGCAACTTTCCTAATTTTTTTTGCATGCCTGAGATTCTTTGCTTCCATTTCACTCTTTCAGGAGAAGAAATAATGGGATGTATTTTTAAAACTTTGTGTCTTTTCTCCTTTTGAAGAGATGAGAATGTTGCTAGTCAGGAATTACTCAACTCATTAAACTTGTGAGTTGCTTCTTTCTGTGGGGAAGAGTGGTGAAGCTGCTCCAGGTTGAAAGGGCCGTTCTACGCAATTTATGTATTTTGTTAATACAAAAGTCCTATGCTATGCTAATATTTTGTTTCCCAAATTGTTGTGAAAAGGTCGAGTTCTCAGAAACAAGGCGGCTCTTTGCATTTCTTGCGCTATTGGCCATCGATCCTTTCCTGAAGAAATCATAGAATCGGTGAGGTTGGAAGGGACCTTTAAGATCAAAATCCATGTGTTTCTCTGGGTTCTGGAAGAGCAGGCCATAGTGTGAAGTGGTCTCTGGGGGTGGCCGGGGGTTGTGGGTTCCTGTTATCCCTCACCCTCAGCATCTGCTTTTGAGCAGATGTGGAATCGGGAAGGCGCAAAGGTCTTTTCGGGCAGAGCCTTGTGCATCCTGTGCCGAATTTCCTACCGCATTTGGTTCTTGTCCGTGTTGCCGAGGGATGGCCTTGCTGGCTGGGGAGCGAGGAGGAGGAGGTTCTGGTGGTCCCATCAAGCCTTGGGCAGTGCCCGATGGTCTGTGCTGGGTCTCAGCACCTGGATCTGCTCTCCCGCTCTGGAGTTCCACGGCTCTTTCTCTTTAAACGTTGCCTCTTTGTGAAAAAGAATGTTAACTAAATGAAGACCTGCAATGTCCATTATTCAAAGCAAAACCTCTGAGATTTGTTGCCTGGTTCTTAGGGACTGGATAAGGGAATGAAATATTCCCCTCCTCCAAGGGGCCTTGGGGGCATTTCATGGCCCTGGAGGGAGCGCCGTGGGTGCCGCCATCCGCCCCTCTGCCATCTTATCTTCCTTTTTTGGGGGGTTCACCTTTGCCAAGGGGCCTTGGGGGTGTTTCGTGGCCCTGGAGGGAGGATAGTGAGTGCCGCCATCCACCCCTCTGCCATCTTATCTTCCTTTTTTGGGGTTCCCCTTTGCCAAGGGGCCGTGGGGGCGTTTTGTGGCCCCGGAGGGAGTGCGGTGGGTACTGCCATCCGCGCCTCTGCCATCTTATCTTCCTTTTTTGGGGGGTTCACCTTTGCCAAGGGGCCTTGCTGGAGTTTCGTGGCCCCGGAGAGAGTGCGGTGGGTGCCACCTTCCTTTTTTTGGGGTAGGGCTGAGGATCGGGTCGCCTGGGAGCCACCTGCCCTTCGGCTCCGGCAGGGAAGGGTTTGCCATAAAGATTCTTTTAAAGCTCCCAACTCCCAGCGCCCTCCTCGTGCCGGAAAAATACACTTTGGCGTTTACTTTTCTGGGGTTTTTTAATCCTAAAAAGTCGGTAGGACGGGA
>VXBO01002026.1:166840-209254 GCA_013400135.1 Rhinoptilus africanus
TCCCCAGCGCGCTGCTGGGGGCCCGGCCTGGGCGGCCTCGCCGCTTATCTTCTCAGATAAGGAGTGTTGGAGCACCTGCGCCCCATCCCCTCCCCTCCTCACCCGCTTCCCTGCGAGGAGTCCCCCCCCTCCGAGGGGTCGCACCGCTGGTTCCCTGCGATCAGGGGAAGAAGCGCTGCTCTGGCTGCCCTCCTCCACCCTCCCTCCCTCCCTCCATCTGCTCCCAGGGGAGCGTGGAGTCTCCGGCACACGGTGCCGCCGGCCGGCGTGGCTGGGGCACTCCTAGTCTTCATCCTTCTTCGTTGCAGTTGTTGGATTCCTGGAGCATCCGCTGGTGCCACCTTGATGTAGCGATGCGGATGGGTTGATATTGCCTAGTGGAAAAGGTAAAAGACAGAAGTTTGCTTGCGGTGGACTGAGGGGATGTGATTTGAGAGCTCCTGCTGAGAGTCTTTCCGTGCTGCAGGCGGTGGGGATCCCTTCCCAGGAGGCAGGGATCACCCTGCTCACACGGGATGGGGTGGGGGGTGGCTGGGAAACTTGCATTACTTCAGACCAACCTTCTGCGTGGGGAGGGAGTCTTGTAGTGACTCTGTCACTGACTAAACCACAAAGTACGTGGAGGAGTTCCTTCGAAAGCCCTTGGTGTCTTGCACAGGCACATCTTTAGGTGTCAGCTGCCTTTCCAGATTTTCCGTTAGCTGAAAAACACTGTCTTGCTTCTGAAAAATAACTTTACTCCATTCAAGTGGAAGATAAAGTTCATTGTGACTTGGAAGCTATTTCAAAAAGGAAATGAAAAGCACATAGCTACCTAAATTTTGTAAGTTTTGTTCCCAGCTGCTCCATTAGACTCACTTGGGGCTGAGAGCGACACTCACTCTGTTTCTGTGCTTCAAGGAGCTGACTTAGCTTTGATACCTCATCCCTGTTTATAGGAAATTATCAGGATAAGAACTCGATGACAAGGGATAGGACAAGAGGAAACGGGTTCAAGTTATTTCAGGGCAGGTTTAGATTGGATATCAGGAAACATTTTTTCACGGAAAGGGTTATTAAACCTTGGAAGAGGCTGCCCAGGGAGGAGGGGGATTCCCCATCCCTGGAGGTGTTTAAGAAAAGGGTAGATGTGGCACTGAGGGACAGGGTTTAGAAGGGGTTTTTGTCAGGGCAGGTTAATGGTTGGACTTGATGATCTTAAAGGTCCCTTCCCACCTCAGCGATTCTATGATTATATGATGCAAAGAAGTTCAGGGTGGGTGAATGCAAGGGAGATTTTTTTTTCTTTTCTTAGAACTGTTAATATTGCGGTAACATTGCATTTTACTTTTGCATTGTTGAGAAGGTAAATGAGGCCTCGTCCTGTCTCACCTAGGGTTGGAGGCTCTCAATGCTGTTGGGTGCTTTCTCTGCTCTGCCCAGAGATCCTCTTGTTCTTCCCCATGCTTGCAGCTGGTCTCAGGCTTCGCTCTTCCATTTTCCTTCATCTGTTGTTGAGGCAACCCCTTTAACTGAAATGCTTCCTAAGTCATGGCACAATGGGTTTTTTAAAGAAACGTCATAGGTAGTCAGCTTACATAAAACATGGTATGAAACTATAATTGGTGCTGAAACTGGAGATAGTGCTTGGCTTGGTTAATACTCCTCACGCTTCTGGGTTTTGAGGCAGTTGGAGCAGGCCAGGCTATTTGGAGATTTTTAATAATTGTAACAACATAAGTAACATGCACCGGGAAGGCACTGAATGTGGCATGGGGAGATGCTCACAGCTGCCACACAGCAGGCAGGGTGCTGCTATTCTAGGGAAGTGTGGCTTGCTTCTGCAGATTGTGTTTTCTGCCTAGGTGCTTGGTAGACCTTAAAAGTCAGACTGTGTCCTGGCTGGGGACTAGTCTAGTGGTAAATATTTTTGTGAATGTGTCATCAGCAAGACGCGAGGCCAGGCCCTGTTGAGTTCACTTTTCCTGTTAACACCAGTGAGGAAGGACTTTCACGTTTGCAGTTTCTGCTTGACATGACTTTGGTCTCTCCTGGCTGGTGACCAAAGCTAGTAAAAGTACCCAGGAGCTTCTTGTTTAGTCCGGAGTGTGGTGGCCTGCCTGCCTCGCATTTGCGAACCGGCTGGCTTCAGCTGGAGGAGAGGGCTGCCGAAGCCTCTCTGCTGCGGGGCTGCGCCCTGCACTGCCTCGCCTGTCACCGCTCACATCTTCTTCCTTTTGGGGAGCGTCAGCGTCTGTCCCTTCCAGTAGCTGTTTATTTGGAATGAGATGAATGTGTTCCTGGAGCGCTAATTTTAAGAGCAATTGTCTAATAAATAGCCTCGTGAGGAGTGTAATTGGTTTTGGGCAACTTCAGTTGCCCGTACGCTTCTGAATAGCAGTAGCAAACTGGGCAACCGTCTCTGCTGATTTCTTTTTGCTGTTGTGGTGGTTTTAAAATTTGTGACCTACAAGTTTTTCTCCTTGGCTGTGTGACCACAAAAACTGGGAAGTTTGGTGAAAGGATATGCACATAACAGTCTGAGAAAGAAACTTCCCGCTAATCTGTCACCTTAACCCAGTCGATTGGGCACTGGGCAGTGTATGAACGCTTTGAAGGTTGAGATCATCCTTCCCATGGTTTCTCGTTGCGTGTGTCATCAGCTGGGAGGCTGGAGGCGTCTCTGTGGTGGTCTCGAGCTGTGCTGCTCGGGTACGGCTCTGCAGCACTCGCAAGGGCTCCCAGAGGCTGCTAAGCCAAACAACTCTCGTGGGAGGTGTAATTAGGTAGGAGGCACCTGTCGACTCTGCTGTGATAAGTTCATCTCTGCAGGGGTCTGCAAGTATAAGAAGAAAAAAAACCCACCAACCCATAACGTTGAAACCCACTAGTCTGCAAGCCAGGAAGGTGTTTGACCGCTCTTGGTGTGCAAGGATTAAAACCTAACCTCCCCCTTAATTTTTAACAACATATAAGGCTGGCTCCGTTTAACTCCACGGAGCGGGCTCTCTACCTACTCAAAGCGTAGAGGGACAAAGGAATGTTTTCATGATCTGCCTCTCTCCTTTTTAGACAAAACACGTTTATTACAAAACAATAATCTAACACTTCATTGAATTTTTTGTGGTGTGGTGGCCATGCGAAGGCTGTCCCACATACTTTTGATTGTTCAGACATAGTGTGGTATTTGGGAAATGCAACCGAAAGCACTGAGGAGCCTGTTGGTTTCCACGTACGTTTCTGCTGAGTGCCTTGCGTGTTGTTGCCGAATACTTCATGCCAGCAGCAGGCATGGGGTAGTGGCTTTGTGTTCTATCCTGAGCACGTGTGCCTTGTGTTCATGTAGACCTCACGGAAATCCCCCTGCGAATATGCCACTGCTCCTGTGATGTGGGAGAGCTGGGAAGAGCCGTGCAGGTTTTTTTCCCCTGTGTCAAATTAAAGATTTTTTTCTGCAACAACTGTTGCCAAACCATGAAAGTAAGGATTGTGATGGAGAAGTTGGCCTGCTTGAACTAGTGCGGGTTTCTGTAATTGAGATTTTTGCCTACTGACTTAATCTGGGTACAGCACAGGTTTGCTCATAAGGTGAAGAACTGTTATCTGCGGCAGAAATCTGCGTTATGATGGCGCTGAGCTGCCAGCACTGGAGTAGTTATGGTTTTGCATGAGTCATCATTTTGGGGGATGAAGAAAGTTAATTGTTTCTGTTATCTCAGGGTACGCTCTGATGTGGTAGCAAAGTCGATGGGATGTCTAGGTACCAGCAAAAGGCAGAGTCCTGCCTTCCCCTCCACTGCCTGCGCCAGGTGGCTTTTCTTGTGCTGTCAGCAGCGCTCGTGCTGCTTGTGGCAACCTGGTTTAGGGAGCTAAACTGGCAGAAAAATTAGTCGGAAATGAAAACAGCAGTAGGCGTAGGGCACAGGTTTGAGTATCCTGTTACCTAACCGTGTTTTGGATTTTTATTTTTTTGCCATATTTTTCTTCCCAGCAGCTGGGTTTTGACCAGAGTTTCATCAACTTTATTATTAGTTTTGATAGCGGGATGGTGGGCATTAAATAAGGACTTTGTGTGTGGTTGTGCTTCAGCGGTTAGTAGTTTCATATGGGATATCAGTGAAAAACTATCTTTCAGGCTGTAATCCTCTATATTCTTCCAGGTTTCTCCGGACTCTGCTCGCTGTTGAAAGATGGGAGAGATAGAAGGAACATACAGAGTCCTGCAGACTCCCGGCTCTCGTTTGGGTGTCCAGAAGACCACGGGAGTGAGCACCTTGGAGCCAGGACAGAACCTCTCTACTGCAATGGCATCATCACCCACCAAAATGCATGAGCGGGACCTACCGATCAAAATAAAGATGTTGGACAACACGGTGGAAGTACTTGACATTGAGGTAAGAGAGTTTTAAACCCGATTTCAAGTACACTCAGCCTCTGATAATGTAAAGCTCACAGGATGTGCTGCTGTTCCGAGCTGGGGTGTTTTGAGGCAATATCTGAACAAAGATTCCTGTAGGCATTTTACCTGCTTACAAGTAGTTAAATGAGTAGCACATCTTGGGTTTTTAAATCTTTTAGGTATAACAGATGTTTTGTGTTTTTTAACAGACTTTAAATGCGAGCACACACTGTAACAAGAAGCTTTAACTGTTATTTGCTTTGGGGGAGCACCAACTATGTTCTGCCAAACTGTTCTTGCTTCGAGCCACATGCAGCTTTGTCGATTTGGCAGTTGGGAAAGCAGAAGAAATGTGGCGGTTTTTTTAGTTACTACTTTTTATTGATTATTTTAATGCTTTGTGCCTTCTTCAAGTAAACTTGCTCCTATTCGGAACCTTTTGATTGTTGCCAGGCTTTGAGAGGGAGACACCAGAGGAGCGGCAATGTTTCTGATAATTTGTATTTAAGAGTATTCTTGCTTAGCAGTTGGGGAAATCTGCCTTAAAAAAATACAAACCATGCTCAAATTGGGGTGATTCGTTTTTAAACAATCAAATATTTTTGTTCTTCAGATTCTTGTCTCATTCTCAGCATTGACTTTAATTTTAGCTTGCCTAAAGATCTGTTGTTAGAAAACAGCTCTGTTCTAGTGAAGGTACTCAGCTAGCAGATATTCCACATTAGTACCAAATTGACATTATAATTAGCACTCATAGTCTTAGTTTGTTGCTTAGACTTAAACAGGTTTTTCCAAATTGAGTGAAAAAGATGTTTGTGGAGCTCTAGAGAAATAGTGGCCTTCGGGCGTGTCCTCTACAGATTGCTGTCCAGCTGTTCAACTCTCAAACATGAAATCTGATTATTTTGTTTGTTTGTTTTTTATTTAAGTGTGAGGCTGTGCCTGTGTTCTCCCACCCGAGGACACAGAGGGTATGGTCAACCCATCCATCGCTCAATTACTGCACAGAACACAAAAGCCTATATTTTATTTTATTTTGCTAGAATATTTTTAAAGAAGCATCTGCTGACTTTGGTCCTATTGAAGTGTGATTTTTTAAAAAAAATTTTTTTTTTCAAGTTGATGTAGACGTTGGTGCTTATGTGTTTTTATTTTAAAAAAGAAGAAAAACCCCAACCGAGCAACTCGTTCGACCCTGTAATTTTGAAAATAGGTGCAAACTGTTAAAATCAAGGAAGAATTTATAACTCCTAGTTCCTGCTTTATTACATGAAGTCAATGACTAAAAATCTCCTGTATATTAGCATGGATGCATTCCTTCTCTTCCTTGTCATATTTGTACCAACTCTGTCTCTTCTCATGCAAATCATCCACTTTCCTCAGCAACCTTACCCTCTTCATCTTGCATTATAACTCTTATCTGGCTCTTTCTGACACAGTCAAAGACTGCTTTTATTGCCTTTGATCTGCTGCTGAAGGGAAATCCTTTGGGTGTGCTTGCCTCTGATGACAACCTCAGGATCCTTTTGCACCTTCAGGCTTGCTGGTGCTTGGGTGGCCCTGTGGTCCTCTCCTGGAGCTCTGCACTAGCTTCTCCGCTGTTCTCTAACCTCTTAGTACCCTCCCCTGGTTCCCCTTGGTTCTCATTTGCACTCAGTACTGTTCACTCCTTGTCACAATACAATGTTCTTTGGAGCTGTCTTGACCTGCCTCTCCTTTGCCTGCTTGGAACAGTCTTGACTGTATATCTTTCCAGTTATCTTCATTGCTCTCTGGCTTCCGTTGCAGGTCCAGTTTAGCTCCATCCATAACCCCTTGTTTTATCACGCAGCACTTCATTGTTAGTCTTACCACCGAACAGAAATTCAGCTGTGACTCAGTTCTTTACGATCTCTGAATTCTTGACTGTCTCTTGTCTCTAAATAAAATCAGCCTTTGCCTGATGAAACTTAGTTTTGATATTTGTGTCACATCAAGCCTCAAATGGAAAAAAAAAACCCCATAAATTCCTCACTCACAGTGTTTTTTTGAATCCTGTGAGTGTCACCTGTCTGACCAATGTTGTAGTTCCTATTCACCTCAGATTCCTTCGTTTCCTTAAGTGGGTCAGCTCCTGCAGGTGCGCTGTACAGACTGTAGGATGGTACCATTTAACTAAACAGCTAAAATTCATCCCATCCAGGACCACCTCCTTTCACACCCTCATTGTTGCGATCACCTCGTTGGCTTGAGCCTTTCCAGTCTTGCTGCTAGGTACCTGCATCACCTGTTGCGGTAAGAGGGAACCCACTCAGTCGTCATCCCTAGCGGCTGCTGCTGCCTGACCATTTTTTGCATTGCTCCATTGCCGCCCTCTCTTTGTAGCTTTAAATGTATTTTGCTTACCTCTGCTTTCAAGGTCCCTTAGGGTCCTACCTGTGGTCTCCTGCAGGAGAAGGTACTTTGCTCCATCCCCTAACTGGGCCACAATGCAATACTTCTGTTGCTGCTGTTATTTTCTCCCATCACAATGACAGGTTTCCCATAATTAGGAACTTAGTTTTCTCTTTTTACCTGGAAAGCGCGCTCGGGTTACGACATCCACAAAAGCAGCTGAATTTGAGCAACTAGAGTGCTGAGGCCATAGTTAATTAGAATTGCTGTTCTTCTTTACGAGGTCAGGCGGAACTAAAGAACTTAGTAATGTTTGCCTGATGTTGTAAGCAACAAGGGGTCATCCTTTGTTCATCTGTAAAGGATCGAGCACAAAAAGGTGCATAGTCAGCAACTGTAGCATTAGAGTCCTGCTAATATACTGCCTGTGTCTCCTTTCCCTTTTGCCTAAATGAGAGAGCAAACGATAGTAAACCGGGATGAGGTATAAAAATGTTACCACTCTGCCTCCTCGTTTGTTCAGTGGACTGGTGGGATAGCAGTAACTGACTGCTGTTTGTGGTGGAAAAGTTTTTTAAAAGCATGGAGAGAAATTCACGATTAAGCAGCTCTCCTAGAGGGATTGAGGCTCTGATTTGCAGTGCTGCTTGCCCACACCTCTTTGCTTTTGCTTTTTTTTCACCAAGTGTGGAAATGACAGGGGGTGTTGTATTCATTACCTCCTTCGTGGGGGTTGTGTTTATTGATTCAGGTCAGCAATAATTTTTCACTGTAGTGGGATGTTGAGGCCTTTCCAATAGGTGCTGTTGGTACTGCCTTCTGATGGAGATGTAGCTTATGGCAAAAGGCATTTTTCCCCCCCTCTTCAAACCGTTTTCCCTTCTGTCTTTCAGAACTACAGCAAATAATTTTTTACTTATACAAGTGGTGTGTCAGTGGAAGAGGCTGAGTAAGCACAGTGGTCCGCTTCTGGAGAGGGGCTGTCTCTTTGCAGTGCGGCGGCCCTGTCTACAGCCTCGCTTAGGCAGTAACAGTTTAATCCATGTGGCTTTTCCTTGTTATCCCCTCCTTTCTCCAAGATGCATTTAAAACATTTGCCCCTCTCCTGGCAGGTGTTGCTGGATACTTTTGTTTGGTAGCTCTTCCCTGTCATTTGGGTTTTTTAACTCGCCACAGAAGGAGACTGACAAAGTGGAGTAACGAATGGGATGAGAACAAAAAAGGAAAGGACAGTTTTTCCTTCATGTTATTGTTGTATCTAGAACAGTGTGCTAAAAGTAGCTCCAATCCGCTGCCTTTTGTTGTAAATCCACTGTCTGTGTCTGCTCTCACCATCTGTACTGTAAGGTTTCCTTTCTAACTATGGATTTTGTTAGTAAGAGGGAGCTATTCTTTAAGGTACGCTGGGGCAGAGCTCCTCTCTGGGGGATCTTTTGCATGTTAGGGAATGGAGAAATGCTCAGATGTCTTCTAGAGTTTAAAAACCTCACAATGGCGTATTTATGTTTTCTCCTTTCCCTCCCAAAACAGAAGAGAATGAAACGTATCCATCCAAAGCTAGGTTGGAATATTAATTATTTTCATGAGTTGTGGGTTTTTTTTTCCTTTTTACAGCCAGCTTGTTTAGTCAGTTCAAATCCTGCTTGTGCCATATCACAGGGTACCTGTCCTCTTCCCTTCAAGCTAAGCATCCAAATGGGTGCTTTTGCAGACTACTAGGTGAATGATTGGAAAATTCAATTTAATTCAGACCATGGGCACACTTCAAAGTAATCAGGGTTTTACAATAGAAGTTCTGCCAGCTTTCCTGATTTTTCTGAAGAGATTAAATTTGGAGGCCTTTAATCTGAATAAAAAATCTTCCGAATCTTAAACGTAAGGGTCTGGGATGGGTTTAATTTGCCAAAATGACCAATTGGTGAAATTATACTTGTCTGGTGCTGGTTATGGAAGACAACAAAATGTGCTGTAGCAAAGGATAACTTAGGCTGTAGGAATTTAGGATATAGGAGGTTGTGATTTATACTTGCTGAAAGCTTTTATGTTGATTTATGGTGGAGTTGGAAGAGGAACATATTACAGGGACAGACTTCGAGCTATCAGAGTACAGCGGGTGCACCTGGGTTAGAGGAAAGAAAGTGTCTCTTCGCATGGTGTGGTTGGAAGGAGAGTGGTGCTGATGGTAGGTGAGAGTTTGGTGCTGTCTTAAAATCCCAGTAAGTAAAATAGCAGGTTTAGTCAACAAAGTGGTCAGACTTGCCACGTCTTTCAGCTGCTTTCTGTGATGCAATACCTTTTTGGGGAAGCCTGTAGACAGACTGTAAGGTCTGCCTCTCTGATCCAGTCTTTTCTTTGCGCTAGCTTCTAAGAGATTTAATGGAACTGCTGCCAGAATGTGATGTTCAATATTTGGTCTATATGTTGTTCCTTATGTAGGAAATAGGTGTGCTTGCTTTCTTACATGAACTATGCTCTATGCTATGAGGAAGTGATCCAGAAAAAGAAGGTTGGATTATCATGCTTCAACTTTACCAAACTCTGTCTGGGGAGAACAATAGTGTGTACTTCCTCTTCTCCTTCTGCTTGAACGTAAAATAAAAGTTGGGAGTGAGAAATACTTATGTGTTAGATTATACTTGAATTTCTTGTATTTTCACCTACTGGAGAATGAATTCTGTAGAACTGTAATAGTCATCATAAAATCATGGCACAGTTCTTAGCACTCAGGAAACCCAGGTGGGTCGGTCTGTCTGTCTGCACTTTGCAATGGAAAACTTAAACTAGATTTTTTTCTTTTATGCTATTCTTTGTCAGGTTGCTTTGAGCGCACTAGTGTGTTCTTTCTTTCTTAATATAATGAAGTAACTTGCTTCGTAATAAAACACGTTAATAGTATGAGTTAGCTTTATGTGGATTTGAATTTGCCTTAGATTTCAAGTAACTTGTGCTGGGATTCCAGGTTTGTCCTGCAGCCTTGCCATGCTCTGAAATGAGGTATTGTTTCAGACTTTCTCTATGTGTCAGTCTAGTGCAAGTATTCTCGTGCCTTGGAGCAAATGCTTTTTCATTTTGTTGGGATTTTTCCTGTTTTCTCTATTTCACCCAGGCCTGTTGTTTCCTTGTGCATGACTCCATTTCTTGAAGGTAGTTGTTTCTTTTCTCCTTTTCTGACCGGGTACATGAAAGACAGAGTGTGTTCTGCATCCATGAGGCAATGTGTGGTGTGTCCCTCTCCTTCTGACACCAGTGGGCTGCCTGGGAAGGAAACGCTTGACCCCACTGCCATTCAAGAGAAGAGGCTAGTCAAATAAGATTACAGTTTTCCTTCCACCCCGTATTTTCTTATTAGGTGTTGTCCTCTCACTGCTCGTGTCTATTTTGAGTTTACTGATGTACCCTGTGAAACTTACTATTACGTTGCTACAAAATTTAAGTGGCTTATTGTGTACTAAGTTGAAAGCAGCTACTTGATGATGAATCTGATAGGTGGCCAGCAAAGACGGTATCTCTGTATGACTCTGGTCATCTATGTCACTGCAACACTGGCCATTGGCACTGGCCCAGGTTGCCCAGAGAAGCTGTGGCTGCCCCATCCCTGGAAGTTTTTAAGGCCAGGCTGGATGAGGCTTTGAGCAGCAGCCTGGTCTGGTGGGAGGTGTCCCTGCCCAGGGCAGGGGGCTGGAACTAGATGATCTTTAAGGTCCCTTCCAATCCAAACCATTCTGTTATTCTGTGATTCTTCCTTGGTTTACTTAAATTTACAAACCGCATTATTAAAAGCTCAAAATTGCTTTCTATCTGTATGTTTAGAATAGAACAGATTAACTGTTGTTATTGTTCTGGTTTCTGTGCAGTTTGCAGGCATCCATAATTGATAAGGTGGTGTGAAAACAGCACCTCTTCAGATGTCTGAAGCTGTCGGAGCCCACAGCTGTCACTTGCTGCAGTCGGGGGCCCTGAAATCGGGAGCTGGGCTGGGACTGCAGGAGGTTTTGGGGGTGGCAGCAGAAGCAATCCGACAGCTTGTGTGTGTTGCCTTGTGACTTCCCATGGTTTGGAGAGAGTGTTTTTAGGAGAGTGTTTAGCACTAGAAAATGCTGCTTTATCAGTACCTTCTTACAGTAGCGTTAGTACCCCTAAGAACTTTGTTGGGGCTGAAGCAGAAATGATGCGGCTTGAAATGCCGTTATTGAGCAGTTTGAAGGAAGATATATACATCTGTTAAAAATGGAGGCCATGCTGTGTGCGCTGGAAAACATACGCTCTGAAATGTTTTTTTTTGAGAGAGGCTGTCCTTGCTGCGGGCCCTGGCGAGCCCTGAGCCAGCGTTGGGGCACCGCAGCTTCTCCGGCAGAGCCAGGCTCCAACACGAGCTGCCCTGCTGCCTCTCCCTTCGCCTCCTTAGACCTTCCTTTCATAAAGGCTTTTTTCCCTCTGTGCTGTAAAGCATTAACAGCTTAAGTATGCGGGAAGTGGGAGGACAGGCTGCTTCTGAATCCTATTAAGCGCTGTGCTGAAGGAATCGAGATGCTGTGTTACTCAGCTCGGTGTTTTTCTTCCCTGGCTGGGAAGAAATAGTCAAAATTCCAGAAAGAATCGTAGCCAGATGTTTGTCATTTCTCCGGTTTGACTCTCCTAAATATGGCAAATAAGCTGCCTTAGGACTTATTTTTGTCTGACCTCAGAAGAGAAAGTTAGTAATTCACTATTTAAAATTTGAAGTTATTATAGGGTTTAAAAAGAAAGTAATTGAAGCTTTAGAATTTGTGTACTGTCTGATTCTACTATATATATATATTTTTAAGCTTGTTATTTTATGTTTGGGGGCTTGACTTTTTTGATGCTATGTAGGAATGTGGTGTTGGGTGGGGAAAGGTAAAGCTGCAGCCATTTTACTGACAGACGTTTGGGAGTGTGTGTGCGTTTTTTGTTTGTTTCTCTTTTTTTAAGGGAAAATGTAAACTTGAATTGGATTATAATAACAATTTACTGCTTTACATTTCTCCAGACATTAGGTGTCCCATTATGTGAAAAGAAAAATGAGTTATAATGTAGCAAAGGAGAAACAATCTGAACATTCCTGTATGAAAGTATGCACATACTGTAACTCAAAACACAGAAACCATTTAGTAAAATGATCAAATGTTATCACAGTCCTTGAAATACGGATTTAATAGATTGAGCACTTGGTGTGCATAGATAAAAAATTTCTCTTGTATGGGTTCAGCAGAGGGAATTTGCTTGTTGGTGGAAAACTAACCTCTTTAAGATCTCTTTAATTTATCGTAAGCATACTGAGAACTTTCTGCCTGTAGTTGTTCTGTCTGAATGAGATCTGATAAAGTAAACCAGTGCATAACTTGGTGGTTTTGGCATACATGCAGTGGTACAGTTCTAGTACTTCATTCCTTTTGTGTGCTTTCCAAAGTAACTGATGCACAACCTTGTAAAGAAAAAGCTGTTACCTACCTTACTAATTCAGATAATGTCATCATCACTAATGAAGAAAGGAAATACTGTTAGTTTCTTACAGTCCTGCAGAATGCGGGTGTTCATTTCTTTTTTTCATAATCTAGTGATGAAGGATGGTGAAAATCATCTGAGATTAGTCTTACACCATTCTATCAAAATAACAGTAAGATATGCTGTATTGAAAAAAAATAAATTTCTCTGCAAGCCTCATCTGGGTGTGGGTGGCATTCAAAGTTGGTTCCACAGACGGATAATTCTGTAGAATATATAGAGCCTGAAAGGGGAAAAAAAACAGAAATGCAGTGTGCTGAGGCAATTCAGAGAAATTTTAGGTTAGTGCCTACTGACAAAAGGGACTTGATGTTGAGCAAGGATGGCGTCACCTGGTACCCCACGACGTTCGGAGCTTTGTGAATGTGCATTTAAATAAATAGGGTTGCAAAAGCATACCCGTGTGTCATCTGTTTCTCCTTGCAGCAAAGCACATTCCTGGCAAGGGCCATGCTGCCTACTTGTGTAAGAGGGAGACCGTATAAATCAAATATATAAAAAAACCTGTGCTCTGGTGATGGTGCTTAGTGTAAAAAATTTAATTTTTAAGACTGATGTGGCATATGGAAGGGGCAAGACTTGTCTGTCTGGTAGAGTAGACAGTCATGAATAAAAATAAGAAGTTTAAAATAAACGGGGAAAGAAAAAAAGAGTATTGAGCTGCCAAATAGTCTAGATTGTGAGTTCAGAGACGCTCCTGGAAGTCTTTGAACAGCTTCTGCATGTGCTGCTGCCCAGGCCTGAGCTGTGTGGTCAAAACCCACAAGTAGAAAATGCAGAGGGGGAAACAGAAATCGGGCTGTCTAAATTGGAGTATATTGCTCTTTAGTAATCTCTTTTCACTTGTTGTAGAACTTGTCGTGCATTTTTGACACGTTTGTAGCACCGCGCTTGGGTTTTGCACACATGCATGTAATTTGGAGTGCTCTTGTGGTGGTGAAAGCAGGCTTGGAAACTTCACTGAAGCAGTTGTTTCTGCCCAGCCGCACGGCAGAGGAACAGGAGATAAATATTTTAACTATTAATTCCTCCTCACTGCTCAGGCAGGACACGCGATGGAAGCTCAGTCGCAGCCCTGCTTTCCCAGCAGCGAGATCCGGGCTGACGTGTTTGACATCTCTGCTACCTGAGCTGCTGCTCTCCTCCGGCCACCCCAGGCAGGAGGCTCAGGCACAGCACCTGGTAGAGTCTCAGCACAAAACAGGAGCAGTGAAATACCCGTATTAGGTTGAAAACAGGGAAAAAAGACTTTTTGGAAACTCTGCGTTAGTCCTGTCCAATGCGCACTTCAACTGAAATCATGAAGGACGAGCATCACTGTGCCCCTCAGCCCACTCCTTGGGCAACTAGCCCGAAGATAGAGGTGTAGGACAGACTCCTGCTGGAAAGGGGGAAGTTAACAAAGCTTTGGCCTTATCTAATCTGGCCTGTAGGTATTTATTAACCCATCGCTATGGTATTGAAACTCTGCTCAAAGTACAGTGGGGACTGACGTTAGGACAGCTGGTACAATTTCGCTTTTGCATAAAATGAAAGATAGTTTTGTCCTTTCCTATAAAAGTACCTAATTTGCATAAGGGATCTTTCGTGATCATCTTATTTCCTTAGTGTTTTAAACTGTTTCCTTTGGACAGACTTCCTCAAGCAGTGTGTCAACTTGGAGTACCATAACTGCATGTAGGGAAAGCCCAGAGCATGGATGATGGTTTTGAGGCAAAGGCATAATTAATGGAGACTATCAATTTTAGTAACTTTTTAATGAACTTTTAAATGATTTTTTTAATATGAAGTGATGCTGTGCAAGTTCCTAGAGACTATAATTCCTACAGTCTATGTTCATGAAATGGCCAGGCATGGTTGAGAGAATGGACATAAGGAGGTGCAGTGTTTTGCACAAGCGTGTAGGGTCTTGTAGCGAAGTTTGGGGGGAGGAGGGGGCGGGAATTGAGATAATCAGTCTCTTAACTTCAAGTTTCTTAGCTTTATTATAATGTGTTGCTACTTGTATGAACAAAGCAGGTGCTTAGACATTCTGTTATGAACCTTAATTTCTGGAAGTGGAAAAAGGCTTTTTTTTTTTTAAGAATGTGGTACTATCCGTTTTGACAGCAGGCCATTTTTATAGCTAGGCACTTTCATCTGTCCTTGGTTATTTCAGCCACCAAGTTGTTTAATGTAGCATGCTGACGAGGCTGAGCCCTTTCAAATGTGCGCTCGATGTTTGAGGAAGGCTGTGAGTGTAGTGTTGCTCTGGCCCTTTGCAGATTATCTGAAATAGTATGTGTTGTAAAAACTGTCCCAGCGTCACAGTTAGCACAATTTTCTGGCATTTCGACTGCCACAATCTTTGCCTGTGCGTGGGATCAGACGCCCCAGAAGCAGCTGCTTTCTGTGATACTGTTGCTGCTCTTGTCTGAATGTTTAATTATTAGCAAGCATCAACTCTAGTGCCAAATTGTCAAGCAGCAGAATCCTGTGAAACCCAGAGTCCTGGGTTTTAATTTGGGTGACTTACTTCTTCTCCCTCTTCCCTAGTCTAGGGCAGCGTATGAAGCAGAGGTGCTGGAGGGTGCGTGTTTGTGGGTGTTTTCTCCAGGTAATGAAGGTGACTGAGAATTTCTGCTCAATGCCCAATAATTCTTACGTGGATCTTCCGTGAACTGTTTGTATATAGCGCTTGGCGACCACATGTTGGTTGGATGTGTAACTGTGGTGCTGTTTTGTTTTTCTCTGAGCGCAGTCTGTTTCTTTTTTTTTTAAGTGCTCCAGGTATTTCAGCACGAGAGCACTTTTGGAACTTGGGACCATTTTTTGTCTCTACAAGCTCCTTACCTAAGTATACGTTTCCCAATCTTGTTCACATAATTCTCTCCCTCCTGGGGATCTTTTCCCATGTCAACAAATTATTGTTTTCCTACTTTCAGGCATCTAGCAAGTCTAGTCACTCTGGAAAAGCGTGTTTGTTGGGTAGAGCTGGTTCATTTGGCAGTGAAGGGCTTTAACACCACTCGAACCTTTAAATGATCACAGGTTTTTAAAGCTAACCTTAATTAAAAGAGCCAGAGGCTTACATTTCTAGAATAATTTGTCTGGCTGTGGATTCTGTTTATTAAAAAAAAACAAACCAAAAAAACCCAAACAAAAAACTACAACAAACCCATAACCAATCACTGAAATCCTAGGACAAAAAAAGCTTGGGAGCAGAGTCTTTTTAAAAGTGTTTTAAAGTTTTGGGGTTTTTTTTAAAACAAAAAAGTTAGGCCCAGTGTCCAGTGTAATAACGTAACTTAAGATACCTCAGAAACTTGTATTTGCTGTTTGGTTTTGCAGCTTCCCTGTTTGAGTAAACTGGATTTCAATGCCGTGTGGAAATACTATGACACACAATATTTAAAAAAAAAAAAAAAAAAAAGAGTATATTTTCATTGTGAAAATGTACTCTTATCTGAATTTGTGAAGAAATTACCAAGTCATTGTCAGGGTGGCGGCGTGTTCCCAGGGTTTGGTCTGTGCCTGTGCAGTAAGAAGTGCCGCGGAGCTGTGGATGTCAGTGTTGCTCTCGCGGCGCTGCGCTTCAGCGCCTGGGGCTCGGTGCTGCCTGCGGACGTGGGAAACCAGGTCTCGCCATGGGTCCAGCTTCCCCCGGGGGGCAACCGGCAGGTACTGGTGGTTCTCCAGTACCATGTAAAAAGTCTGCTGCTGCAAGTGGGAGACTTTGGAAACCGTGCTCCTTCAGGTGGGGAAAAAAAAAAAGTAAGTTTAAAAACTCCCAAAAGTTCCTATCAGTGACTAGGGTAGAGAATGGGAGGAATTTTCCCACACCTTTTGTGCGTGCTGGGTTCACTCCGGTAGCTGTTGGCCCAATTCTGGAAGAGGTCAGGATTGTAGTCTTCAGTGAGCGGCAGGTACAGGCTGCGGTGACGCGAAGCTGCGGGAAGGACCCTGGTACAGAGAGTCCAATCCCTTCCCATCCCCAGCTGTGCAGCCCATGGGCTCTAGGTTGTGAAATGCCCTGCAAACCCTTTTTGGCGCTAGTAAAACAACCTGCGGTTGGGACCTGTCAGTATATAGGAGTGAATAAAACAAATACGTGTATTTACAATTCAATTTTCTTCACAAAGTGTTAGAAGAGAAATAGGAAGCTGAAAATCACTGATGAATGTTCAGATAATCACAATGAAATAGTATTTAAGTGGTATTTGGCTCTATGTGAAACCATAGTTTGATACATCTATTGCCAGGTGCCCATTTTTGTGGGGAGGCAGGGACCGTTTTCATTTGAGTTACTTGTTCTAATAAAAATTGAAGAAATTAATAAAGTACTGAAAAAGAAGACAATCATTTCTTACTTTTCCAGTCAGCAGATTAAAAACTAGATGTGGACCCGTAAGGTCGTCTTGTTTTAGCCATGAAAACAAAAAGTTAATGAATGGTATTCCTTGCCATCCGATCTTATTTCCTTCTTTCTAATAAATGTGGTTTAAACATACACCGTGTATTCATAAATGCAGTTTTTGTTTATATATGGCATTAATGATCATTATTAATAGGGAGTTTTGAAGGTGCTTTTTACATATCACACTGCATTTGGACAGAGATCTAACAGATTACAAAAGGGCTGTAGATAAACAGAGCTGTAAACTCCCTGAAATGTTTGTATATTTCTGGTTAAGAAAGGAAATAACAAGTCTGGTGTAACTGCTATGTTTAGTTGCTGATTGCCCTTTTTTTTTTTCATTTGCCAAAAGATGAAAAATCACTTTTTCATTAGGAAGAGCACTAAAGTGCATTAAGAGAAAAAAAATAATTAGAAGTCTGTGAATGGCGAAGGAGTCTCTATTTAAATCATTTCATTTTACTTTCATGCCTGCGCTTCTCTTTGGCTGCTTGTTGGGCGCTCTGTGTTGGCCACTTGTCAGTGATGATGTCAAATATAAACTTCTTCCTCTAATGCAAATACACTGTTTACTGGGGGATTTGGTCTCCCAACAGTTGCAGATTTCTGTAACGCAAAATCCGAGGTCAGATGGTGTTTGCTGAAGCTGGAACCAGTGGCTCCTCCAACTCTGGCTGCACAAGAGTTTCCATTCTATACCTCTGCTTTATAAATCTCCGGTTTTCCCAAACACTTGGCTTTTGGACTGATTTCTTCCACCACCTTCCCCCCCTGACTCCCACTCCTCTAGTGTAACTGCTGCCAAAAGTGGATTTCATTTTTGGAAAGTTTGAGCAAGGGCAGTTTGTCCATTTTGGAATACAAGAATACTACTCATTATGAAAACACTGGGGTTTTTTGGGGTTTTGAGTTAAAATACGTGGTAGAAGAAAGTTCAGATGTTCTGGAAGACGTGTTTGGGAGTTACAGGGGAAGAACTGGTTTTGATAATACTGAACTGTGTCTGTTTAAAATCATAGGATATGTGTTTCCTAGTTTTGTTTTGGGTTTTTTTGTTTCCTGATAAAAACATTAGGGCAGGAGGATCTGCCATGTAGGGAGTGATATTTGAGAAAATAGGAAATGACAGTCGGGATGATAAAACACAAGTAACTGTTGCTCTGACTTTTTTTTTTTTCTCTTTTACATTTTACTCCTCTGTCCTAAAAATTGCTAACGTTGAATATGTTTACTTTTCTGACTACGTAAAAAAATACGGACACCTCCTTCGGTCAAGAGACTTCAACTTATAAAATGTGTGTTCCTGTTGGGTTTTGGCTTAGCGCTGAGCCCGCTCTGACGGCATCGCTCCCGCAGGCAGGGGATGGTTCCCGGGGGGTTCTGCCGGCACAGAAGGGTTCTGCCGTTTGGCAGGGCACCTTGCTCCCACAGCTCTGAGGGGGTTTTGCAAGCTGGATCTGATTATCCAAATGGATTTCAAAAAACCTATTGTACTGAATGCTCTCCTAATGATGACTTGTTACAATAGTCTGTAGTACAGTCGGGGCTGGGTCACTAGGGAAAGCTTTGTTAGCTGCCTATTTAATTTTTTTTACCCTGTGTTGGTTTTTTTTTTATTCTTTTTTTTTTTAATGTGGAATAATTCAGTAATATCAGTAGTCGTCGTCTTGGCAGCATATAAAGAGTAATTGAGAAGTTTGGAATGGCAAGTATGCTGTGTAGTGAATTTGTATTGAAAAGGGGACCTTTCTGTAATGTATTCATGCAGCTTCTTGCCTTGACGTCACGATTACAGTAATTAAGTAATTACTTAGAAGATTTTGCTTTGGGCCACCTACTGTGTGACTCATTTTTGTCAACTTCAAAATATTAAAGAAGCTTTTTGGAAAGGATGGTTATGAATGTAACAAACAATTTGAGGAATTAAGTAGCTCTAAGAAGAGCTTTCCCACAGCGTTTGGGATGTAATAATAAAAGTTTGTCTTCTGTCTCAAGCTTTTGTAACCTATTTTAATTTAATAATAAAATAAAATTAATACTGTTCTTTTAAAATGTCGCATTGTTGTTGCTTTATACTTTGAAGAAAGTACTATGGAATGATATTCGGCTTAGAATGAGGTTCAGAATTATTTTACACTTTTGACATTTGGTTGGCACCTTCATAATTTAATCAATTGCAAAGTGCTCCCAGCTCTGATGATCTTAATTTCTTCATCTCTAGTCTGTCTTGAAGGGAGTGCAGACTTGGCAGTGGAAGGAGAGAAGTGCCACATGCCATACAAACTCCATTTTTGGGAGAAACGAAGGCAGCTGGACTGTCATCAAGCACGGAGCTTGATCGAGCCACAGAGATGACTCAGTTTAAACACCGTGCATCGGAGAAACCTGCATATTATGATCCGAAGAGGATAATTTTAACGGCTGTATATAACTAGCTATGAACAGGACACAGGTTCCTGAATCGGCACAGCGCACAGTTTGTAAAACTTGTTTAACTGTTACCAGACATCTTTCACAGGTTTATCCACCACGAAGGTGGTTGTAACCAGAATTACTGCTTATTTCACAACTGAGAAATCAGAGACTTGGGGTCACGGGGCATCTCTGGTCAGGTTAATAGATCTAGCCATGAAAAGGCAGGATGGTGTGCCCCATCTTCTGCAGGTGGAAGTATATGAGGTCGATCAGGGTATTGCTACATCTCTCCAAGTACTACTGGCTAAAAAGTGTTCTTCTCTCAAATCTGTGGTGCCTGTGAGCAGTAGGCGTACGATAATGAGAAATGTATGTGCATCTGTAGCTTAAAAAAAAAAGTCCCATTTTATTTAAGGATGTTTTTTTCTGTTTTTACATTTTTTCACAAGTGCAAGGCAAGCAATGCATTTCATCTGAAAGTTAAAAATT
This sequence comes from Rhinoptilus africanus, assembly GCA_013400135.1. Classification (NCBI taxonomy): domain Eukaryota; kingdom Metazoa; phylum Chordata; class Aves; order Charadriiformes; family Glareolidae; genus Rhinoptilus; species Rhinoptilus africanus. The sequence goes on from VXBO01002026.1 coordinate 186,415, forward strand.
TAATTTTCAAAAACGTAATTTCTCCAGGAGAAATGCATTCTCCTTGAGAATGCATTGTCCTTCTGTGGCAAGCAGTCTGTCATGTGCCTGAGAAACATGCCTGTAGACAGAAAAGCAAGATTGTTACTTACTCAAGATACAGTTTACTGTTACCTGTATTGTTCTTTATTTCATTGTCATAGTTTAAAACCCAAAGCCCCTACCCAGAGTCTTCTTGTGATGTGCAGGTGGGCACTTGTCCAGAAAAAGAGAGCACTCCTCCTCACCATGCTGGGTCATCTCCCAACCAGGCATCTCTGTCTCCGCTGAAGTAACAAAGAACGGGATCACTTCTCCTGACTCGCAGTTTTATTTGGGGGTACCAGCCTCGGTAGCCTGATCCAGCATGATACCAAGAAACCACCTGTGCGAATGGTGTTTGTGCCTGGGGAATTTGCCTGACCCGTGCTTCACAGCCGCGGTTGCCCTTATAGGTACCTGTGACTTGTGAGAGCATGAACGAGAAGGATGAGCCAGTCTCGTATTGTTCTCTGTCCTTCTGTTTCTGTACTTTCCTCCTTGGTTACAGCAAAGCTATTTCAGATTTGCGGTACTGCAGAGCTGTCGTGCTTTTTCTCACTGAAGTTGGTTTGGCTTTTTTTTAAGTGGTACAGAGGTATTTAGCTAAATTACACAGTTTTAAAAACATGGACAGTTAATCTTTTTTTCCTGTAGGAAGCAATTACTGTTGAATTTTTATGCATCTCAGGAATGCGAAACAATTTCCCCAACATTCACCATCTTTTTTACTTTTAAAAACCTTCTTTATTTTAACTGAATGCAACCCATTCTTTCTGTTGATATTTTCATTTGCATTTTTTATTAGATTATTCTATTACCAATTTATTATAATATGTAATACTTTTAAAACATACGCTTTTTTAAGTTTAAAGAGTCAATTAGAGAACCGTGTGCCAGCTTTGATGGGGAAGGTTGGAGAGTCTTCTGGCACTCTGACTTTGCCAAAGAAACAAGACCTCGGTGGCACAAAAGCCCAAGGTGTGATCTGCTGGATCATCCAGCCAACCAGAGTGATGCCAGACTCTATCCTGGCAGTTTCAGGATTAGTTCTGTGGTCCAGGGTTTCAGTGGCCATGCTGCCTCCTTCTGTTGCCGATGCTAGCTGTCCTGCTGGCTTTTGTGTGTTGCTGGAAGAGGTACCGAGGGATGCAAAAGCCCTTTGAATTCTTTTCACAGATCACCTTCGCTGATGTGCAGGTTCATAAAGGCTGTTTTTCTTGTGGAGGCTGCTACGGTCATGCAATAATAAGTGCTGAGAGCAAGCTTGTATGTTTTAATAAGCAGACCCAAGTGTCGTTGGTTTGGGTGTGCTGTGCAAGTTTCCCGTTTTCTCCCGTATTACCATAGCCGCTTTCTGCCAGTGTTTGTCTTGCGGCTTTGCACCTAACTTGACTGTGAAAAGGGCTAGTGATTGAGTTTCCTGAGGGAGGGATTCATCACAGATGACGTTACACAGAAAGCATGGTGCGAGAGAAGGGTGTTTGGGTTCCCACTATAGCCTTCCTGTTTATTTCTTAATTAACAGAATGAATATTATCACCTTGGGTTTCCTTGAACACTGTTGTAAGAAAAATGTTAGGGTTTTTCAAAGTTGTTCTCCTGGAAAAGACAAGTTCTGGTTCTATCGGCAAAGGCCTTGGGTGTTCTGTGATGAGCAGCCTCTGCTGTGTGCCTGGTCCCCAGCACGTCCTGCACACGCGGCTCTTCCTTCCCTGCAGGGCTGGATGGAGTGTCCTTGGTGAGGGGGAAATACTAGGTGGGTGCAAACTGCCCTGCCTCAGCCTTCCTTGGCTGTCTTGGACTCGCTTAGGGCATCTGCATATGTTTGTGGGTCTTGCCGAGGTGTGAATGCTGTGTATGGCCGCGTGGTCCCTGGCGTGGGTATGGGCGAGGGGTTGTACATCTGAGCAGGGCTTTGGCAGCCCCTGCTTCAGTCCACTGTGGCTGGGGGAGAGCCGCATCGTCCAGCCACACAAACAAAGGGTGCTGGTTTATAATGGTTTGTAGCTGATCCAGTCTGATCTCGTAGCTGACCCTGTTGAGGGCAGGAGTTGGACGTAGGTGACCTCCAGGGGTCCCTTCCAGCTTGAGTTCCTCTGCTTCTGTGAAACTTGTTTGTATGGCGCTGTGCCTGTATATTGGATATTTGCGTGTTACAGTGACAAAAATAACGTGAACAATCTTTGAGATGTTTTTCTACAATTTCTGAAGATGCTATAATTTTTTTCTAGTTTGCTGTAAACTTTCTCATCTTCATCTCACTGTGGGTTTTTTTGTTGTTCGTTTTTTTTTTCTTCCTTAGTCAAAATACTACGGCCAGACATTATTGACAGAAGTTTACAAGCATCTGAATTTGATTGAATCGGATTACTTTGGGATCGAGTTCCAGAACATCCAGTCCTGTTGGGTATGTACAGTTCCCTGACAAATTCAGGATAAAAAAGAAGGCTGGGTGAATACAGTTGCTTGAGCGTCAAAAGTTTCCAAGTCTGCTGGAGTCTCCTGGAGGATTATCTCTTTGATTCTTGTAAATCTGCTTCGCTGACCAGAACAATGACAACTAGTAAAGCAGAGAGGAGGAATCAGATTCTACTTCCTGTTAAATCTCAAAAAAATGTATAAAGCAGTTAAATAGTTGCTGATGTTCCCACTTTCAGGGGCATAAAAGCCCCCTTTCCCCTGAAAGGGGAAACATCAACTCAAAGTGTAGTCTGTGAAGCACTTATAAAATGATACTACAACGTGTAATTTTGCTAATGTTCATATTTATCATCAGTTAATTCAGTCTTCAGTTAATTTTCCTGAAGAGTCATTATGAATCTCTTTCTAATAAATATAAATGACAGCAGACATACAGACCTGCAAGCTTTTAAAATAATTGATGTAGATAAATACTGACACTCTGTAAGCCTCCTAGTCGCTTACCCTGTATCTTACACAAAGGACAGTGTGGCTTCTAAACTAGAAAATGTTCCCAAAACTATGTCTTTGTTATTTTTTTCTATTACTTTTTCTAGTTTTAGGACTCATGCACAGAAAATGTGACTGAGGACATAGGGAATGCTAACAGCACTGCTCTTGAGCCAAGGAAATACAGTAAAGCTTGTTTAGTTTCTGTTTCTTCTCCAAAGTGTTCCTGCATCTAATAAGGTTCTTAAAATCCTCAGCTCTGTCTCAGGCAGAGAAGTAACTACTCTTGTTACAATTTTTTGTTTGGAGAGCTGGGGGTGCTGGGGAAAGTCGAGCATCCAGAATACTTTGCATTAATTTTATGGATACTCCTTTTACTAGAACGATAGTAGTCTTTCTTTAAAAATGTGCTTGTCAAGAGAAAAATTTGTGGGAAATCAGTATCGAGTAAAAATCCGTAAGTAGGCAGGTAAGAGAGATGTACGAAGTGTGGAAGGGATAAAAAGTTGGACCTTGTCATCCTCTCCAGCCCTTCTGTAATTCTGTAGCCTGTCTCTGGTGTACGGTCGCGTGTGTTGGCATGATTTCGGTCATCTTGGCAGTGGTGGTGTGCTTGTGCTGACTTGGCTCTTCTTCGGTTCAGATGAGCTTTAAGCATGGATCAGTGGTTTTTCTATTGATGCATGATAAATGTCAATTTGAAGAGATAAGCACTTTTTTTTTTAAAGAAAAGGAGTTGCATTACTGCAATGAGGAAGTGAGGAAGAAATGCATTCTCATCAATTACTGCTTTATTTTAATTTACTTTTTGAAGTTTTTCATAATGTATTCAAATATGAATGTCAGTTCATAATTTTTTTTTTTTCTTTCATTTCAGATTTGGCTGGAGCCTATGAAACCTGTTATTAAACAAGTACGGAGTAAGTACTTTTAAAAAAGGAAGTTTTCCTTAATTTGCATCTGCTTTATGTGGGTTGCTTTCACAATTACTACTTGATTTACTGGTTGTGCTTCTCTGAAAGTGGTACTTGGTAGGGGCTATAGTGGTTCCTGTTTGGGCGTGCAAACCTGCTGGTTTTAATACATAGTATGCGGTGGGTGGAATGGAAACTTACAGAAGGTATGATTCTTTCTCTGTGATAAATATTGTGGTAGATTGGGTCAGCTGGTTGTTATGTTGAAGTGAAACATGACCTTTGCTGTTTGTGAGCTTTTGTGAGTTGCGCTGTCTTACAGTGGAAAGAAGAAAGAATATTCTGGCTTGTTGCACACATTGCATGGGAAGAGGTAGCATCTGCAGTCGTGAGGTCCTGTCTGAGAGCTGATACGCCTTTCAAAAGGGCTGTAGAAAGCTGTGCTCCGAGCTTGCTGACACCCAGGGAATTTCGGTGGGGTGGGTATTCCCATCTCATTCCCAAAAACTCAACGTGCTCAGGAGCAGCTTCGCTGAGAGAGCAGAGGTAGGGATCTCCCGCCTGGTGGGTAGCTGAAGCTTCGGAGTCCTCTTTGCTTTGGATGTGGAATTTGTTTCTGCTCTTTCGCCAGGAAGATATTGCAACAGCGATGCTATCTTTGCTTTAGGTTACTCTAAAAAGTAATGTGAGATGCACTCTGAAGGCTAAAAATAATTGAAGAATATGGTATGCTAGTTCCGATTAAAAGATTAGATCAAACTTTTTTTTCCCCGTAGAACAGCGTTAAGCTGTTTGCTTATTTTCTGTTTCTGATTGTAAAGGCTTTGTGGAATGACAAGATCAGGAGGGTGTGGTGGATTCCTACTCATTTCAAAATCTTAATTGAAAAATGTTGAAAATTAGTACTAGGCGGTAGTTTTTAGTTACTCTTCTGCCTAAAACTGATTGCCAGAAGATAAGAACTCACCAATTCTAGCTAGACTTTTTAACTTTTTAAACTGATTTTAACCTTTAGTGACATTGGGTTTTAAGCAGAAGAGTCAAACCAGCTGTAAAAGAAGGCTTCCTTAGGATCGTATATAATACTGGATTGACATCTTTTATATACTCCATGCAGCTGGGCTTGAGTTGTTTTTCCAGTGCCACTGGTTGGAGGAATTATACCTTAGTCAAAAGATCTGATGGACCATAGGTCTGTGATGCTGCTTGTTTATTCCTTCTATACCATATAAACTGGGGAAACGTAGCCTTACACCATAGGCTGATGTCTGTCTTTTCCCTTTCCCCTTTCCCCTATATAGTTCTAAAATGGTATAAAACCATGGCGATGTGATAAAATTTATGGCTCTGATGCTTGGTGGTCTACCACGCATGTTATGTTGCCAGTGACATGTAAAGATTTCTTTAAATTTTTTTTTTTTAATCTTAATCTGTAGGAGACACCAGTCAGTTGTCTGGCACGTGTTCAGGTGCTGAAATCAGTTTTAAATTTGTAAAGTTTTAATAGCTTGGGTGAGAATTCTTTTATCTTTTTATGCTAGTTCCACCCTTTCCTGGCACTCTGCTGTTTTTAAAATTGAAATGAGATATGACTGTAGAAAGCCTTGAAAATGCCTACAATTAACATGTTAATTGCGTGTATATATTTAAGCTGTTTTTTCATTGAATCCAGCAGCTAACGTGATTGCACAGGAGCATCTTCCCAAGAACTCCTTTGACAGTACTTCTGAATACAAAGTGATAAGAGGAGAATTAATTTAAGTACTAGGTAATGAGGACGTTTCAGAAGTAAGGACTAAGCAAGCTGCAGTAATGGAAAGAAGTTTACATCTGACAATGCAGCTGTGCAAGGCTAGCCACATGGTTTCAGCCTCCGTGCTCTGCAGGCACGCTTGGGCTGTCCTTTCCCGGTTCTCCCTGGGGTGGCAGCTTGGTGCGGGAGGACTAACCTGGCAGCCAGGCCCCCCCAGGCAGTCTGTTCCCTTCTGCCTTCCCCTGCTTGACCGGGGGGTCCCAAACAGTGACATTCTGTAAGAATGAGATTTGGTGAGTTTGCTCATGCCGATAAGAAAGGCCTGAACTCGGCACGGATGGATGATCTTTTCCCACGTTCTCACATTAACAAGTTTTCATTGAGTTTTTTTTTGTTGTTGTGGTTTTCTGGTTGGACTTTTTTCTTTGGTTGGTTTTTTATAATTCAGTGGTTTTGGAGTTAATCTTGTAAGTTTTAGTCCAGCAGTAGGGGAATGTTAGATGTTATTGTGAGCTTTAAGGTAATACAGCTGAACCTGTTAGTTTATGTTGATGGTGATTACTGTGTAATTGTAGGCATGCAGTTCTGAGTCTTTGCCTCGCTATCTGAAAACAAAAAATCTAGATTATTAATGTTTAACTCAAATTAGTCTTGACTAATGACCTATTCTGAGATATATAGAACTTTGTGTTGCATCATAAAGATTTTATATTTGATTATTTTCAAATGAACGTGGTCAGTTTTACTACTGAACCGCTCCAGAAGGCATGGAATGTAGATCCAAATTTTTGGCTTCCTAACAGGCACACAATATCAGGTTGGCATTTGGGTACCTTCTCTGAGGTGTTGCCAAGATGTTGCCAGTTTTATATAGTGTTCTATTCACCATACCCACATGGGTAATTTTTCCTGACTTCATTTTTGTTATTGTTGTTCTGGGTTTTGCACAGATTTGGCTTCTTACAATAAATTCTGAATCTTGGTTAAGACTGGCCCAGCGTTTCTTTTCCTAATTAGAATGGGACTTATTCATAGAGGAAAGGCAAGATTAAAAAAACAAAGAGAGAGGGCATTGTGCTACAGGAGCAAATGTGTAGTATTAGAGTTTTTAGTTGTTAATATTTATTATAATTTGATGTAAGTGATGCTTGGAACATGGCCAAAATTGCTTCTGCAGCAATACTTTCCACTTGATGGGTGTGAGCAATGTGTAGGTCTGTTCTTAACCTTGTGAAGGTCTTCCGAAGGCTCAGAGTATTTTCAGAAATTTGATGTAAAGTTTTATTTTCCTCCCTTGGTGTGTCTCAAGAACTAAAAAATCCTTAGTGTGGTTTTAGTCTCTGCCAAATGTGAGCTTAGTATATTGTTACAGTGTGTTATTTCCAGCCTCCTTTCATTTCTAGATATTACACTGTAATTAGGGTGTGGATTTTAGTTCTTTTTGTTCACCAGAGCTTTGGTAATTCTGGGATTGGAGGCTGGGAGCTGCTCTTCTGACAGCTGTGATAGAGAGAGGTAGTTCTCCCAGCTACTTAGCAGAAAGCAAAGTTTGTTATTCCCCTGTTAACAAATAAGAGGATGAGTGAGTGGAGGAACATTTGGCTTATGGGAATCGGGTATTCCGGCCAGAAGAAATCAATGTACTTTGAGGTTGATGGGCTTAAATTGCACTTTGTCAAGCTTTGAGAGATCTTGGTGCTTGAAATAAATTAAAGCAGGCTGGCTTGGGTTTACCAATGTGCTCAAATTTGAGTTTGGTTTTCTTTTTTTTTTTTAATTTGGCTAAGCTTGCTTTGAAACAGCAGCAGCAGGCATTCCCTGGGCTGTAAGGCACCTCTGGAGGTCACAGCTAAGCAGGGCTGGCTTTGAGGTCCAGTCAGGACATGAAATCTGTGCCTGGAAGAGAATAGTCCAGCAAGAAGAGGGGTTGCAGTTTTTCCCTTCCCGTGTTTTCCTCTGCCTTAGAGGGGGTCTGTGTTTCCGTGGTTTGTCCTGCCTTTCTCGGCTCTGAATGCTCAAGGCTCCTTGTGGGAAGGTACGTGCTGGGGACAGGTCTCGGTCAGTGGCAGCTGAGTGGAGATGCTGGTGGTGGAGCGTGAGGCCGCTCCTCGTGTCCAGGGGATGCCTGTAAATGTGAGACGGATGCTCAGGAGCCTTCTGGAAGCAAAGGCTGGCTAGTGCTCTGCCTGCCTGCAAAATACTCAGCCTGATCTGCTCTAAGAGCAGGAAAAACAACACCAGAATGGTGGTGCCCAGATGTGGTACGGTAAGCGATTACGGTACCCTGCAGTATTCCTCTGAAAGTACCGGTGAAACAGGGAGACGTTGAGCCACATGGTTCAGCAGGCCGGGTCGTGATGCTGAAACTGTTAAATCGGTCCAGTTGCAGATGGGTTTTCCTGTAAGATGTTACACAGAGCATTGCGGACTATTTTAAATCATTTCTTAGGATTCTGTTTAGATTTAAACGTTAAATGAGTTTTCTCCTTGTCGTTGAGATTTACAAGGACGATGTTAAAAATGGGAAGAAATGGGTGTTAGCAGGCATGCCATGAGCAGTCTGCAAACACACTTGTATCTCTGCGGGGAGCCAGCTGGGGCCGGCCGGACTCGTGGGTTCAGCTCACCTACAGCTCCGATGGTGGTGGTTGGTGTTGGGAGAGCCTGTGGGATGGTCTCCACCCTCCTCCCCCTCTGGAAACTTCTCACTGGGTCATCTACAATCCCTTCATATGAGGTCAGGAAGTTGCTATTGGGTATTATAGGTTTTGTGTTGCATGAAACTATTTTTACAGCGTTCAGACTGCCAACTTGCCTTGGAAGTCGCATAGAGAGTTTTCAGAGGAACATCATCTGCTGTACCTCTTTTGACATGGACAATCTATACGCCGTAGGCCCCCTATAGTTAGCTGGCAAGCTGCAAGCTGGCTAGGCTTCGTGTGCTTGTATTTCTCTGCATGTTGGAAAGCATAATATGCATGTGCTTATGAAGAACACGAGTTTTTTGTGACACAACTAACTTTTCTTACAGGACCAAAGACTACAATGCTTCGTCTGGCTGTAAAGTTTTTCCCTCCAGACCCGGGTCAGTTGCAAGAGGAATATACTAGGTAAGGTATTCTTTGAAGAATTTGATTTGCATTACCTACTGAAATAAAAGGAAGGGAAAAGTAGGAGGACATCGCATCTGTTTCCAAACAAAACTTACATTGAAGATGAGCGAAGGAGTACTTCTCATTAGTGCCACGGTTTTAGCAGACACGTAGAGATGAATGCTATTGGAAAAAATATTTTTCAAAACAAAAACCAGTGCAGGTTAGGGCTTTACAAACATGGTGTAAAAAGAGACGGAGTACAGAGGAAATAGTCACATATTTATGAACAGTACCTATATAAAATAGTCGGTACATATTTTAATGATACATTATTTATCATTTACATTTTGCAGGCAGCTTATTACTTATACGAAACTGTTAAACAGCAATCTACTCTTTAACAGCTGAATGGAAAATACTTTAGTTAAATGAGCATAGCAGTATAAGAAAAGGAATTTTAATTTCTTACTGTGTTTTTAGGCTGCTAACATTATAGTCCTGGAAAATACAACCACTTAGTAAATCATCTGAGTACTAGCAGAAATGCTTATTATTTTCCCTAACAAGACACTGGAATCAGTGTTGTTCTCCCATCGTTGTTCTAATGGATAAAATCCGTTGAAGTGTTCATAAAGTTTCCTTCCGACTAAAAATTACAGCTGCTGTTACTTGACAAATCAGACGTGTTAAGAGTGTGTGGTTTTCCTTCTGCTACCTTGTCCCTGCATGTTCATCTGTGCTGATGAATTGCACTGGATTAGTCATGGGTTGTTTGGTTTGACCATCCTTGGTAGCAAGGCTTCTGTGTTACCTTGATTTTGGAGAGAGGAATAATTAGGAGATGCTGGTTTTCCAAAATACTGCTCAGTCGTTTTACTGTTCTTCCACGTATCAAGGTGGTACTTGTAACTCTCTCTCAGGTACCTGTTTGCATTGCAAATCAAGAGAGACTTGGCAGAGGAACGACTGACATGCAGTGACAATACGGCTGCTCTTCTAGTCTCTCACCTTCTGCAATGTGAGTATCTCAGCTGCGGTGACACCGGGTGATGCCGCCATTAAAGAGCGTACAGAAGTTTTTGGTAGCTAAAAGCGTTTTCTGTCTCGCAATATTTGCAGTAAACCCGTTGATTTTGAACACTGGGGTTATCATCAGGGCTAGCTGTGGTGAGGAACAGTTGGTGCTTATGCACGAGATAGCTTTGGCTTCACGGAGACCGCACAAAACCAGCCCCCTTCTGTGTTCTTCAGCTTCCCTGGCTCCGCAAACCAGGTCACTAGCACTCCTCATCTTCCACACAGCTGCTCCCGCCTGCCTCCCTGCTTCCTTGGCTTCCTTTCTCACTTTGCCCGAGGCTGGGGGGAGATAAACGTATAGAGACTGGGCTGAAATAAAACTAGAAATGTGCCAGAACAAGTTGGACAACGGGGTTGTCAGCAGCCTTCCTCCTCGCTGGGAGTGCAAATGGAAATGGGAAGCAATTGATTTGGAAGCTCTCCGTGTTGCTGCTTGCTCAGTCTGTACGTGCCTAGAGACCTAAAAATGTGGCCTTTAAGACGCGAGCGGGTTGAAAAACTTGAATGTGTTCAGACACCAAATCAGTTTGGGCAGCAATGATGGAGTGTTCACCACATTTATAACCTGAGCTACAGAAGTGGGGGGCTGTGCCTCCTTGCTGGCTTGAAACCAAAGCTGTTAAATGGTACCTCTTCACACATGCACTGCTTAACAGTTATTAGTCACGTAATTCTGTACTGTCGTATGATAATTATACAATTACAATAATGCTAGTTACGGTGACTTTATTGGAAGAGCGAATCTATCTTGTGTGTGTGCATCAACAAGTGACACAGTTCAAACGTGCCGATGGTTTTCCAGTGTTAAGTTCTGCGCCCCACAGTGCGGCGTGGAGCCAGTGAGCAAATCTCAGCGGCCGACCTGCCTGGGCTTGCACCTACCCTACTAGGAAATCAGAGGTGCGAAAGAATATGGTTATTTTTAACATAAACTATTTCGCAAAAATGCCTGTTGTTTATTTTTTTCCGTGTTGTTTTGTATGCTGGCTTGGTTTTAAACAGGATATTGCTGTGTTCTTAAGAACAGCTGCCTTGGATAAGATTATTAGTTCACTTAGTCCGCTCCTTTCTCTGTCACGAGTTGATAGCAGATGCTATGGGAAAGCCCTCAGAAAGGCAACAAGCATATGGTGATACTTCCTTTGCTGCGTCCATCCACTAATCTTTGCATGTGGCCTTAATAAGTCAAAGAATGACTCTGCAACTCCTTGTTTAGCTGCCCTTGATGAACTTTGCTTCCATGCATTTGTCTGACTTTTTGAGTTTGATTATATTTTTGGCATCCTTCGGTGAAAATGAGCTTCGCAGCTTCGTTTTTGTGAGGTTTATAGGATAACGTATATCCTTGTGTCTTTTTAAAGCTTTGGCATTTTAATTTAGTGTTGTAACTTCATGTTTTATTATCAGAAAGAGTAAGTAACTTTTTTAAAAATTGATTTACTCGACTTGTAATTTCTGTATATACGTCTGCCCTGTGTGTTCTGCCTGCTTCACGCTTTGCTTTTCCAAGCCAAAGACTTCTGGCCTTTTCATGTCTTACCAGATGGAAGCTATTCCATGGTTTTGATTCATGCCATTTTCTTCTGTAAATCTCTTCCTAAATCCACAGCACCCTTTCTGAAAGGCATGAATATGCGAAGGGGAGAGCAAAGGTCAAGATATATGCGCTGTGGGGATTTATAGTCACATAACACTGTTTTTGCTTTTTGCTACATATTTATTTTTGGACAGACAGTTCCTAAAATCTGATTTACCCTCTTCCCAGGTAGGCTTGTCCATAACTGTTTCACACATATTTAAAAAAAATTAAATTGAAAAATATGGTTGTTCGGTATAAGGTATCTGAGGAAGAAGTTTAGACGACCTCACGGGTCTTCTACAAGTCTTACATCTTCGACTGTAAAGACAGCTAAAATTTCCAGACGATGTTAAAATACTGCTATAATCCCCCAGAAGTCTGCCTGGGATAAATATGTTTTGTAAAGTGAAGCTGGCTACAAAGCGTTATGCACAAATTTGAAGCACTTAAAGGAGAATGCGTTCTGCCTCCTGGGGTTTCTAATTCCTTACCAAGTATTTTCTGTCATCGTTTCTTCTTATTCTAATGCTGTTTTGTTTTTTCTAATAGCTGAAATAGGGGATTTCGATGAAACTGAGGATCGAGAACACCTTAAAACAAACCAGTATTTGCCAAACCAGGAAAGAATTGAAGGAAAGATTCTGGAGTTCCACAGGAAGCATGTGTAAGTGAGGATTAATGTATTACCCCAGCGTATGCTCCTGGGGAGCAGATGGACTTGCCTGGCGGAGGTTGAGCATGCAGCGCAGTAGCATGATGTTAAGATCATATAAGTTAAACACCACTTATGCCTAACAAGAAAAGTTGTGTGAAGCAATAGTTGCATAGTTAGGACACAGTTGTTGTTTCTCTCAAGTGATTTTTCAGTGTACCTTTAATAACATACCGAAGAAAGCTATCCTGAGCTTGGAATAATGGTTCTAGGCAAAATCGTTCTTCAGAATTTCCAGTCTACAAGGTTTAAGTTCAGCTTGCCCTCAAATGCGTAGGTCTTGCTTTTGTCTAAATACTAAGAAATCAGTTGCATTGTGCTCATTCTGTACTCAGTAAGCATAAAGGAAACAGAGAACGATGGAGGGAGTGGGGGAGAAATAACTTTAATCAGAATTTATGCAATGCTTTACCTTACAGCTGGAGTACTTTTTGAAATAAGAAAAGTTTATTAGGGATAAAGAAACTATTCGCCACAAATACAGAATTAATTCCCATACAGTCAGAAACTGCAGAAACGAATGCTTGATTATTCAAAATGCCCACTTCTGCCATCGTGCTCATTCAATGCACAGTGAGGTGGTGTGTTTTATAGTCTAATGTCTGATCTTAAAAATGTGAAGATCTACTGGGTGTGTGCAATGTAAAATATTTTTATAAGAAAATTTTGAGCAGACAGTGGACGTGGTGCTCATGAAAGAGAAGTCAACCTACAGGCAGGCTCTGTTGTGACCACAATACTACTCAGAACATCAGGGATTGCATTGTACAACCTACTTTTGCCACAGCTTCGTTCTTTTAGGCTTTTAAGCAGACAATATTGCTGAGAATTTTCGAACTGTTAACTGCCACAATGGTCCTAATCCTCACTTGTGCAGTTCTCAGAGTTGACAGGTTAATTTAAGAGATGATGTTTGATAAAATGGCAACAGAGGTTTGATTTTACCTGGTAGGTCTTTCTTTTCTGTGATTTTTGAGATCTTGCATATTAGGATTTATCAGTTTCAATTGCTTTTCTTAGTTGCGCATATCCACATCGCAGTTCATTGTGTATGGTTATGTGTTATAGACCAAATACTATATTAGAAATTTAAATTTTGCTTTTGCTCTGCATGGGTAAATGTAGGGATTACTGCTGGATGATTTTCTTTTAAGACAGACCAAGGAGGTTTTTCAGGGTAGCATCTGTGCTTAAGGCTAAGACGGTCCGGTATTATTAGAAATCAATTCCTGAGAATTTAAATAATTAACTATTTGCTTTTTATGATTGCTCATTTTCAGCTGTACTGAAATCATCGGTACTGATGGTTTTTCAGCTTTGTCAGTTCTTGATGAAATCAGATGTTTGTTACTTTTTTCCTGCTTTTGAACATTTGAGGTGCACGTGGAAATGGTGAAGAGACAAACTAAATGTTGTGTTGAAGTAGTTTGAAGTAATTTTGGAGTAAATTAAAATATATGCTAGGATTCTTCACTTTGGGAGAAGGTAGCTGAGGGAGGGAAACCATTAATTGCACAGAAATACTTCATTATTTTTCTCATGTCAAAAGAGAAGTGCTGAAACAATTGGGCGGTAACTTCAAAGCAAATTAAAAGAAAAGGAGGAACATCCTTTTCACACAACTTGTAATGACACTGTGAAACTGCTGCAAGATGCTGTGGATTCTAAAGCTGCCAATGGCTTCATGAAAGGGTTTGATGACATCATGCAGTACAGGATGATGGCTTTAAATTTTGAGATGAAATGTGTGATTTTGTAGTTCTGGCATAAGTACACCCAGACCATCCGTGGAACGATCCTTTGTTAATCACATGCCTGGATACGATTGAGTTGCTTCTGCTTGCAGGGAATTTTCTTGGTTTACTTTTCTTGATGGAAAGGTCATGACTGTCTTCTGAGTGAGTCAGGGACTGGTAATTTTATTAATTAGGTTTGAGCTTTTTTCAAACAAGTTACTTCTAATCATTCTTTACAGTTAGAACAGTTTGTATTTTTGCCTGTCAGGAAGAAGTCAGAGGAAGGTTAATAGGAAAAGATTCCTTGCTTCATAAGTGTACTTTTCATTGGTTTAATGAGAATTGCATCTAATATAGCCATATTATTAAAATGATTGCAAATCTTTTTTAAAGCAATATTTTAGAAGAGTTCATTCCAACCACATTAAGATTTATAGCTGAGGCCTGTGGTTAGAACAGGTTAAAATCGAACGTTAGTGATACTTGAGTACCTTGAACGCATGTTTTAAATCACAATTCCAAGTTTTAATTCCAATTAATTGGAAAAAATTTTGTTAGAGATGTAATTTTGGAAGCACTGCTGTCCTAAAAACTGCTGCAACTTCCTTGCATATCTCTTCTCTCTTCCCTTACACGAGGAGTATTGGCCACCCTTTTCCGTTTTTAGGAGGAGTTATGGAGGTCCCGTGCTTTCTCAGAGTTAAGGCACATTTTCCCTTATTTCTGTTCCAAGGAGCAAGCAGGAATATGAACCCTGGGTGTTCGTCTCCTTCCTGGCAACATGCAGGAAAAAAAAAAGTCTGTGTTCTGTTCAACACACAAACTTCCCTTTCTCACCATCCTTGTGTGTCGTGTTTTTGTCTTTGCATATTATTTTCATTCTTTATTTCCCTCAGTTGACCTTATTATTCCCTCCCCTTTAGCAGACTGTTGTTTTCTTCCACCGATGATTGCTTTTGATAGAGACTTCTCGTATAAACAGAGACTCTAGGAAATGAAACCCATTTCTGGCAGGACGGCTCCTCTCCAGATCACCACTGCATCATCATCTTCCTGCCTTGGTTTTCCTTCTTTGCAGCCCTTGCTTCGCCCTGAACACCCTTACTCATAGACCAGTTTGCAGGGGGTTTCTGTCTCCTATTGAGCAGGGAGGTGATTTGGCTTTCTCAGGCCGGAGTTGCAGCAGGACACCATCTGGGCTGTGCCTGAGCTGGAGGAGCAGGAGGACGCGTGTGCCTTTGCGGAAGGTGCTCGGGCTCTTTGGATAGTGCTGTGGAGTGGCCCTTCACATTGAAAAGTTATGGTTTGATTATTTTTTTTATTTTCCAATTGCTTCACCGTAGCTCTTAGAACTGGTAGAAGAACATAGAGATGAATAAAACAGAATCTGTGTATCCAATGCATTCTGGATCAAAAAAAGAGAAAATATGTTGAGAAGGATCTATTCAGAAAGATGGGACTTGAAAGCTTATATTATATGAAATATCCTTTAATTTTTCTTTCACTTTTACAAATACTTTTTTTTACTTTCACATATATAGAAACACGGTTTTTATATTTAACTTTGCAAATGCAGTAACAGTAAACAAGATGAGTTATATTTTTAGTATAGCACATTACTTAGTTGTTTCACCAAGACCCTCAATTAACTTACTTCTGTGGTTTATAAAATTAACAAAGTTTATATTTGGAAGACGGTGTATTGATGGTGGTGCAGTTAAATCCTGGCAGCCCGGACACTCGCAATGTTTACTGCCTTCCTGCAAGTAGCATGAATAGAATACTTGGTGCAGGGTGACTGTAGTCCGGAATTAAACCTAACACAATTTGCTTGCCTTCAGATGGTGTGTGGGTTTTTTTGTGTGTACGTACATAAATCAGGAAAGAAACAGAAGATTTGCTAGATGTATATTTACCCTTACTGTCATCCCTCAGCCCTTGCACAACTTCTTAGCCCAGCTGTCTGTGATTTAAATTCTTTTTGAAAATAGGATGTTCATAAACTGTTTTTAAATTAGAAAAACTTCAACTTTAGGTTGCTACATAGTCTAAACAATTTCTGCACGTGCAGCGTTTCGATACTTCATCTTTAAAATGATGTATTAATCACTGGTTTTAAATGCTCTGTAAATCACCCAACATTTATCAGCATTTACGTTGGATCAGTTGCCCCGATTGCCACGTGAATATTGTCACATGCTACCAATATTTGTGTAGATGGATGTACGTAAGGAGCCTTTCCACTGAAACCTATTGCATTGACAACAGCTTTTCCTGGAGGATGCTAGTAATAGCTAGACTGTTGTCCATTGACCTGGGGAAGACTAAGTAGATTTATCTGCTTAATGGATGAACAAAATTAGACCAGATTGTTTTCAGGCCGGTCTGTGCAGCTTAGTCTGCAGCAAACATCTGAGGGTAATTACTCTGAAACCGCTTCTAATTTGTAACCATTTGTGGTGCAGCCTGAGTTGTCTGGCATCACCCATGGCTTTCCCCGCTCAAGGCTCTTCCCTCTTTGGTAGGTACAGGCGGGTTTTGTGCATGAGAACACTCTTAAAATTATTTTTTTTAATTCTTTCTGAGATGCCTTGTGCTTTGGATCGTATCTCATGGAACATGTTAATGGTTCTGCATCAGTTATACTGGACTGTTTATGAAGAATTTTTAGTGCTATATAGCTCCAATTTTCTAGTTGCCATTTTATCCTAATTTTTGTTTCCCTTCCCGTTCAACCCCGCTTCCCAGCCTTTGATAACCTTAGCATCTTCAGCATCCTCTTTAAAAGACAAAGCACCACTTTCATTCTTAATGTCACTCTACTAAGAAGAATTACAGCAGGAATTAGTGTGGGTGGGAGTTACACTCAGTGCTCTTAAAATGTAACTCAGGAACCTGTGGCCAAAATTAGTATTTATGATCTAACTTTTTTTGTCTTGTGTGTGTTTACTAAACAGGAACCATGGTGCTTCAGCTATTCTGATGCAGTTAAGGAATCTGTGGAAGAAATGCTAGTAACACTTAAAGCCAGTATAAAAACACTTCTTCCAGCATTACTCATTTCAGTAAGGGAAGAGAAATCTGCTTCACCAGTTTAAGGTCTGAGACATAACTAATAGACGTGGTGGTAACGCTAGTAGAAATGCAACTGCAAAACAGTTTACGTAGTTTGACATTTCTTTTTCCATTTGAAATCAGATTTTTGTTTCTCTGTGTTCTTTACAATCCCTTTATACATGCACAGTCATATAATACTAACGTTTGGATAAGGTTGGAATTACGGACTGAGCTTGTGAAGTTAAGAGCTTCACTGAATCCCTGCTTTCTCCAGTTGGCAAAAAACAATTTTGGATTTCCTGTTGTAGTGTTTTAGATTATTTTTTTTCCCCTCCGGGATGAATAAGGCAATAGCAAACCGTTGAAATCCTATCGTCAAACGTATGTGCATTCAGGCTTACTTTCTCAGCGCATTTTTGTGTATGTGTGTGTTCTAGTCTAAGGAGCATTTTACTAAGAATCAAAGAAGCATTGTTTCTCCTAACAGCTTTCCTTTTTAAAATGTTAGCGTGCTAAATAAGTTTCATAATTGCATTCTGAATTTTAGAGACAGTTCCTGTATGCAGTTAATATATATTTTCCTCATCCCTATTCTTGATAAATTCAAATATAATAATAATTCACTGTAATAGTCTCAATTAATATTTAAAAGAAATCTATGTGGAGCAAAAAAGTTTTGCTCCATGAACTTGCTTCTAGAACATGACTATAGGCCAGCAGAAGGAGGGATTTTTAAGGAGCATGCCTAGAATGGCAAGTCAGGGTAGCAGAAGAATTTATTTAATACCAATGTTGTGGTTGGCACTACATAGTACACAAAAATAGATCACTCTACAGATAGTTTATCATCTGTTTTAATGAAATTAAATATACATTTACGGAAGGAAGGCCATTTCTTGGAAAAAAGGATTTTTCACCTTTGTGTGTGCAGGACTCTAATCTGATTTCAGCGCTAGTTGGTTGTAAACAGAATAATAATCAATTACTGTCCCCTGTGTCTTCCTTGTACCACTAACGTTTATCCCAGCGAGCTTGCACATTGCAGGAACTATTCAATCAATGCACCAGCACGGGTGGCTTGTACAGCACTTGCTTGGAAGTAATGTAATATGTGTTATTTCTAATCGTTTTCAGTAGGGATGCAGGGGTCATTTTATCCAGCTGTGGCTGAAGCACCGTGGCCAGTCCCAGTGCCCCGGCAGGTCCTGTGCTGCTTGTGTTCCCCTGGAGTTAGCACAGGAGACAGGTCTCCTGCTTTAGCTAGTCCTCCTCGACCATTTGTATACCAAAAATTGGACGGTAGTCTTGGCTTGCAGTATGTTTTTAGTTCAGAGACTGCCTTAGCCAGGCGACAGCTTCTGTTTGTCCTAAGGACTTTTTTACTTTGCAGTGTAACTGGGGCATGTTTCCCTAGCAAGAGCTCCTGCATTTCCACAGCGGGATTTGTTTGTTCTTGAAATATCCCGACCCCCCCCATCAAGACCTGCGAGTTGATACAGATGGGTTTGGCTTGTGTTGATGAGACGTCTTTGCTACAAGTACCAGTGCTTCACTAGATCAATTACATATTTTGGTGTGGTCCATATTTTGGTGTCTTGGTGGCATGAGAGCTCTGCACCACCTTCCGTGTCCTGGGCAAGAGGCGTTTCAGGCGCCCACCTCTCCTGCTTGGTGGCTTGCTCTCTGCTCTGGCTCTGCGGACCAGAGCGGGCACATCGGCCATGGCCACCCCTCCTGTTCCAGACGGAAAATGCACCATAATCCAGTAATAGGGGGGGGAGAGGAGGGCAGGAGGGGCGAAGATGCAGGACTACTTGTCATGTAGTTGTTTGTCAACAAAATGTCAGTTGTTTGTCTTCAGCAAACTTGCAGAGAAATAAGCGAAGGCTGAACCTGTGCCTGGTGCATGCCAGAGTCTGTAGTGGTCTCTGTGCTCCTTGCTTGGACTTTGTGCACGCTCAAAAAGGAGGTTCTCCTTGTGTGTACGTTTTCCTCTTGTTTTCAAAGTCGTTTCAACAGCAGACGATACTTCAAAAACCGTTTTTAAAATCATTCCCTGGTTTCATTGGCAAAGAGGGAGTCGGACAGCCAAAGGCTGGGTGAATGCATTGCACCTGATAGTACCTGATAGTAATAATTCTGTTGTAGTCCTGAAACCCTTCTGAAATGGGTCATTCTCTTGCAGTATTTGCTTTGTTCCTATTGTGCTGGCTGTGCAGCTCTTTCATCTCTCACTTTTTATATGGTTAGTACTAATGTGCCTACAAGCAAGCAGAAGAAGGAGCATTTTGGACCGAATTCTGATTTGTTCAACTTTACTGTTTCTAAACTGAAAAAGCTCTAAACTAGTTAAAGTTTGTTTTGGTGCCTGTATGGGATGCATTTCAGGTCAGTCATCTGCTGTTGCATATTGCTGCTATTACAGAAGTTTCAGTGTAATACTTGGAGAGAAACTGCCCAACTAGATGAGATATAAAATTCTCGTTTAGTGCCAGAGTTAAGACTTAAGTTCGTTGCCATTTTGTCAATATTGCAAAATCAGATTGTTCTTAAAACGCTATTTATTTTTCTTTCTTGCTGTAGGGGACAAACTCCTGCTGAATCAGACTTTCAGGTGCTTGAAATTGCTCGGAAACTGGAGATGTATGGCATCAGATTTCACCTTGCATCTGATCGTGAGGGCACCAAAATTAATCTCGCTGTTTCACACATGGGTGTGCTGGTGTTCCAGGTAAGAGCAGGCTGGGTACCTGTGTCTGTCTTTCCGTGAGCACCTAGTGGGAGTAAGTCTCTCATTTTAACTTCAGGTGTATCTGATGATTTTTTAACTTAGCGCATTTTTATGGCCAAGGGAATGTCATTTAAGCCACCAAAATATTGCTTGGTGCAGGTTGCCCTTGTTGGTACAGAGAGAAAGAGCATCAAAACCCACAAAATCAATAGTGACCCCGAAGTAAAAGGGTTTTTGTTGTCTGTTTGAAAGTTACATATGTGTACAAAGACAATCATCAATTCACTTGGTACAGCCCTGGAACAGGTCTGTAATCCTGGAATTTTGGTGCAGTTTCTCTTGTTTTAATGTTATTTTGTATTTTTGCTGGGATAACGTTGCTCTTAGTGTATAGAAGTGCTATTTCATTGAAGTGATTGGGCCAATAAGAATGACAACTTTTGTCATTAAATGAGTGACTTGAAGATCAGAGTTCTCTTTATGCATGCAATCCTATTTTCCTCCCTCCGAAACACACAGGCAGCTGACCTACTGAAATATTTACATTTGGGCACTCATTTTCCGTTCATTTCGTGCCTTACCTGTTCTTTTGTTGCTGTGGGGCAGCTTTTCTTTGGAGATGCACCAGCCACTGCAGTCCTGCAGTTCCTCTTGGCCTCTCAGACCCCATCATTCCAGCTCATTTGGGTCTTTCTCTTGAAGTACCATTTTTGATCTCCCATTGCTTATAGAGGTTGACAGGAGAATTGCTTCCTTGAGGCTTTGGGGGCCAGTGGTATGGGGAGGGCAGCAGGGTGAAGGCAGAGCCTGGTTTTAACTCAGTTTTAGCCAAATAAGTCAGGTTTGTGAGAAAGAGCTTGGCAGGAATCCTCATATGTGTGGCAATTACTCTTCAGTATGTTGTACAGCTAAATTAGAAAAATCAGCTTGGAGGAGTGTGTCTAGAGTTCTATGCAGAGGAAAAGGAAAGCGTGTTAAATAAAATGAAACTCTCATCTTGCTTGTACCATAAAGTATTGTGAATATTGATGGTGTTGAAATGTTTCTTTCCCATCCGGCTTTTTAGGTTTTCACTCAGTTCTCTAGTGTCTGTGCAGAGACAGAGACACATCACACACTTGTACCTGTCCCTGTACTGAAAGATAAAATTGTTTCAGGGAATATTGTCACCAGAAATAAAAACCCAACAGAATGGCTTGGGGGGTGGTGTGTGTGCACATGCCCATGTCTGCCTGCCTGCAGCAGAATTTTGTTTGCTGCTCTTCTGAAGCTTTTGCCAACTTCTAACTGTTGTCATTTTAATTCAGGGTAACACGAAAATCAATACCTTCAACTGGTCGAAGGTCCGTAAACTAAGCTTCAAGAGGAAAAGATTTCTTATTAAACTCCACCCAGAGGTCTGTGTAAGTTTTACTGTAATAGTAAACTAGTCAGTGTTGGAAAAAAATCCCACGTATACTTAATTTTATTGTGAAAAAATCTGGAGTTTGTAGTTTTATAAAACAATTTCAGTGGGGTAGGCTTGGCTTCATCGTTCCAGTAAAAATCTTTCCTTTTTCACCCCATGTCTGTTGTCTGAGGTTTTTGGATTTCATGAATCAGCCTCAGTTTAACCTTGACATAGACACACATGTGTATAAATGTAAGATAGTTTTCTTTTTTTTCTATGTGATGCATCCTGTCTCATTACTTTTACTCTGAAAAAGTGGCATTTAATTTTTTCCTTGGATATAAATGACAGTTAATACTCTTACGAGCTCTGTGATCCGTTATCGTTAAAATGAACAGAGGTAACTGAAGCATTGAAATAGTAAATCTCTGCTGTTCAGGCAAAAGAGCGTCAGGGAGTGCTTTTGGCTGTANTTCAGTATGTTGTACAGCTAAATTAGAAAAATCAGCTTGGAGGAGTGTGTCTAGAGTTCTATGCAGAGGAAAAGGAAAGCGTGTTAAATAAAATGAAACTCTCATCTTGCTTGTACCATAAAGTATTGTGAATATTGATGGTGTTGAAATGTTTCTTTCCCATCCAGCTTTTTAGGTTTTCACTCAGTTCTCTAGTGTCTGTGCAGAGACAGAGACACATCACACACTTGTACCTGTCCCTGTACTGAAAGATAAAATTGTTTCAGGGAATATTGTCACCAGAAATAAAAACCCAACAGAATGGCTTGGGGGGTGGTGTGTGTGCACATGCCCATGTCTGCCTGCCTGCAGCAGAATTTTGTTTGCTGCTCTTCTGAAGCTTTTGCCAACTTCTAACTGTTGTCATTTTAATTCAGGGTAACACGAAAATCAATACCTTCAACTGGTCGAAGGTCCGTAAACTAAGCTTCAAGAGGAAAAGATTTCTTATTAAACTCCACCCAGAGGTCTGTGTAAGTTTTACTGTAATAGTAAACTAGTCAGTGTTGGAAAAAAATCCCACGTATACTTAATTTTATTGTGAAAAAATCTGGAGTTTGTAGTTTTATAAAACAATTTCAGTGGGGTAGGCTTGGCTTCATCGTTCCAGTAAAAATCTTTCCTTTTTCACCCCATGTCTGTTGTCTGAGGTTTTTGAATTTCATGAATCAGCCTCAGTTAAACCTTGACATAGACACACACGTGTGTAAATTTAAGATAGAAAAAAAAAAAGAAAACTAAGTATTTGATGCATCCTGTCTCGTTACTTTTACTCTGAAAAAGTGACATTTAATTTTTCCCTTGGATATAAATGAAAGTTAGTACTCTTACGAGCTCTCTGATCCGTTATCGTTAAAATGAACAGAGGTAACTGAAGTGTTGAAACAGTAAATCTCTGCTGTTCAGGCAAAAGAGCGTCAGAGAGTGCTTTTGGCTGTAGCTCCTTGAAAGAACAGTGTAGTACACTCCTGGCACAAACAGGGATTGCTTTATATGACTGTTTGCTCCTCTTGAATACGTGCTGCTCAAATGAAAAATCTGGTTGAGAGTCCCTTGATTCAAATGGGAAGAACCTGATATATTCAGGGAAGAATAGATGGCTGAGGTTATAATGTTGCTCACTAGTTTTAGGGACTGTGTGATTACTCCTGCTGCAGCCTTCTCTTTTGTATGTCTATATAGACGAGCATTTTCATGCTTGTCTGATTTACAGTAGATGTTTTTGGTTGCAGATGTCATCAAAGTTGTCGTTGCTTCCACACTGGATGACTAGATTACATTCAACCCAGGGTTGTATTAAAACGGGGGTGGGTG
>VXBO01002026.1:209314-236850 GCA_013400135.1 Rhinoptilus africanus
AAAGTAATTATGTGTATCAAGGAAACCTGAAGCAGAACACACTGTCTGCATGTGTAGTAATGCGTCTCGCAAAGAGACCCACAGAAATTTCATGCAGTAACTGTACGCTGATGTACACAGTATTTTCCAGTCTCATCTAAATTTCAGGAATTAAGACAAGCATCAGGACTTCTAAGGAAAAAGTATTTTAAAATCACTACTATTTCACTTAAAATATTTAATTTATTTCAGGTTACTGATTTTATGTTCCATATTTCTTAAGGTGGATTATGTTGAGCGTGTTTCTAAAGTTGAGTGCATTTTAAACATTTTTACAGTTTCAAGGTAAACAGATATTTTTGAAAGCCACTAAAGTGTTTAAACTGCATTCAGAATTACTTCCGTTGATTTAAGGCGTATGCAAAGGGACTTGGCAGAATACTCCTCTCACTGGGGTTCAGCCTTTTTGTTGGCACCTATTTGTACTTTCCTTTTCTCCTCTGTTGCTGTATTATGTGCTACTTAACTTCTATGTTTTGTTTCCAGGGCCCATATCAAGATACGTTGGAGTTTCTTTTGGGAAGTAGGGATGAATGTAAAAACTTCTGGAAAATCTGTGTTGAATATCACACGTTCTTTAGGCTCTTTGATCAGCCAAAGCCAAAGGCTAAAGCAGTGTTCTTCACCAGAGGGTCGTCATTCAGATACAGGTAGGGAAAAACAACAGGTTTATTAAAGCTGAATTCCTTATATCTTAGCAAATGAGATCAAAAGGAAAAAGCATTCTAAAGTCATTCCGTCTATAATTCTCACCCACGGTGTTTCATAACGTTTGTACTTTTGTGGGTTCACAGTGGACGAACACAGAAGCAACTAGTGGATTATATTAAAGACAGCGGGATGAAGAAAACTCCATATGAAAGGTAGGAACAAATAATTTCTGAGGTGAAATGTAGATGAGATTTTCACAGCGCCCTTATTTCCTAAATTGCAGTGTTTCTAAAGGCTGCTGGGACTTCTCAGTTACTAAGGTCTACCTCAAATTTAAGGTAACTGAACTAAATGTAAAAAAAATTTATAATTTTGTGATGATGTGAAGAAGCTTAGGAAAGTTTCAGTACCGCGTTTTAATGTGTATAGACACCGTGTGGATTAACCATCTAAACGTTCGTTGTGTTTCAAAGATTCACTGAAATTAGTGAGGACTCACCTGTATGTCACTAGCAATGCAAGTAGCCAGTGGCAGAGCACGGAATTGAGCTTGAGATCTGCAAGTCTGAAACTGTGACCTTAAATAGTCATTCATTTCTAAACATATAAATAAATCAATCAATAATGTGCATTTTCATTATAAAATTGTCATTTACTTACTTGACTATGAAACCATCCTGTGTGGGAAACTCCTCGTAGTCTTTCATCTAAAAGATTATAGGAACTTCATAGGAATTTTTTAAAGTTTGCGTTAATCTACTATTAATAAATATTTTTAATGTCCTGGACTCCAGTTGAGCTCCTTTTCTGTATGAAAGATTGATTTTCCAGTAAATTATTGACAGAGAATGAATCTAACCATAAGCGTGATGCAGGACGCCACTTTTTGGAATGTAACATACAGAATTTTATATGCCATAAATGATATGGTTAACTGAATTTTAAGTTGTTTGTAACATTGTTACAGATTAACTGGTTCTGGTTTTGAAGCCATTCATTTGTAGATGTTTATACTGGTGACAAAGGAAGACATTAAACTGTGTGCTATTTAGCCTAGTCTCCTGCCCCAAGTTGCTCTTGAGTTCTCCTTCAGTGGCATGAATGACCTGGATCTTGTTTTAGTCCATTTTCTGTCCGTTTCTCACTCTTGCGTTGTTTAATTTACAGCTCTTGTGACTTTTTAAATCTTGAACTAGTTATTAAGAAAACATGATAAAATACAGCTTGAAATGTTTCTGTTGGCTACTGATTCTAGTGGGAATAGCTGAGTGGGGAAGGGAGAAGGCTGATTCATGTCACGGAAACTCACAGGATGCTCTCTGTTCTGCAGGAGGCACAGCAAAGCCAGAGCGTCCACTCGCGCTTCCAACACCAATGTGCCAAAACAGGTCAGTTCTGCAGCACTCCGTCCTGTAGTCAGGGAAGCTGACAACCAGCTTTCCAAGGCGATGGTGAAGGGAAGGTTGTCTGCATGAACCATTTGCCTGGAATCGCTTTCAGTGTGTGATCTTTGTCCCTGATGTGTGGTTTTTTTCTTCTTTTTGCGGGTGGTATCGGTTTTGATAGTTGTAGCCAATGAGTAATGTTTTCCTTTTTCAGTTAAGTTCAGCTTAACTGAAAAGAAAATCTCATACGTTCTAGTATTTTATTATTTCAGGGGATCAGTTTGTTTTCAGGTCTAATGGCTTTCTCTGGAAGTCTTGAGGTCGTTGTCTAGATGCCTTTTACAGTCAGTGGCAAGAAACTGGTGTTTCACCGAATGGGCTTGCTTTACAGGCAAGAGGTTAAGGAAGCATCACAGGATTTTGCTGTCTTTGTTTTGTGTAACTTTCCCTTGTGGATGTTTTTTCAGCAGAGGCTATAAAATACGTGCATTTAACTTTCTATCCAGTTATCAGAATTCCGGAAAAAAGATCTTGCCTCTTAGTGGGGATGCTGGATCTGTTCGTGTATGCAATGTTTTGTTTGCTGGAAAGTGAAGTTTTGAAGCATGTGTTCCTTCTGCTTCAGGAACTGCATGTGCGTTTGGTTTTATGTATTATAAAAATATTTTTATCTGTTGTGTTTCTACTTTTTTTTTTCCTCTTAGAGTGTCCCTTTCACTGAGGGCTTGAGAACCCCAGGGTCTCCTGCCTCAGCAGCTGCCCCCTTCCACTCAGTTCACTCATCGGCCACTCCCACTCCTGTCCTGCCCATCTTTGCAGAAACCAGCCCTTCCTCTTTGGACCCCCGAGCCTCGTACACAAGGATTCCTGAAAAAAACACTGCAGCGACAGCAGAAGAAGCTGGGAGGAAGCTGATGCAGCAGCCTGGATCTCCCGTGCTCCAAGGTGTTGGGTTTGGTAGTGTTGCAGGAAACTGTAACCCTGCTTGTCCTGTTGTTGAGAGTGCTTGCGGTTTAGACGTAGATGTAGAGAGAAGTAGTAAGGAGAGCAGGGCTGCTGTTTGTAAAAATGACAATGATGAGGATGACTTTACCACAGGTGTTTTTGTTGCTGAACAAGAGCGTCAGCACGGCAGTCGGGGTGCCCCTCTTTTCACCTTGGCAAATTCACAGTTACAGGTGTCAGAGGAATTTATTGATGATGACCCAGCAGAAATTTCCTTTTTTGCTGGGGGCTCTGAGGCATTTTCATATGTATACAGTGGCTTGGAATTGAAGGGCTCTGATTTTTCTAAGTGTGTGTCTGAGTTGCCCGGCTTAACTACAGATACCCTTCAGCAAAATACAGCCTCTTCTCAGTCAAGCCCTGACAGGTACTCAACCGAAGCGGTAGATATGAATATGGAAGATGAGTTTGAATTTGAAGAAGGAAGCGATTTTAACGGCAATGAGAGACCATCGGATACCTCGGAGCTCTTTGAGGTGAAGGCTCAAGCAAGCAGAATGCAAAGCCTCCTGAGCCCATCGGAAACAAGTTCGCTCATCAACAACCGTTCCGAGAGCAGCTCCCTCAATAATTTGCCGCTGAATGGTACATCCTCCCTGCACGCTTACAGCTCTGCGAACCATTCGGAGGCCAGTTCTATGGTGAACTTCCCCACCTACTCGGTTCGCTCTGAGTCCAGTTCAGCCTTTCAGTTCACAGACATTATTGACCAGCTGGAACAGCTGAGCTATCCCCCTACCACCACAGAAGACTCCAGCAGCACAGACACGGACTCCTGGGACTCCGAAACTCCTGTGCCACTGGATGTAAACCTTTTCTTTACTAACCCTTTTGCTCAAGCCACTGGTGAAAACTTTGCTTTTGACTTTCAGAATAATTTAAAAAATCTCACTCAAGACGATTGGACAGAGAAGGCACACGTCAATTGAATGGGTCTTGATTTTTGTGATGAAACCCTCTATGCTGTTAAGACTTTGAAGGCAAAAGGGTGTAATGTCGGTCACTTTAAGCAAGAAAACTATAATCCAGTGGCTGGATTTTAAATCACGTAACGTAGCTGATTTTTTTATTATTTTTTTCCATGTACCTCTTCAGTTTCCCTCAAAGCATCCTGGCTTTGGTGCTGCGCTGTATGCATCACACTGCATCCAGAATGTGTTATACTGGACCTACGATGCTGGCAAAATACTGCATTTAGGAAAAACCACTGATTTCAGAGAGGTTAAGTATCATCACCTGCCTCATGCAGACATCACAAATTACAGTATATTGAAGGATTTCTTTGGCTATAAACGTATCTGTGAGAGTCTGATCTAATACGCCATTCCTCCAATACCCAAATGCAACGGTTGCTTTTGCTAATGCTTGTTAACAAGCAGCCACATCCAGTGAATTAGCTCATAGCCTGCATTGCAGTGAGAGCCCTCATTTGGGGTGGGTTTTTTTTTGTTTCTACAACCCAAAAAATGGACCATCTTCAACGATGAAGGAAATAGCAACCTGTGGAACATGTCTGCGGTATACTTTGAAAAGTAAATAACCTGTGTGGTAGTTTAGAAGAGGGAACGTGTACGCAATCAAATGAAAATAGCGGTTACCAAAAACTTCTTGTGAAGACAATCATTGCATTTTCTGACTTCAAAGTGCCTTCAGCAGTCCAGAAACAAATAAGTGCCCTTTTGCTTTGCAGCAGTTTGGAGATACATACATGGACTATAAAAGCACTTAATCCCCATTGCATTTTGTCTCACCTTCTTTTTCTTCACTTAATCACTCTGCGTAAAAATGCTTACAAACTATTGCATAAAAGTGTCCTTTATCTGTGAAAGGCAGGTGGTGGTAAACCCGGTGATAGCTCTTACTTTTTCTTTAAAATGGGGGCTGTATTCAGAAAAATACCATAATCTTTCTAAGAAATTGAGATGTTAGGAGGAGCGAATACTGCAGACAACAGTTAGAGCTTCACTGCTTTTATAAATTTCTTTAGTCAGGTGACTTTGATGTGAGACGTGATCTGTAAATTTAAAGCATAATTGAAAAGACAGTTACTGAACTGGTCACATCAGATTTAGCAACATTGATTGAGCTGAAGCAGTGAAAGTTGTGAAACCTCCTTCCTGTCTGCCAACCTGATGAACTGGGGGTGTGTGTGAAATTCTGAGCTTCATCTCCTAGTAGCATTTTTTAGAGTATTTTGCTTCTATATGATCAAGAATATGAAATACATAACACCTGACTGAAACCTTGGGATGGAAAGTGTCATCTCCTTCAGCCATTTGGTTCTGAGGTTCCCTGTTGCCCGGTTTTCGGTCCTTTGCCGAGAGAGTGCCGTACTAGTACAGTCAACGCCTCCAAAATGAGCAGCTTACAGTTACAAGCATAGCTGTGTGCTCAATGTTACTCATACCAGTTTTCTTAAATGTGGTCTTGATATATCGTTAAAAGGCCTTTATTCTTTACTCAAACCTTTAAAAAATACTCTTATTTCTCAAAATTCTGATAACTAAAACTTCTAATGGAATTCCTCGCAAGGTACGATAGAACATGAAGAAGTAAAACCTCCTTTAGTCACCCATATTTCTTCTTGTTCAGTTTTTACCAAGGTATGATTATTCTTCACGGCGCTTGCTTTTACGTTGTGGTTATTGCCTTTGAGTGGAGTCGCTGTTGTTCCGTGAGAAACCCGGCGCCTTTGCCAGTGGCAGGGAAAATCAAAGCACATTTAGGACAAAGTGTTGAGGATTGTACAGCGGTTTAATTGCTCTTCTTTTGTTTGTGAGAGCTATACAGTTTTGGTTGGTTTTGTTTTTGTTTTTTCTTCTGTTGAATGTGTGTTCTGGCTCTTCGTGTGTTTTTATCCGTACCTGTGGCGATGATGTCGTGGATGTGTAAACATGACATTGATTAATAGGCACTTGGAGGAGTTGCACAACTTCGGTTGTGTCCAAAGTATGTTTTTAGGCAGTTTGTCTGATTTCCTTCCCACAACTAACTACTTGGAAAAGAAAAGGCAAAACATAGAAAAAAGACTTCTGCCTGGAAACTCTCTTACAGGTGGTAGAGTCAGGGACAAAGACGGAGATAAAGATTTAGAGGAAGGCTGTTAATTTCTTTGGTCTTTTTTTAAAAAAAGAATCAGGATTCAGCTATTTACATATAACCGTCTCTGCCTTCGTTTCATATTCCGTGCCTCGATCACAAGCATTCTCTCTGAATGTTTTAACATTGCTTACTATGGGAATAAGTCCAACTAAATTCTCTAGGTTTTCAAAAGATCTTAGCAAAAAGAGAGAAGGCTTGCCAATGCGTTTTCGTGCAATGCAGTTAATTCAAAAAAGTGTCTTCAGTGTTTTTCTAATATTTTGCAACTATGCAGATCTTTTATTGGCAATTTTAAATCTCAGGGATTTTTATTTAAAAAAAAAAAAAAAAAAAAAAAAAAAAAAAAAAAAAAAAAAAAAAAAGAAAAAGTAATAGTAGTCTTAATGTAAAGCCCCGTTTGTTTTCTAAAGGAATGGGAGTGACTGGGATCTTGGTCCTTTAGCTTAGAGCAAGATGCGTGGAGCCACAGGTGAGGACGGGGCAGTAGGGTGGGGAGAGCTTTTCCCTGGGTGTGGAGCTGTTTGGGTGAAGGTTTTAGGTACAGGTTTCACCAAGAACACTGACCTTCACATCGTCTGACTCCCCTCTATGCCTGCACTTGGGATGCTTGTGCTCAGACAGTGCTGCTCAGCGTCTTCAAGCCGATACCCCTTGCTGGGGCTGCACCCCTGCGGTGGACTTGCAGCTTGTGTGAGAGTTTGGTGCGGCTGCCTGCGTCCCTGCCGCCTGCCTCTTGTATTGGTGGCGTTGCTGATTGGTAGCATGTAGCTGTTGCAGTTTCTTTTGGGGCTTTTTTGATTTTCAAAGTGACCTGGTTTCTGAGGATGTAGTTGAATGCTTGGCTCTGTTGTTTTATTCATGGTTTCCCAGAGAGGCACAGAAGAGGACAAAATTTAGTTCATAAATAGAGTTTGTATTATAGCAAGAAAGCTGTGAGAAAAGGTTCTTCATCATTTCCTCCAGAGTGGTAAGTTCAGATTTACTTTCCAATAGAGATGGAGAGAAAAACAGCCTGCCTTCAGGGGAACAGGATGGCTCAGTGCTTCACCGTGAACTCAAGCATAAATCGCGAGTTATTTTAGTACATTAGAGCCATGCCAGGCATCCTCTTCTCCCCTAGCAGGAAAAGGCAAGAGAAGGAAGGGCTTTCCATTCTCTGTCCACAGTGTTTTTCCTTGGGTAGCGTAAGGGAATTGGTGAACTTTGGTGCAGCGTGGTTATGTCCTGAGTACCGGTGATGCTGCTAAGCTGTCAGTGTTACTCCTTGCAGTTTGGCTTGGTTTGGTTTTACACTGTTGATGCTACTAAAACTTAGTTCCTGGTGCTGATTTCTGGGTTTTTTTCCTGAGCACACAAGTTTTGTTTTCAAAAAGGTGAGTAGTATGCTGGCAGGTGTGGAGGTGGTGCCAGCCACCTCCCTGAGAGAGCTGGGACTCTGGCAGACCCCAAGCAGCAAAAGCTGCTGCGGGAATCGCATGTCATAAAAAAGGGGAGAGATTACATAGGAAAAAAATCAAAAGATGTTTGTTGGGCATCCCTGGCATGCTTGCCTGGCGAAGGCAGCGTTTGAGGAGCTGTGGTAGGAGCAGATGAAAACCTAGGTGCAAACCTTCATTTGTCTGTGGCAAGTGAGTGGTCGTCCTTGTCCTTCTCCTGCTCCTGTCACTTCTGCGGGTAGGTTCTTTCACATTTGCTTTCTGCCTTCATCTGTGGGAGGCTAGGGGGACGTATATAGGTACTTACATTTCTAGTCAATGTACAGATTTTAATGCTGTGTTTTTCCAGAATGAAGAACCACTGGGTTTTTTTTCTCCTGCTCCAGACTGTGCATCCGCCATCTGTTGCGGCAGTAGCTGAGCAAGGGGAACATGCCGGAGCCATTGCTGTCGCTCCTCGGTGAAATAGGGCTGGTTTCCATCCTTCCACTTCTCTATTTTCCTGTTTTAGCAATTACGTGCAGCTGTAGAAAGCAATGTCAATATTAGTGGCTTTTCAAAATGAGTTAGGCCGAAGGGTTTCGCTCTCTTGTGGTACTCGCGCATTGCACTGCGACTTAAAGACACTAAGAAATGCGTGTCTTGAATGGGTAATTTAATCTGCATCTGTAGTCCCGTATGTGTATATTTACAACCCTTCTACACTTAAACACATTTATTAAATGTAAAGCACTACATCAGAATCTTCGATATTTGTTTATGCAGTTAGTGGAACTCTTTTAATTTGCACAAAAGACAGGTCATAAAATATTCTCTGACCTACCAACCACCCGGTTAAGCATTGGTAAACTTCACTAGCCTCCGTTATCTATTGTGTGTAGACTTTGTAATTTTAAAGTACTCATTCATTATTCGAGTAATACATGCTGTATGTTTCCCAGGACTTACCGTATTTTATCTTAGGGTGGAATAAGGCGATGTATGATCTGCTCTCAACTTTCACTTTAATTTCCAGTCAATTTCAGAGTTGCTGAATAATACCAAGTATTGATCTCTCTTTTCCTGCGTGTATTTGTATTGTGGTTGTAGGTGATTTTGTTTAAGGGATTTTTTTTTCTTTTTGGTTGGTGGCTTGGTTTTGGTTTGGTGTTGGGTTTCTTTGTTTGTTTTAGTGGTGGCAGTTTTTGTTTAGTCACCCTTGATGAGGGTAAGATTTCATGGAGACGCTAATAAAAGTCATTATAACTTTATGATTTTTGGTGCAAACCTGTTGGTAAGTCATTCCCATTATTGTCATTTTGCAAAAGGATCTAAGCCGTAATTATCCAGTATTGACTTGAATGAATGAGTATACAATACAATTTTCATTGTAGTCATTAGCTACCTGTAGTTTTTAATAGATCTTACCTTGCACTTGCCACAAATGCTATGTGTATATGTATGGATATACATATACACTCTCTGGATGAATATGGGGAGACTTCACAGTTCCAAACGTATATCCACTTAATTTATTATCTGCTTGTGGACTGCCGCAGGATTACCCCACCAGGTGAGCTGTAGCTTTGCAGGTTTCAAATTTGGAGCATGGTTACTTGAATCTAGTTTGTGGGGAAGGTGTTGCTATGAATTTTCCTGAAGCCACAGTATTCTGCTGCGGTTTGAATGATAAAAGCTCGGATGGCAGCCGAGAGCGTGGCTTGCGACAGCCCCCGCAGGCAGGTAAGAAACGCGAAGTGCCCAAATATCGCTGTGTACAGGGGTACGCATGCCTTGGTTAGAGTGACTCCCCAGTTCAATAGGTGCTACTCTTTTCAGGAAAGGATTACTTTAAGACAACAAAAGAGGGCTGGAATTTCTTAATTGGTCTCTTGGAACTTTATATGGTAAATGTTTTATTGAATTACATGTTGGGATTTTTAATATCTTTGTGTCTGTTCAGATTGCCGGTTATGAACCTACAGATTTGTACTAATTCATAATTTTAATTGTTTATGCAATAAAATAAGGAAAACTTTTATATAAATGACAATGTGGGCTTTTTAGCTTTATTTTTCGTTACCCTTGTGTTTGAAATAGAATAAATATTTGTTCTCCTAGCCAAGGCATCTTAGAGTTTTATTACCAGTTTTGTCCAGGCAGTTTTCCTCCTGTCCCCCTTTGTTGAAAGTAGATCACAGCTGGGGCAAATATTGATGTGTGGTTTTCAAATTACTTTTACATACAAACCTTTTACTTGGGATACAAAGGGGACTAAAAGTTCAGATTTCTTTATAGGAATTACGTTTTTTTGTGGAGACATTTTCTTTTTCAAACTGTGTATGTCCCTTGAACTCTCTCCTGTATGTTGGTTTTTATTGGAAGCCTGTCCTTTATTGTGAACGTAGGGTATGAAGGCAATTGCATGTATTCTAGGTTGAAAGTTCTCCTTCAGGAGTCTGTGACCAATGTCTGGGTAAATCATCTTTTCCCAAATCACATGAATATTTGCTTAAAAAAAAAAAGTTAGTAGTACTTGCATAAGTAAACTGAGTAGGTTTCTGGGCTAGTTTGAATTGACAGTTTTACTCCCAAAAAACTGCTTTTCAGCAAGCGGGAATTATCAGGCAGAATTGACTCTGACTTCCTTTTGAACATAAGGAGATTTTAGAACATAGCGCGTTATATTACTTTATTACAGGGATTAAATTAGATTAAATTTGATTGGTTTTGTTGCAAAGTGAAACCAATTTTGCATAGACGTAAGGAAAATATGTACCTGACATAAAGAAGGGATTTGGGTTGAAACCCTGAACGTTCATTTCAGCCATGCTGCAAAAAGAGGTTTGTGCAAAGTTGTAGTTTGAGAACAGACAGGTCAAAGCTATCAATACAGCATAAAGAGGTTTCTGTTTAACACTGTGACAGGACAAAACTTTACACTCTGCAGTATATAACCACAGACATGTTCTTTCTTGCCTGGAAACAGCGTAGCCTTCACAAGGAGCGGAGCGGGGAAGGTGGCAAAAGAAGGGTGGTCATTTCAGATCCTGGACATATAACCATAAAACTGAGACCAACGTTAGGGTTCTCCTACAGCATCACGTGTAGGTGTGACTTCACAGGTACATACAGCTTCGCTGGGACATGTGCCAAGTGCCATAACCATGTTCTAATGCTTAAAGTCACTTGTACCCAGTTGAGTGTAAGAGATCGAAATCTGTGAATTTAATGTCTCTTGGATATTTTTTTTTTTTAGCCTCTTAGGTAATTTTTTTTTTTCCAAGATCTCCCAACTATCTTGTTATTTGAAAGGCAAGATTTGCAGGGGAAAAAGGTACTAGTTGTTTGTATTTTGAAATAAGGAAGATAGGGGTTATTTCAGTTGTAGTCCTTTAGCTTCCAGAACATTTTCAGTCTAGAAATAATACTTTGGTCTGTGCCTGTGATGAGTTCAGCCAGGCACTGGGCAGGAGGTGGCTCTGTACAGGCTCCCATCATCTTCTGGTGAGCCACTGCAGGGCTTTAGTGTAAGTCTGAAGTAGCAGCAGTAGTAATAATAATAAAGTCACATCTTCAAAGGGAATCAACCAGTGAAATGCAAGGGGCACTCCCTTCTGAGAAGGAGTCAAACTGCTGATGTTTGAACCTCACGTAAATTTTAGTACATCCGATAACGCTCTTTGCTATTGGTATGCTGGTTTTGTTCTCTGACTTTGAATTGTTTTAAGCGTTCAAGTGTAAAGCTTACAGAACCAATATTTGCATTTTATTTTTGTCGAGCTTTGCACTCAGATCTGGCTTTATGTGTAGAGATTAATTTAGATTATGAATCTAAATGGATATATCCTATGAAAAATAACTGAGAAGTGATAGCAAAGGCTTAGTATCTTATTATCAGGTTTGTTATCTCAGTGTAAACCTAAGTGAAGTCTGCTTCTACTTAGTTTTTTAGTAAAAGCTAGTCCATATTAATATGATTAGCAAAACCTGTATTGTGATTAACGGGCCTAGTCCCCTAGTCAGAGCTTTTACCATTTAAGATTGGATTAATCTGGAAGGAAGGCCCGCAAAGCTGTGAGCTGTGTACTTGCTCTTTTTCTGAAACAGCAGCCACCCAGTGATCTTGGCAACATAAGATATGACAGAACCTAGGTTTGATACTTCACATCTGAAAAATCAAACTCTCCTCTTTTCATTTAGCGTCAGCGTTGCCACAGTGATTTTTTGGTTTGTTTTTTTTTTTTTTTAGTCCAGATTCTGCCTCGGACCTGGACCACCTTCCTTTACCTGCTGGAGCTGAATATTTCCCGTAATATAAATGGGAAAGCATAAATGCATCAATTAAAAAGCATAAATGCTTCAATTTAATTTGGTTTATAACTGAAAAAAAGAAAAAAGTCTTAGTGTGTGTGTATATATATGGATGTCTTCTAGTAATTTATCACAGTAAAGGCATTGCACAACTGATTTCAGAAAATGGAAATTTAGACGCTCCTGATGGTTCAAATGATAGAATTTAGTGCTATGGTTAAGAAAGTAATCTAGTGGGTTGTACTCCTCTTACTCAGTTTTTTCCTTTTGCAGAAAATAGTTGTAATATTTCATGTATCGGTTTCTTTTTACTCTCCTAGCTTGATCGGGAAGGTGGTTTCATCCCCTTGGCATGTCACCTGCTGCTGTTCCTAATGTGGGACCAAAACTGGTTTATGCTAATGTAGTGAATGACACGTCAGATGTAAAACCTGGCTGCTGTATGCTTTGTTCCTTGCTTTCTCTGGCATTGCTTGTTGTCGTCAGGTGATAGTTTGCCAAAATTTTCCTTCACTACCCACATCTCTGAAGTTTGCAAGCGGTAAAGAAAAGTATTCCCCGTGAAATGCCTGGCAGAAGATCTCTGCTGTATTTCCATTAGCAAGGCAAATAAGAATAGATTTTTGGATATGGGACACTAAAGAGATGTACTGAGAAAAAAAAAAATGCACCCAAAAAACCAACTGTGTGTTAACTGTAATAATGTCAGTGAGAGGGATGGGATTTGAGTGCTTTTGAAGAAAATACAAGGTAAGGTCATGGTGTAGCAGCTGGCCTAAGGTTGTTCTGCAATCCCATAATGAGCTGCTCACTCTAAACATACTTCTTTTTCAAATTTGAGTGTGAACCTTCACATCTGTATACACTGAAGATCCTCTCAGTAAAAAGCAGAGTGGCCAAATGTGTTTATTAAATCATAGTTTTATATATTAGATAGAGGCTTTCACATTTTTATACCTGGAAAAAAGAAGAGGCAGCATGAACAATAATAAATCAAATTGAGAATATTATACAGTAGCTGGGAAAGATAAGGTTAGCATCCTCCCTGAAGTCCGTAGCTGCGTTCATGCAAACTCCACTGCTTTTGCAATTTTTGATTATTTTTCTCAATTATTAGCATGCTGGTCTCTTTATGATACTGTCGTCTTGTTTTGTTTGCTTAAGGATGCATGGTTATAGCTACGTAAGAAGTATTACTATTCTTAAAGTTCTTTGAATATGCGGAGTTACACCGAACTGTCACGTTTTTTGATTTTTGCCTCGAGTCAAGCGCATTTGCGTGTGATGTGAACGCAGAAATTTGTCATGTACAGAATGCAGCCGTGTCTGTGAGGGTCTGGTTTACGTCGCTGAATACCAGTGTCACTGCATGGACACTCTGACTCCTGCTTACAGCAAGGCCTCCCAGTTTGGGACGTATATGTAGAGGACAAATTTCCACATCATGCAGAGTGGTGAAATATGGAAACATCCCTTTTAATATGCCTGGAGGGTGCTGGTGCCTGCGGGGCAGGGAAGACCTCGGTGCACCAGGGTTTGATGGTGGAGGAAATCATTCACACCTTTTGATCTTTGCACCAATATTTCTACTTAATGAGGAATTTTCTATGTTGAGCAGCTGTGGAAAGCAGCAAGTCTTGTTCCAGCTGTGGCATGGCTTCTTCCTTTACTGTCCTTCCCTCTGGAGAACGGAGAATTGCTGTACGTCTTACCTGTTGGACTGCGAGCTCCCCTCTTGCTGCTCTAGTGGAGAAATACAGTTGGATTATGAGAATGAAAATGTTGTTGCATGCTTGTAACATCTGCCAAGATACGCCAACATACTGAGTTTACAGCAAACATCTGAACAAATGTTAGCAACAAAGCTAACCCGAGCTGCTGCATGATGGTTTAGAGTCCTTTCCGGAAAAAGCCTATTTTGGAAGTCGCATTAACCACGGAAAGTCCCCTTGCAGAATTTGCTATTGAAGTTGACAGCCTGTTACAAGATGCAGCTGTACCACCTCCTTCCCGAATTCTTTGTGGCTTTCGTCCTACTGAAACAAAGAGCAGGCTGCAGGGTGTCCCGCTGTACGGGCGTGCTGGGGAAGGGCGCTCCTGCCCCGCAGAAGCGCAGGGTGTACCGGCTGTAGGTTACCCCCTCCCGGGCTCGGGCAGCAGGGATGCCCTGCGCCTCTGCAGCGGGGCTTTTCGAGGAGCTGAACGTGCCTCTCGTTTTCCTCAATCGCTCTGGCTTTGGGCAGTGGGGTTCTTGCTGCCAAGTACAAATGAGCAAGTCTTTGAAATGAATTGAACAACCAGCTTCTCCTGGTGGGAGGTGAGGAAAAACTGGAACGACTTGGTTGACGTAGGCAGGCAGCGGAGTTCCCGGCAAGTTATATCCCTTTTGCTCCCCTGGTATCTGAACATTCCGACTGTCCAGAAGGGATTCAAGTTACACATTCTGGAACATGTAGCTACCTTGTGTTAAATTCCGAGAATTTAAAGAAGCTCCTCCCTGCTGTGAACTTCCAGCTTATTTATTTTTAAGCTGTTGTTTCAGCATCCTGTGCATGTAGAATCAAACTTCCAATAAACTCCTGTCCCGGGATAGGTGAAACAATTGCCAGATGTTGTTGCCATCCTGTGCTAATGTTAAAAGCAGTGGGAATGAAGAACACGTTCAGGCAGAAACAAAAATCCGCTCCAGAGTGACTGTGCTTGACTAGTGTATTAATAGTTAACTCCGCAGCCTGGATGATCTGAATCTCTTCCAGGTGACGGAGCGCAGCACTGTTTAGCTTCCTGCGTTTGTCAATGCGAAAACACGAGCCTGGGCTCCCTCACCATTGTCACGCTGCTGGCGCCGTCCAGGGGTTTTGCTTCCTGAGCAGGAGAGCAGCGGCTGCTCCTGCCAGGACTGAGTCCGAGAGCTCCTCGCTCCTCTGGCACATGTGCCCTCTGTCTATGTCAAGACATACTAGATATCTACAGGGGCTGATTTTTTTTTTTTTAAAGCCTTTTGGGATGATTTTTAAGTAATGTGGGAACTGGTGAGTTGGCATCTTGGGCTTGGCTCAGGTGGTTTAGCCCTTGCTCTCTGCCTGTCGCGCACACCCGATCAGGCTGGGGAGGGCTGCAAGCGTGGCTGAGGGTTTGAGCGGCGCGGTGAAAGCGGTAGATACTGAAATTCTTGGTACCTGTTCAGTTGCCTGATCTGATGAAGCTTGTCTGTTTATCATAGGGAAGAGCAGGAAAAAAAAAAAAATGGGCAAGGTCAGTTAGGAGTTTTGTGGGCATAGTGTGAGTACTCGGAGTGTCTGTTGCCTTCCTTTGGTCCCAAAAAGCAGATCTTGAGCAGTTGTTTTCCCCGTGAAGCCCTGAGAGGGGTCTGTAGAAGAAGGCAAGCAGTGACTATTCATAGGTTTCAATTCACCGTAACGGTGCCTTAGCTGTCAGAAATCTCTAAAGGGTCCAGAAATTAAATAATAATATAAAAATAAGATTGACAATTAATAATCTAAAGCAAAGCAGTGCACGCTACTCCTGCTTCAGACAGGTTTTGCTGTGTCCATAAAATTAATTGTGTCGATCAAATTAATACTCAGTGCTGCAAAATAATTTTCCTTTGAGATCAGTGGATTATTTGTATACTTAGAAAAGCCAGGAATAAAATCTCTTGCATGCTCCCTTTTTGTATAGCAATGTGTTTTTCTCTCCCATTTTGGAGATTCCCTGATTTCTGAATGTATTTTTAACGAGCTTTATCTTCTGGAGTGGAGAGTAGTGGAATGATTTGTCCTATCTTCTCCCTGGGTTGAAAAATAATTCTTAACTTTTACAAGGAAAAATTAAAAGCTGCGTTCTTGTTACTGATCCTGTGTTGTGGACCCTGCTGCTTCTTGGCAAAATCCAGTGGGATTGAGCACATTTTCCTAGGCACTAAACAATTTATCCTTTCCCTTAAATGCAGTTGTAAAGGTGTCTGTCCTTACTGCACTGCCACATGAGAGCTGCAGGGAACACTGTTTGCTGTGAGATAAGCACTTAAGTCTCCAGATGTATATGCCTTTTTTTTTAATAATGTGAGATTGCAGTTACGGTTTACATTAACAGTCTTAGATGCACTCTCTTTGAAACCCCTTTTTTCTCCTTTTCCACTCCATCTTCTCGTTCTCTTCCCACCCAGGCCTCCCAGTGGACCATTCTCAGCTCTCTTCCCTCGTGCTGAAGAGTCCCCTGGGCTTGAACCCAACATTTCAGGTGAACTTGAGCGCAGCTGGCCAAGGTTCATCTCCTCTTCTGAGTCCTGTCCTCAGTGATGCTGGCGGTGCCCGGGTGGAAGAGGATGATGAAATGAAACGTAAGGTAAGATAATGACGCGACTGGGAATTTATGTAATGACAAAAGTGATGCTTTCAGGTGAGGAGCTGTGCTTGCTGGTCACTGAATATCGATCGCATTGTATTTTGTGGCAGAACAGATGTATTTGGTGGTTAGTGTTAAAAACTCCAGTGCTGTGTCTCCCTGTTGTGGCAGGGGTCCTCACTGTCCTCTTGGCATAGGGATCTTCTTGGCATCTGCTGCTGGGATCACCTCCTGCTGTTTTAGCAGGAACCCCTGCCCAGGGCCCCAGTGCAGCATGGAGCTGTGCTCAAAATCTGCCTTTTATACCTCAGAATGGAAACGAGCTCAGACTGGACATTAGGAAAGGGCTCTTCATTGAGAGGGTGGTCAGTTCCTGAAACGGGCTCCCCAGGGAAGTGGTTATGGCAGCAAGCCTCACGGGACGTCTGGAAGACGCTCTTAGTCTTATGCTTCAGTGTTAGGCAGTCCTGCGAGGAGAAATTCTGTACTGTGAGGGTGGTGAGACACTGGAACAGGTTGCCCAGGGAAGTTTTTGATGCCTCATCCCTGGAGGTGGTCAAGGCCAGGCTGGATGAGATTTTGAGCAACCTGGTCTAGTGGGAGGTGTCCTTGCCCATGGCAGGGGGATTGGAACTAGATGATCTTTAAGGTCCACTCTAACCCAAACCATTCTATGATTCTATGAAGATGCTTGGGAAATGAAAAGCAGCATCTGTGCCTCCAGCTAGCACGCAGTCAGCTGGAGAATAAAGTGTGAACCTGCAGAAGTGCTGAAAGGTCATGAAAAAAGTAATCCGTGCAGGCTAGGAAAAGATTGAGGTTGTGGGCACAGCGTGTTTTCACACACGCTCATGCTGCATAAGTTTTTAAGGAAGAAACAATCCAGAAAAAATATTTTTGAGAGTGGGGGAAAAAGCACTTGGGTGAAGATCAAAGCACAAGGCGTGAACTGGGGACAGACAGGGTCCTTTCCGGAGTTCTCATGAGTGTATTAGATGGTATGCATTGCTTGAAGTCTTTAAGCAACTGTTTAAATGGGTATGAGATGGTGGAGGGTCCAGTGAGCTGGGAGGCTGCCGGGCTGTCCCCAGAGCAGAGAGGTGATGCTGAGGAGAGAGATGAAGCCAGTGGAGGCGTTTCTGTGCAGTGACGCCGTGCAGAGCTTGCAGCGGGGTTCTCTCTGCCATGGCTGCAGAGACGAGACTCCCTGTGATCTTGTGTTGTTGTAGCCTGTGGTTGAATCCATAACCCAGCTTTGCTTTGCCTTGGGAAACTCTGGTTTTTCCACATAAATTAGTTACTTAAGGGCATTGTGCACTGTAGTATCCTGTGCAGAGCCCAGGAGGAGGCGTACACAAAGCTGTGTAACACAAAAACCATACCCATTGGCAGTAATTCTCGTATCACGTAAGAGACTGCTGAAGTTACGGTCCAGCTGGCACGCGTTGTTCTGTTGGTTTATAAACAGGGTGTTTCAGGACAGGTACGAGCTGCGGGAGGAAGCTGGTAAATGAGGTAAGAGCTGTGTCACCTCGATCTCCAGGGAGGTCAGAAAAATGATGTCATATCCTTTGGGAAGAGGCAGTTTGAGAAGGATGCCCGGCTGAGGTTCAGTGCTATTTTGAGGGTTTATGAGGCTACGGTCAGGTAAATAGCCCAAGAAAAAATAAAAAATACCTGCAGCCAAGATTAGGTGGGACTTTCCATGACACCATGTACTTGGGACGGTACATCAAAGCTAAGAGGATGGCTATGGAGGGAACAGAAGTACGTCTGTTGAAGTATGTCCTCTGGGGGGAGAGGGTTGATGTGTGGGACTGCAGTAACTAGCAACTGAAAAGAGGCTGGACAGTTTCTCAAAATTACTTATTTCGGGATACGCACCTCCAGGGATTCTGTGTGGCCAAGATGGGCTCAATAGATGTATTACTGAGCAGCCAGGAAAATGTCTCCTCCACGAGCAATATTGGGATGGAGGAGTTAGAAGCTCTGAGTAGCTGTGCTGACGGCATCTCAAAGTGTCTCTCAAAAGAGGATTTTTTTTATTAACTTGGTATGTACAAGGAAAAGAGAGAAATAATTTTCAAAGCTGCGTTACCCTCAGGAGGGACGGAGATGGAGACCAGATTTTGACGTAACTCAAATGGGTTTGCTGTAATTTATTTTCACCAGGCGAGGATTTGGCATAAAACTGCGGCACACCATAGCGAGCTAAGGAGACAAAGCAGCATTTTAGCTTGAAATGTGATTAGTTCCATAATAATACTTACGTAATTTTTGATAATGTATGTTTTCAGGCTAACACTGATTTTTGTTCATTGCAGCTGCAGAACATTTCTCTTTCATTCCTTTGTGCTTCCATGTCCATTCTGTCTTCTCTTTTCTTTAAATAGCAGCCCTGGAGCAACCGTGTAGCCAACAACTGATGTAGTTTGATTTTTGTGTGTTCTTAACTAATTAATATGATCTTCAAAGGATTTGAGTAAAAGCTGTAGTTTTGAAAAAGGACTGTGATGCAAATCTGCTGTACTTGGTCTGATTAGAGAAGTATTTAAAACCTAGAAACTTGGAATAACTGTTTCCATAGTTTTGTAAAGTGTGCCCTTGATTTTTGAAATGGAAGTTCGTGTGTGTGTATATATATATGAAGTTTGACATATAATTGACATAATTATTTAATAATCTTGAAATATAAATTGTATTTTATAGTAAAGTCAGTATTTGAGAATATGGTACTGAGTAGAGAAGCCCTGATAGTAATCAACTGCTCCGATTGCACACAGCAAGGGGAAAGGAATGTAAGGTTTGAGCTTGTGCTTAGTAATAAGTAGAATATATATTTTTTTTAATACTTAATGATTACTGTGTATTATTTCAGCGCTACCCAACTGACAAGGCATACTTCATAGCAAAGGAGATTCTTGCTACAGAACGGACGTATTTAAAGGACCTGGAGGTTATTACAGTGGTAAGGGGTTTTAACTTACTTTAATGCTTTTCCTTTTCTTAACAGATTTGTAATTGTTCATTTGGAAAAACATGGAATTTCTTCCAGGTAACAGAAGAAGAAAGTTCTGTTGTAAAGTGTAATCCATGAGCCATGTAGCTGTTACCTTCCTTGTTCTGTAGGCCCTCATGGGGGAGAGCAGTTATTTTTCTCTGGGCTTCTCTCATTGGCTCTGAAAGCTACATCACATGCCATTATGATGTCTTAGGCAAATTTTTTCTTTAAAAACTGTGAACAAGGACAGCCTAAAAATGTTTTGCGTTCAGCTTCAATGACAGTCATTGCTGTCAGCTCTGTTTAGTCTAGACATCATGTCTGTGGTATTCCTTGGGAAGCCTTTCTCTTTGTGCCTTCAGATCACGAGAGCAGCTGAAAATTTGCCCAGGGCATTAAGGATCCATAGCGTTTTGAGGAGTTCTGTCTTTTTTTGTTGCCGCTTTTTTCTTTCCACTCCTTTTCCCCTCCTTTCACCTGGAGTAGACAAGTGAGTCCTTGTTTGGAGGACAGCTTGAGTTTCCAACTCTTTTTCTGTAAGAGCTTTTTGTTCGTGTACTCCAGGGTTGAACACTGGCTGTTGTTTTTCTACAAGCTATTGTTTTAATTCCGCTGAAGAGAAGTCTGAGTCCCTTGACACAGTATGTCTTCAGCTGAGGTGTTGTCTGTGAGCACCGTCTCACTCAAATTCTTCCTGCAGCACTTCTAAAAGATGGGGGAACATCTGACAGCTCAGAGGATTTTTTGTAATGTTCATATCCCTGACGGAAAGTGGGGAAACGAAACTGATAAAAAGTGCAGTATGTGACATGCAACAAGGTGCCTCCAGCTACCAAGTAACTTGCACAGGGCTCCAAGTTTTATGAAAGAGTAGTTGTATCTGCGTTGAAGCCCAAGCAATGGTGTAACATCAGCTGTGCCAGCCGCTCGTTAATAGACTGTAATTTAGAGCCGTTACCAACCATCTTATTGCGTTAAGAAACACGCTTGTGCCCGGAACCAGTAATAAGCCTCATATTTGTAATGTTTGGCAAAGAAACAAATTACGTCTTTTCATCTTCCCCAGATTACGTCTTCCCTAAATATTTCTTCTTCCTTCCTGCTGTTTCCCTGTGCACAGACTTTCTCCTCCCCTGTTGCTGCTGGAGCAGAAATTTTTATGGTAGTGATTAATTTCTTAAATAGAGGAATTTATCATAACTTATGATTTTTCCGACAGTGGTTTCGCAGCGCTGTCATCAAGGAGAACGCTATGCCAGAGGGCCTGATGACGTTACTCTTCTCTAACATAGACCCAATTTATGAGTTTCATCGAGGCTTTCTGAAAGAGATTGAGCAAAGGCTATCACTGTGGTAAGCGTTAATAGCGTAGGGCATGGGCAACAAGCAGGAAGGTCCTTTTCTTACATCCTCCCGTCAGAACTGTACTTAGTTTATCTTTGACTTGGTATTTCTGCTTAAATAGAATTAAGGAAAAAGTATTCTAGTAAATTATAGTTTTAAAAAACAACCAAATACACGTTGTAAAGCCCGTTTTCCAAGCACTGTCTTGTACGTAATGCACTGTAGCCATATGGACCAGACCAAGGGTTTTGTAATCGCAGAATCATTTAGGTTGTAAAAGACCCTTAAGATCATAGAGTCCAACCATAATATAACTTGGTGTTGTCCCTCTAGGCTTAGAAAAGAGAAGGAACATTTTTT
The DNA here is from genome assembly GCA_013400135.1 of Rhinoptilus africanus. Classification (NCBI taxonomy): domain Eukaryota; kingdom Metazoa; phylum Chordata; class Aves; order Charadriiformes; family Glareolidae; genus Rhinoptilus; species Rhinoptilus africanus. The sequence continues at coordinate 230,278 of VXBO01002026.1, forward strand.
ATCAAAAAGATAATGTATGTGTTTTTCAATACCTTCCAGTTAATGAATCTGCAGTTGAAAAATCTAGGAAATACTTTTTGGTAATTAAGCTTAGAGTTCAGTTCTTGCAGCACAACTTATTTTGAAGAGCATGTCTATAGCCTTTTAACCTTTATACCACTTTCTCCTGACCTGAGATGTAATGTACAAGAATCTAATTACCATTGAAAAGGAGGTGGCTAATGAAAACTTAAGTCTGAACAAAAATAAATTTATAAATTCAGGTGGGATTGTGTTATGACATTTATTGAGAAATCTGAGGGGCTAAACTCCAAAATGGACTTTGACACGAGTTCATTTCTAATCTTTTCTCTATTCTCTAAGCATGGCTTTATGTTTGCTATTTTATGCAGCTTCCATACTTATTGTACCAAGTTATCAATCCGAACAGGGAAATGGGAATGTCAAGTGGCTAAAAATAGGTGGAGAAGGCATTAATGTTAGTACTGCTTCCCTTAATTTTACTAAAGCAGTCCTTAAAATACACAGATACCTGGGAAGTGTTTCTTAAAGATATATTGTCTTGAAGTACAGGGGAAAGTGGAGGGAGGAAACTGAAATTTCTTCATCTCCCATGTACTGCCCCTTCTTATTTCCTCTCCTTATGTGTGTTTCAGGGAAGGAAAAACCAATGCTTACGTGAAAGGAGATTATCAACGCATTGGAGATGTCATGCTCAGGAATATGCGTACTCTAAAGGTAGATAAAGGATTAAAATAATGGAATCTCAAGATTGTTGGGCCATTTTTTCCTTTTGTCAGGGATGAGAGGTCAAGGTTTAGTATTTCCACTAAACTTGGAGTGACTTGCAAACCATTATTGTTGATAAGCAAATAAAAAAACCCCATATTTACAGCAAGGCATTATACTACTGTTGCTTATTTAAGCGCCTACATTTACCTTGAGAAAAGGTTGTTTGTTTATTGGTTATTCAGCAAAAGACAGAGAAACATTAATTAGCTTCACCGTTTCTCCTGTATTTGCACAACTCGAGCTCTCCCCTATGGAGACACCATTTCATAAGGTTGTTTAATTCCAAAATGCAAATATTTTTTTATCTGCAGAGTAGTTTTTTCTGAGATGAAGTCACCTTTATTTGGGATAGAGTGCCTTCATGGGGCAGTTACACTTTTTGTGGCCTGAATGGGAGCGCAGAAGTGTCAGCGCTCTCTGCATTTGACCTTCCCAGCAGGCACAGGCGTAGTGCTGCACAGACACCTATTTTGACCCCAGCTGGGAGCTGCCTGCCTGTTTCTTTAACAGATAACCCTAGATGAGACAACCCTCTCAGCTCCCTTCTGCCTCTTCCTAAAAAGTCAGTAATAATAAGAATTGTCTTAGAATGGGGAAGTATTAACGGGTGGTGCTACCAGCTCTTCTCATCAGAGGCACACCGAGGCACAACGGCAGGAAATAGAGGATAACCAAACAAATATTTTTATTTTTAAATGAACAACTTTAAATAATGTTGTCAATTCTGGTTTTGTCAATGCTTATGACAATATAGAATCACATACGGTGTCTTGGCTTATATATTCATGGTCAGAAATAAAAGCAGAGCAGGCAGTGGATGTTTTTTCTTACTCGCTGTGAAATCTATTGCAGACTCATTTCCTTTGATCTGAATAATTTTTTGTGTGATTCACCAGGAGTTTACCAGTTATCTGCAGAAACATGATGAGGTCCTGACGGAACTGGAGAAAGCAACTAAACGGCTAAAGAAGCTGGAAATGGTTTATAAGGAGTTTGAGCTGCAGAAGGTTTGCTACCTGCCCCTCAACACGTTTCTGCTCAAACCGATCCAGAGGCTGATGCACTACAAGCTGATCCTGGGGAGGCTTTGCAAGCACTACACGGCAGAGCACCGAGACTTTGCAGATTGCCGGAGTGAGTGAGCGCTCAGCTGTTCACGTGCGAGGCAGAAACAAGTTCCCATGTACATAAAAAAAATTTTGCCTGTATCCTGGGGGAGACAAACATTTTATCTACAAATGCAGCGTAAACGCTTTTTTTTCCATTTAGGACCTCTGACACTTGTATGCAGCTCTCTGAAATACACAGGAACTTTGATTTAAGTTGCTGAAAATGGGACTGCTTAGTGAATACTGTAATTTAAATATCCTGAAAAAAACCAATGGAGTACACCTAGTACAACAGCAGAAAACTGGCAGGAGGCAGCTTAATTAAAAAAAAACCCCAAAAATGTTTGGCTTACATTTTAAAATTATCTTTGTTTTTCTTCAAGGATTTTGGTACCAAGTTTCATTGCTCTCCTGCCATACTTTGGCATAGGGCTCCAAAGCTTTTTGCAATGGATAGAAAATTGCCTTTACGCCTAGTTTGGAAAATTCAAAAGTTAACTTAAATGTAGACTGTAATGCAGACTGTTCTCTTTGCGTAGAATCAGTTCTTTTTCTGGCATTCCAAGAAGTGTTTTTCTCATGGTAATCTTGGTGGATCTTAATGTGAAGCTGGAAAATTACTCCTTTTCTTGCCCCCTTTTTTGCTTTGTAATGTCAAAAGCTTGCATAGTAAATTCCATTAATTTATAAAGTAATCTTTGGCAGAAATAGTTGGCTTTATTTTTTTAATTTACTTTTGGCTATGTGGGAAATACTTTTTACACACGCAAACCCTGATACACCAAATAATTTCCAGAAGCATAGGAAGCACTATGAAGTTGCTTGCTAGTCTCCATTTTATTTAAAGCATAAAATATGCTTTAAGAAGCTGGCAGTTGGACTTGTTGTAGGTCTCTTCCAACTGAACCATTCAATTCTATTCTAAATCCGGCTATAAATTTCAGGTTCAATTTTCCACGCATAAAATTGATGGCCTGGGTTTGTCTGCTCTGTTCTGATCCCCTTGGTTCTGTTTTCCTTACAGATGCGCTGAAGGAAGTCACAGAAATGACGTCTCAGCTGCAGCACAGTCTCATCCGCCTGGAGAATTTCCAGAAGCTGACAGAGCTGCAGCATGACTTGATTGGTATAGATAATCTCACGGCACCTGGGAGGGTAAGTACCTCTGCTTAATTTTTAGAGCCTTTAGTGTTTTTATTACCAAGGAAGTGCCTTTCGACCATGTATTTGCTATCGCTGCCTCTCTGTTTCATGGAACAACTGTAAAGGCTTTGTATAATTGTCTTCATAGTAGGTCCCCTGGAGGTCTTGGTGATGTCCTAGGGAATAGATCAAAAATGCTTCTGCTTATGCTCTGGTTAGTTTGGTGTTTCCAGTACAGCAGATACGGGGTGCGCTCAGTGTTTGAGCAGGAAGCAGGATGTTATGTGCTGGATAGGAAATCCACTACCAGCTCTGCTTACGTCTGGCTGATGGAATCTCTGTCTGTGGATTGAGACTGCACAGAGAACGTAGCGATGGCCGGAGCCACATCACTGGGCAAAACTGGTATCGGTGGCTCTGGTTTTCTAGGAGTTTGTTTAGTTCCCGCTTGGTTTTTTGTTTCTTTGTTTTTGATAGATACACTGAGCATAAGTGCCGGAGCATCGCATATGCTTTTGGGATGCTACGGCAATCGCTGCGGTGGGATGTAAGTGTAATAGGTGAACTGCTGGTGTCCAACAGGAAACTCTGCTCCTTTCCCTTCTCTTGCTTCATTGATTTAAACGCAGGCAGCAAGGAGATGATTCATTTTACAAAACAGAAGGAAAGGTGTCATCTGGCATTTAACAAATCCGTTAGCGACCACTGCTGGGCACTAATCAACGTCTGTATACTCTGGGATGAAAAAAAAGACCTATTAAAATTCTCTGTGTTTGGGAAAGATCAAGCTTTGCCTAACTTTTTGTTTTCTGCTGCAGGAGTTTATCCGGGAAGGTTGCTTATACAAGCTCACTAAGAAAGGTTTACAGCAGCGGATGTTCTTTCTGGTGGGTGTCGTTTCTGGTTTTCATAAACCCAAAGTCTTCAAGATAAAGTTGTTGTGAAAGTGTGTTTTCATGTGCTCGTGACAAAAATCAGCAATTGTAACTGAAAACTCACTCTGAGAGATTTTGAGATAGAGCGTAACTGTGACAACACTGTCTGTTCAGCTTGTTTCCTTAATGGCACATAGTTTCGACAGAATTTTAAAATTAATTGTCTCTTTTGTAAGTGAACAAAAGAGTGGTTTTAAGGAAAGTAGGCCAAATTGAGAAATGGTGTTTTTTCATGCATCTACAGTGGCCATTAAACAACACATTTTTAAAAAGATATCAAAAAATACTTTGGCTTCAGAATATTGATTTTTGTCTTCAGAATATTGATTGTATGCTTCCTCCCTTTTTCAGTTCTCAGATATGTTACTGTACACAAGCAAAGGGGTTACAGGGACAAATCAATTCAAAATTCACGGACATCTTCCTCTGCATGGCATGTTGGTAAGTGGTTTCGAGTGGCATCACAGCGTTAAGGAAAATGACTTTGCCTTAAGGCAGGGTGAGGCAATTCCTTCAGGGCAAGAGGACCAAAGCCGCAGGCTGCTCCCAGGCCAGTGACAGCAGCCTGTGGTGCTGCTGGCCATGGGTTGGACCTTCCTGTGCTCCAGCCTGTGTGTCAAACGACGACTTGTCTGCAGGCGATAAGCTTATTCCTTCCATCACTTTAGCAAAGCAGAGGGAGCACGCCCTTCTGACCATTTGTATTCACGCTGCTGAGAGCGGCTGATCTGGAAACAGGGATTTGTCCTGGCTTTTTTCCCCTGTGCACACACCTCGGCATATAATCAGTCCTCCTGCCTGCCCGCCCCCCCTGTTCTAATGGGAAGGTTCTTTCTGTGTTTGATTTGCAGCTGATAGTGCTCGACCCACCGGTAAGTAATAAGCTGAACCCTGCTCAGAACCCTCCTTTTCTTGCCTGCTGTGCTGATAGAGGTGCGGCAGTAGAAACGCACAATGTAGAGTTTCATATAGAGCCAAAATAGACTTGATAGGTGGTATTTGTAAAAGAGTAGCTGTTTTCCACTTATTCCAACCAGGCTGTAATCATATTTGACTCAAATTCCTAGCCAGCCAAGGAGGACAGTTTCAGTGTTTATCCGGCACCAAGCAGCGATGAGAAAAACCTTTTCTTTTTCTGCAGGTGGAGGAGAGTGAGAATGAATGGGCCGTCCCACACTGTTTCACCATCTACTCAGCGCAAAAAACCATAGTGGTGGCAGCAAGGTAACGTTTCTTTTCCTGCAGGTTTGATGGATACGTTCTCCAAAGAGTTACTCTTCGTTTGGTTGGTGCAGAGCAAGGGGGCTGTTTGATGTGTCCTCTGGAAAGCATGGCTCAAAACAAACACAGGACTCTTCGCAGCTCCTTTATCAGCGTTGTGTTTTGGGAAGGAGTAGTTTATCTCGCCAAATGGTGTGTTAATAAACACGCAGCAGCAGCAATAACATTGCCATTGTATTGTTTTCTAGTTAGCTGAGTTGCCAGTGACATCCTTTAAACAACTGGTATAAAGGAGGAGAGAAAAAAATTTTAAAAACATGCAAAAAGAATTAAAATCCAGAACATGCAAATGGATGTAAGGAGGAAGAGTTCCAGCACGGGTCTCATGGAGGAAGCTGGGAAGGGAGAGGAAAAGTTAAAGGCTGGCTTGGAGAGAAAACTGATCCCTTTTCAGTGCAACTTCTTCCTGTGCACTGAGTTTGGCGCGTTTTTTTTTTACTTTAAATCTGAAATATACGTAGGGTGTCCACTACACCTGTTCTCTCAGGATCAGCTTTAGGAGATTTTGGCCCTCTGCAGGTCCGCTAAAAGGCAGCTGGAGTTGGGTATGCTGAGAATGCAGGATGGGAGGACTAAATCTCAGCTTTGAATGTATAGGGTTTTTGAAAAATAACCATTACTGAACGTTTATACCTCAGGTATGTAGCGGTACGGGAGCCAATATGTATGCAGACATATTCAACAAGCAAAACTTTTGTTTTTTTAATTCCAGCCTAGCATCTGAAAACGTCCATTATTTTTAAGATCAACCGTTTCTTAGCAGCTGTGAATCGAAAAGTGCTTGAAAGGTTCTGAAATTTGTAAAAACAAATATTATTTTTACTTTGTCGTAATTCAGAAATAGCTCAAAGGTGGTTGTGTTTCTTCTGTTGCTTGTCCCCACCTGTAAAAAACAGGATTGATGCTGGGCTTAGTCCACGTGTGGAATTTTCAGTCTAAATTAAAAACTCAGAAAAAAGAAATGGTTACCAAAAAAAGTCCCGCAGTCCCTCCCAAGCAAACGCAAGAGCCTGTAGCTGTATATAGCACTTTAAACAACAGTTGTGCCTACAGGGAATGTAGACAGAGGTAAAAAAAAAATGCCGCAGCTGTGTCTAAAGGGAAAACCTTACACTATTGCATACTGCTGGATATAGATACACATATATGAGCTGTAAACTTTTTAATGGTTACTTTAGTCTTGTTTCAAGGCTTGAAAGTAGAGCTGAAGACTGTATGAGGTCAGCTTCCTGTCTGGAAAGCTCATGCTTTAGAGGAATTTTAATGTTATTTTTATTTATTTAACGAAAAAGGGATTGCTCCTTGTACTGGGG